>CM031238.1:743010496-743297038 GCA_018340775.1 Taxus wallichiana var. yunnanensis | reverse complement strand
ACAAATCCATATACAACCACAACACACGCCAATAAAGTTTCATGCAACAAATACTTTGCAAGGACACCTTTCGACTGCAGGCCCTCTACATGCGCCCTCTTGGCATAAATTTTTCAGTGTATCGACACTTTTCTACTCCGCGCCAGTGGAATGCATCCATGTTCATGTCGACACCTTTTCGACGTGCACCTTCCACTCCGCGCCTTGGCGTGAAATTTTTCATGTCGACACTTTTCTACCTACGCCAGTGTACATCCACGTTCATGTCGTACACTCTTTTGACGTGTGCCTTCTACCTGCACCTTAGGCGTGAACTTTTTTTGTGTCTACACTTTTCTACCTACGGCGGCTGCATCCATGTTCATGTCGACACTCTTTGAAGTGCGCCTTTTACACTGCGCTTGCCGCACGAACTTTTCGTGTCGACACTTTTCCACCTAGGCTGTGTGGTGCATCGATATCCATATCGACACTCTTTGACGTGCGCCTACATGCGCCTTGCGCAAAACTTTTCAAGTTTCGACACTTTTACACTGCACGTGCGAGGGCGCGTCCATGTTCATTTTGGCACTTCTTTGACGATGCGCCTTACTGCTGCCTTGGCACAAACTTTTCGTGTCGACACTTTTCTACTCGTAATGCAGGTGCATCCATGTTCATGTCAACAGCATTTTGATGTGCGCCTTACCTGCTTGGCGTCAACTTTTTCATGTCGACACTTTTCTACTGTTCAGGCGCATTCATGTTCATGTCGACACTCTTTGACGTGTGCCTTACTACCTGCAGCCTTAGCGACGGAAATTTTCGTGTCGACACTTTCTACCTACGCCAGGGCGATCCATATTCATGTTGACACTTTTAGACTTACGCCTTCTACCTACGCCTAGGTGCAAAATTTTTCGTGTTGACACTTTTCTATCTGCGCATGGCGCATCCATGTTCATGTCAACACTCTTTGGCGTGCGCCTTCTGCACTGCGCCTTAGCACGAACTTTTTCCTATCGACACTTTCTACGTGCGCTAGGGTGCATCCATGTTCATGTTGACACTCTTTGACATGTGCCTTATACCTCGCGTTAGCGTGAACTTTTTCGTGTTGACATTTTTTCTACTGCGATAGAGCGCATTCATTTTCATGTCGTCACTCTTTGACGCACCTTTACATATGCCTTTGCGCAAACTTTTCGTGTCAACACTTTTCTACCTACGCCATGGACACATCCATGTTCATGTCAACACTCTTGACGTGCACCTTCTACACGCACCTTGGTGTGAACTTTTTTGTGTAACACGACATGTTTTACTGTGTTAGGGCACATCCATGTTGATGTCGACACTCTTTGACGTAAGCCTTCTCCCTTTGTGCCTGGCGCGAATTTTCATGTTGACACTTTTCTACCCGCTAAGGGTGCATCCATGTTTATGTCAACACTTTTTGACGTGTGCCTTCTACCTAAGCCTTGGCGCAAAATTTTTCCTTTCGACACTTTTCTACTTTGTGCTGGGTGGTGCATCAATGTTTATGTCGACACTCTTTGACGTGTGCCTTCTACTTACACCTTGGCGCGAACTTTTTCATGTCGACACTCTTTCGACGTGCGTCACGCCTTCTTCTACACACCTTCGTTTGAAGTTTTGTGTTGACACTTTTCTACCTACACCAGGGTGCATCCATGTTCATGTTGACACTCTTTGGCGTGCGCCTTGCGCACTGCGCGCCAGCACGCAAATTTTGTGTCGTGACACTTTACTGCGCGCTGCATCAATGTTCATGTTAAACTCTTTGACATGCGCCTGCGCGTGAACTTTTTTGTGTCGACACTTTTCTACTGCGCGTCAGGGGTGCATACTATGTTCATGTGGACACTCTTTGATGTGTGCCTTCTACTTGTGCCTTGTAGTGCGAACTTTTTCATTTCGACACTTTTCTACCAGGCTGAGGCGCATCCATGTTCATGTCGACACTCTTTTGACATGTGCCTTCTAAGCTGCGCCTGGGCACGAACTATTTCATGTCGACACTTTTCTAGTTTTCGCATGGCATGTTGCATCCATGTTCATCGACACTCTTTGGCCGTGTGCCTTCCTACACTCGCGCACCTAGGTGTGAAATTTTTCGTGTCGACACTTTTCTACCTCCGCCTCATGAGTGCATCCATGTTCATGTTGACACTCTTTGACGTGCGCCTTCTACCTGCGCCTTGGTGCAAACTTTTCATGTCGACACTTTTCTACCTACGCCAGGGCGCATCCATGTTCATGTTGACACTCTTTGACGTGCACCTTCTACCTGCACCTTGGCATGAACTTTTTCATGTCAACACTTTTCTACCTATGCCAGGGCACATCCATGTTCATGTTGACACTCTTTGACGTGTGCCTTCTACTTGCGCCTTGGCACAAACTTTTTCGTGTCGACACTTTTTGACTGCGCGCTTGCTTGGCGTGAACTTTTTCATGTCGACACTTTTCTACCTACGTCAGGGTGCATCCATGTTCATGTCGACACTTTTGACGTCGCCTTCTACCAAGCGCCTTGGCTATTGGTGACACATAAAATATTAGGCTCTTAGTTTCTTTGATTTCCATATTCTTCTCCTTGTCATATCTACCGGGGAGATATTTACTACAGTTCCTATAACTAACTAAGACTTACCCAAACCTTAAAAATCAATGCCTACATTACCTCTAACCACATTACCACATGATCACAAGAGGCTCGAGTCTAATTTGTGGGATAATGACACAAGATCTAAGAAAATTAGTAGGATCTCCCTAGCTTATTAAACCTAGAAAATCCAATTGCTTTGACCGTCGAGTTATCCCTAACCGTTGCCGATTAAATGCTTCGGACCGTTGTCGGCTTCCTTTTAATTGCTAAAATACCTTATTCTCAAGGTTGGAAAACATTGGGAGAAATTTAACAAGAAATAACATACCTCGAGAGATAACACATCTTTAGAGAGAAAATTCCAATGGAAACTCACATCCAGGAAGGAGATCGAGCATCTTCTTCTACACTGACCATCTCAACCACAAGGTGATCTATCCAAGTAAAGAAGAGTGTGTATACGGCACCCATGTAGAGGTTTTTCTTCGGCTCATTGGTGATCTTACAACCTTCAAACCTATCATCGACACCTCCATCCATCACACACAAGCCTTTGGAATGAAATCCAAGTAAGTACAATACCATACTTTCTTGGTTATTACATTTCATCATTGTTTTATCACCCATTATTTATCTTTCTCCTTGTTGACCTTCTCTAACATTTTCCCCATAGACTCCATTAAAACCTCATAAAATCCCACTCCCATCACCCAATACCTCATCCCAACTCACCAAAATCCTTTGTATAATCACAAAGGAGTCTAAAACCCATTCTGTGACATTTCCAGACCTCACAAGAATCAGCCGACATTTCGTCACCACCCTGACCGACATTGATATCTCGTGTTTTCCTACATAGCCTTATACAAATACCTACCCACCTAATCTTACCTCACGCTCACTTACCTCTCGATCTCCCGAGACCTTCATTAGACTGCGGTGACCCGTAACCAACCATTTGACCTTTGGATTCTATTCTAGCGTAGCCTGTTATATTAGATCGATTTTATTATTGTGTTTTTAAGTGAGATACCTAAATAATTTTAAAATAAAAATAAGATTTAGTTTGTTTACCACATTAATTTGTTTAAAATAGTCGATTAACAGCTATTTAGGAAGTATCATACTTCCACAGGATCTAGCTTACACTAGGCATGAGCCACCGCCTATATTGTTTAATTCCTTACGGTGGTCTTGTTTTCATTACAGTGGTAGTTCCTCTTAGCCAAATGGAAGCTCTCATGATCACTTCGTGGATTCATAAGTCATACGCGTGCAACAACCCATCAAGCTGAAATTTGAACAAGTATTCCTCCTATGCCGCTTACCCTATCTATTTCATAAGCGATTCAAAGAAACAATCTAAGAAATCGGGTGAAACAAGTGTGTAACATAGGATTCCCGAGGAGCAATCTGTGGGAATGGTGATAGTACTACACTAAACATCTATGATACATAAAATGTATCCAGTAGAATCTATGATCACAACTAGAAAGAAAAGTGAAAGTGCATGTGTGTATGATAGAGATAATGACATACATGATATTTATCTAGAATGTGTAATAAGATGTGCATGAAGAAGGTACATATAAGCAAGACTAAATGCAACCAAGATATGTTGCATGTTGTGGATGATATGGAATGGAATATAGTTTTAATGGTAGGAGTAATGTGCCCCCAAGTGAGTTTGAATAGATATTTTTGAAGCAAGGTTCATTTGTTTACGCCTCCTTAGTAGTCAAGAATGAACCATAAACAAGAGTGTGTTATCAGGAAATGGTATTAAATGTGTGGATAATAAAGATGTGATCGTCAAAGCAAAAAATATAGAACATGATTTTTTAAGTGAATGACTAAGTGATTTATAAAATGCATGAGTGTAGTGGGTTCCATTTGATATATAGAACCTCAATAATCAATTATGGACCCTCAAACTAGAGTACATTACGGAGGTTGTGTATCATGCTTTGATTGTGTGAGAGATGTGTGGTGTTGTTTGATTATTAATGAAATAGATTTATTTTATAATCATTGAGTATGTGATGTGTATTTTTGAATGTATAAAGAGTTATGTTAATTGTGTGGGAAAGAGATGTGTTTTTTTATTGTGCATAATAAATAGAGGTGTTTTTAAATGTATTGATCATATAGTAATATTGTGCAAGATAAATGTGTTGTAAGAGAATCGAATGTATAGTGTGTTGAAGACAATTATATTGTATAAGATGTTTGTGTTGATTACACGTAAGAGAGATATATCGTATGATGTAAAATATGTATGTCATCAAAGTGTTTTGTTGTAGTATGTTGTAGATAGGTCAAGTGTGCTACCCATTGTGTTTGAATGTGTGTAGTAGGAAGAAATTGTCGCAAGTGTATTAGTTATGTTGCATTGTGTAATGTGCAATGTGTGAGGTTCATGTTTATAGGATGATCTCAAGATTCAAGTTTAAACTAAAGTACAAGAGTGTGTTATCACGAAATGACAACTAAAGTGGGTGTGAAGATGTATAAGCTAAAATAAAACTATAAAAATATGTGAATATAAGATATGCATCAATGTTAGGGGAGAAATAAGTGTTATGACCTCAAGTGTGTGTTTATGAATTATATATTTGATAAAAATTAATATGAAGGTCTTGTAAATGATGCTTAAGAATGAACGATGGCATGTGACCATGATCTAAGAGTAGTGGTATATGGGAGAGATGCTATGTATGTGATTGAAGTCGATATGCATGCGATTGATGAATATATGGTGGAAACATTGGTGCAATAAAGTATATAGGTGATGAATACCTATGTGAAGTAGAATGTGGTGGTGATGGAAACCTACATGGAATAACATGAGGCAAGGAAGTAAATCTAGATGTACGAGATGTTATAGCGATGGACCTAGACTAATGTACTAGACTAAAAGAGTGATGAGATGGGATGGTTCATATGCGAGTATGTTATCTAGGAGCATATTGTGCTTTAGGTTCTAGAGGACATCGTATACTATATGGACTATGTGATGCATTGAAAACCGTGAGAGGATATTGCAAGAATGGAGAATATGAAGGCACACCATTGATAGAAATCACTTGATGATTGTGAATGAATTTTAGATGCAAATGATTCATTGAGATTATGGATCGAGACATTGGAATCCAATTGATTCCCAAGAGCATTTCACACCCTTCAATTGTTTTTTAACAAGGAAGGGTACCAACATAGTGAGAGGAATGATAGTAACATAGATTTTAACAACACCATATGAGTTATTCATTAGATATGAAAGTTATGAGATTGGATAGCCAATATCAAAAATAAGTGGAATAGATCGCATGGTGTTGGGCCATGATGGATCAACCTTGGTGTTATTTATAGGGATAGACTTGATAGAGGAACTGTTATCCAAAATTCACCCCTCAAGGTAATTTTGATAACATGCATTAAATTCTCAAGTCCGGGTAAATAGATTGAGTCGGTAAGCAAAAGGTCATGTTTCTAGGGTCCCCTCATATTTTCTAACTCCCTTGTCCAAGTAGAAGAGAGCAAGTTCTGAAAAAATGTAAAAAATTGCATAAAAAAAGCTCGGGCCAGAAAAAATCATGAAAAATGGCTAAGTCCTAGCCCAAAACAGTTTGGGATGCGCGGGATAAAAGTACGCGAACCGGCCGAACCAGGCGAAATGAGTCAAGGCAACCCAAGCTTGATTTGGGATGCACGGGACAAAAGTACGCGAACCGGCCGAACCGGGTGAAATGAGTCAAGGCAGCCCGAAACAGTTTGGGACGCGCGGGACAAAAGTACGTGAACCGGCCGAACCGGGTGAAATGAGTCAAGGCAGCCCGAAACAGTTTGGGACGCGCGGGACAAAAGTACGCGAACCAGTCGAATTGGGCGAAATGAGTCAAGGCAGCCCGAAAGCTTGATTGGGGACGCACGCGGGACAAAAGTACGTGAACCAGCCGGTTCGGCCGAAACAGGGAACTTCAGCACTGGGCCAAATGGGACAAAGGGACGCGCGGGACGCGGATAGCCGAAGGAGCCGAAAGCCAATCAGATCACGCCACGTGTCACCGGCAGAAAAGGGACATGGAAGCCCATTTCGGGCGGTTCGGAAGAATTTGTCCCATTCAGCATTGGGACATTTGGGACAAAGGGATGCGTGGGATGCGAAAATCTGAAATGGCCGAAGGCAGAGAAGAAAAGTCAACGTTTGGCCCGTGGAACTTCAAACGGCCATAACTTTTGACTCCGAGCTCCGATTTTCACAAAATTGGACTTTCTGGAACGAGCACGACGCCCCCACGCTAAAAAAATTGGATTTATTATTTTTAATGATGGTAGTTATATTTAAATAAAATAAACATATTCGCTCAGTCAAATAATGCTCATTCCGTCAAATGACGAAAACGCCCTGCACAGGCCCAAAATAGTCACTGCACTCGTAAGGCCATAACTTTTGCATTTCTCAACGAAATCGCACAAAATTTATACCATTGGAATCGTGGTTCCGAGACCAATGCACGAAATCTAGAAATTCCAGATTTGATCAGAAATTGATTGATATTTTTAGTAAACGTGGCCGGGTTAAGAATAGTGTTTTATTTGGTAGCTGGGAGTGCAATTAAGAGGCATGGTCATCATTCTTTCTCTACTGCAGCACATGGGACAGTATGGGGAGCCTTTTGCAAGTAATGGACAACATTTTCACTCAATTTAATGCCTCTTACAGGTGGTTGAAGGACAGATTTCGGGATTTCCATTTTCCTTCTCTTTTCCTTCTCATTTTTCTATAAATTGGAGTGTTGGGCTTATTGTAAAGGAGGGAGTTTTGGGTAGCAAAGCTCGCCAAAATTGATTTGTGAAGCTTGATGTGTTGTAGGCCCTTGTAGTGGACTCCTTGCATGGTGATCCAGGCCCTTATCTTGTAATAGATTGAACTGTGCATATCATGAAGCAATAAAATACCAGTTTGTGGATGTATCTTCCCCTGCTGTGTTTTCTTGCATTCTTCTTGCCCCTTTGATATTTCTATAAGAATATTGTGTCTATTTATTATGTTCTTGCAGGGATTCATTATCATTGTGTATGCTTGGAATATTATTGTAAATGCATTTTGCTAGATTATGGTGAACTGTCATCACCTCTTCTAGTGTGCACTTTGCCTCTGTATTTCACACATTTGGAGACTACTCTCACACCCTCCTTTTCTGGTGCATCACCGCTTTAGTGTAGGCTTTCATTTTATGTACTCTCTCTCCTTGGTCCTTGGAAATTTAGATTAGAACAGTTAGCTTACCCTGCATTAGAGTAGATTGTGGCAGGTAGTTTAGGAGCAAGAACCAGCTTTCTCTGGAGGTCTATCTCAAGTAGCAAGTCCCACAACTTGGAGATAGTACCCATGTTATCCAATCACACTGTGAGTTCAAGTATATCAAAAGGGGTGCTTTGTGATTCGGTGATTACAGAACTAATACGTAAATGATCATAAGATAATGCAATGCATAATCATGAGTAGAGAAATAAATAACTAGTGGAGAAGTGTTTGTATTAGAAAATAGGAAATCAAGAGCCCCTGATGCAAGAGGAAGCATTGTGAAATATGTATTATTAATGAGGAATCACCAAATTTGTTGTCATGTTTTGGAAGAATATTTTTAAATATATTGAGCTTATGATTGTCAATGATAGGTGTAGAAATTTTAGGCTCTAAAGCTCAATTTTACCATTCTTGATAATATCCTTAATGATATTACAAGGCTTGAAACAACGATATGTAGAATAACCTACACGTTGATGATATTAAAAATGAATGTTTTCATAATAATTACGATGTTTTGCATGATATGAATCTAAGCTGGAGCGGAGGAGTAAGTGTGATAAGATTGCTTTCAACAATATGTGGAAGGAAAATATATGGAACGATAGTTAATCTCCTAGATGTATGTCGAGGCGGTTGTGATTGAAACTCTTTTATTGTGGATACCACGTTGATATTTATTTTTGTATCAATTGGTTTTGTTGCGAGATGTCTTTAATTTTTAATTACTTTGAAAGCATGTAAAATATGACATTTTTCTTTATATTTAAGCTTTCCTATAGATAAGATATTAGTTTCACAAAGCTTAAGAGTATGACATAGTTAATCGAATGAGGGAGATGTCTCAAAGAGAACATTCTCCTTGAGAGGTGGTAATCGATTTTGAATGAGTAAGTATTGAAGCTCATAGTTTGTAAGCACATTTGAAATCTTAGCTAAGTTATTTTTGTATCGCAAGACATAATCTTATAAGTGTTCATTAGATCCTTGTTTAAGTTGAACATATGAGATATTAGAGCTGATGTTGATAGGTAATTAAGTAATAAAAGAATCATCCAGATGCATGAAATATGTTACCGAGTGGACATGAAGGTCATAGAACTAATGCATCACATAATCTTGTAAACTACGAGGGAAAGAGATTTTTAATATGGTATGGCCATCCACATAGTTGAGGCATGCCATATTAAAATATTAGAAATTCTCTTGTGGGTCACCATAACCTTTAAAGATGGATAATTTTGGGTAGATGAAGTTAGGTGGGAATGGATAGGAAGATATGGTGGTTACAAAAGGAGTGTATAGAAGATAAATGGCGTCCAAATATGGTGATTCATGAGAGGTAGGAAGTTGGAGATGGAAAATTTTCATCTACGAGATCCTAAAATAAAGAAATTACATCCATACTATTTGAATAAGAGAAAGGTTGTGTATTGGGAGTGGTAGGGGGATAATGCGGCCTGTAGTGGTAGGAATGGGAGCTGAAATATAAAGGGGTTGAGTGGAGGCCATGGGAGCTGAAGTGTGAGAAACAAGAGATTATAAAAAAATTGTGGGTGTTCTTAGAACGATAAAAACATGTGGAATATGAGGAAGATGAGTGGGATTACTTCACAAATATTGCCAAAAATTATTAAGCATGTTTAATTAGCCATAGTAAACATTGATATCTTCAAGAATGATTTTTCACTATCGGATGCTTTGATTTTGATATGAGAAAAATTAGGAGATTTAAACAATGAATCTTTGGTCATGGCGATTAATGTGGCGATATCATTAATTGATTTAGAAATTCTACAGGTAGATGAAGGATGTTGACAATATTTGAAAGACCCCAAATAACCACTACAGGTGACGGGCATAAAAATAAGAAAATTTATAAAAAAGGTGGATTTGAATATTGGGTTCACCAAATAGATTAAGCTAAAATGTAAACAAGAGCCTAATCCGAGTGTTATTGTAGCAATAAATAAACAAAAACTTGTTACGATAGTAAATACCCAAGTAACTAAGAAATAAATAATGAAACCCTAATTAAAAAAAGAGAGTATACATCCTTAACTGATTCATAGTAAAAATTTGGACTGGATGAAGCTCGAATGGTGAATACATATGAAGAAGTGTCGACAAAAGCTCAATAAAATGCAGATTTGGAACAAAAATCTAGAGTGGGGTGCCGGAGAGGGACACAAGAGCCCGTGGGTTCCCTAGAACTATTATTGGGTATCTGGGTCTATGGAAATTCTTAGAAAAACTCCACTAAGTGGTCAGGAGATGTTCTCCTTTAGCCACCTTTGGTATCTCTGAGGTCACACCAAGATCACCGAAATCACTGGAAACCCGCAATGAATAATGAACCTAAAAAATCCTCAAAGATACATCAAATCCTAAAACATAAAGATAAAAATGAGGGGTTGAAATGTCCTCGGTTGTCACATTGGTGAACTTACGACTAAGCATTGCACTACATCTCGGACTCCAATTTAGTTCTATGTGTGCGTAATTGTGCCCTAGGTTACTCTTGTGTGTGTCATACTATGATAGTGAGCAAGTAGCTATATGTAGAATGTAATAAATGTGTGCATGGAATAAATTTAATTTCCCTCCTATGAAATGTGATACATAAAATCAGCCCTTTTGTTCCTTGTGATGGTTCTAGATGGATGCACTATATAACTTAGATTCCTTTATTGATGCAACCTTAGGTGGTGATAGTTAATGCTTAGTTCTTGGTCCTTGATTATGATCACATAAATTTATATTTATAGGATTCCTATGTTTTAATTTCATAATCAACCCCGAAAAGGATGATTAGTAAAAAGATAAAATTCTCGAACAGATATAAAGGATCAAAAATGTGTGAGTAAAGTAAAAAAGGGGTAAAGAAACCTAGAGGTGATGATGGCACCGACACTAGAAACCTGGATGGGTACTAGTGTTAATGATGAAAAATGTAAAATACTAAAAATGCAAACTATGCAAGTAAGGGTGCACGACTGAATGAAAAAATAGAAAGCAAAGAAAGGTGGACAAATACATGGGTCAATTAACACTTTTATTACTTAGGATTCATATGAATAGTAGTATGCCACCAGGACTAGATAATTACCCAAAGTTTGTGATTTAGAGTCAACAAACAATAAATAAATCTAAATAGTTCTAATCTAGAAACAAAATCACACACTTTCGGTATTATTTGGTCTTGGTCTCATAATAGTATTCATATGGTTTTTGAGTGAAGAAAGTACTAATTAATGATGTCATTTTTCCATTTTACTTTGATTTTTGTCTTCACTATCAACATCCCGCATGTACTCATCCAGTCAATTTTATCACTTTGCATCATGCTTATCTCACCTGGGGGCACACTAGGTGCCCTGGTTCCATTTGGGGTGCCCTGATCCTTTTCCTACTCTATCTCCATCTTTGGGAACATTCTAGATATTTGAGCTTTCTATCTTGTTAGTGGTCGGCCTCTTGGGGTTACTTACAAAATTAGATCAAGATAACCATATAAATATAAAGTTATGAGACAATATTGAGTGAAAAAGCACTAGGAACTACTATCATCACCAAAAGTTACATCCAGTAAAGTCTCCATTTCCATTCATATATTTCCATCACAAGGGACAAGGCTGGTTCATCTACATCATACGATATAAGAGGGAAGTTTAGTTTGTTCCATCCACCATTTATTATATTTCTACATATATTTATATCTAGCTACTTCACAAAGTACGTCGACACAAGAGCGCTTAGGGAACAAATTTCACACACTCACCTAAAACTACATTTGTGTCTCAAATGTAGTATAGGACTTAGTTAGTAATTCCACCATTGTGTCCCATTGAAGAAAGTTCGACCCCTTCATATTCATATTTTTTTTTTTAGGGTTTTGATGTTTGGCTTGGGGTTTGGCAGGTCTCTTCTTCATCACCGATTATCATCAACATCCAACGTAGTGTAATGAAATACATGAGATAGGAAGCGAAGGCCTCAAATCATCTATTGACCCTACAATTTTGGTTTCTTTACCTTCTACACAAACTAAGGCACCCAACCTCGAATAGGGTGCTTGAGGTGCCTCAACCCTCTCTAGGTTCCCTAGTGTAGCTAGACATCTCAGTTTTGCACTTTTTCATACCTCGACACAATTATTTCCTCTTGCATATTCAGTCATCTCTGTGACATAGTCCAAAAACTTGTCAAATGAGCTAAGATATTTCTAACTCTCCTTGCACATTAGGATTTCACATTTCTACTTTCTTAGTTGTTTGGGTCATTTATTCTATTTATTTAGTTGTTATTTACTACTTGCATAACATCTAGATTAAACTAAATTAGGCCTCCCCCATTTCCTATTTTATTTTAATTAGCTTCCCATAATAAAACAATAGTCTAAATTCTATGCATGTTGTGCATTCTTATAAAAAAGTATTTTGTTTAATTTTATTTATCCTAATAATAATATTGAACTAGGATTACTTAAAATACAAACACATGCTAAAGCTAAACTTATATTTCCTAAAAATCTATGGGAGAAATTACAAATGCATATTCCAACATTTCCCCTTAATTTTAACCTTGAATCTTTCATTATTCCTTAACTAAGTTTGCATTTCCAGATCCGACATATTCTTGATCAAAAACATCTAAATAACCTCTCAAATATTCAAAAAAATCCTTTTCTAAAGCCTTTGTAAAAATTTCAAGAAACCGATCATTAGATCTACAAAATTCCTAATGAAATAATACCTCATGTGAATATGCTTTCTCCTCTTGTGAAAAACTTTACTTTTTCAAATTTGAGTGTCGATTTGTTGTCACAAAAAATTTGCATAGCTTCCTTGTGATTCTTTCCCAAATCTTTCAAAACTCTTCTCATCCATACAACTTGACATGTTGCTCCTAATGCATTGCTACATACTCTACCTCTCTTGAAGATAATGTGACAATGGGATATGTATTTGATGCCCATTAAACCACTCCTATTCCAATGTGAAAAGTATATCCGGGTGTGTTTTTCTATCATATATACTATTTGCACTATCATTATCTATATAACCTATGAGCTTGAACTCATCTGAAGTTGAATATAAAATTTAATGATTTTTAGTTACAAATACATACATGTTATCCAAAATTCACCCATCAAGGTAATTTTGATAACCTAGATGAATTCTACACATTTGGAGGGGCAAGAATGGGTGCGAGGAAAAAATCGGAGCTTTTGGGTTGCCTTTGGATCTTCTCTAACTTCCGCATCCAAGAAAAAAACTCAAAGAGTTAAAGAAAATTGAAAAAATCTAAAAAATGAAGTCAAGGGCTTGAATTAGTGCATTACGGGTCTCGAGGCTATGTATGGTACTAGTGCGGATCATACCAAGGTTCATTGAACTGAGTTTGGGTCTGATTTGCAAAGAATGTAGTGTATGGCAGAAAATGCGGAAGTTTTTGTCCCAGTGCACAAGTTCAACCAAGACAGTTGGGACCCGAAAAGGTGAAAAACTGATTTACAAATAAAACAATTCATTACGGATGGAGTGGAGAAATCAGTCCAAGAAATTTGGGACATCGAGACGCGTGTGAGATGGGAAAAGGTGAAATCAATGCACAAAGAGCCAAACAAAGTGGGATGCGGGTGAAGTGAAATTCAATGGCCCTAATGGCGAAGTTAATGGTAGGATACTTGGGATGGGGAATCCCAAATTTGGTGATACTGAGAAAAAAGAGACCCGGACCATCCGAGTATGTGGGACATGAGTTCCACGAAAACTTGCAATAGCAACAATACAAAGGAAAAGTCAACGTATGACCCCCAAATTTCAAACGGTCATAAGTTTTGATCCAGAGCTCCAATTTTCATGAAATTTCACTTTTCAGAATGGGCATGACATCCTCTACAAAAAAATTGGATTTATTATTTTTAATAAGGGTAGGTATTTGAAAATAAAGGAAACATATCCAGATCTAGTCAATCAAATACCCTATCCCGTTAAATGACAAAAATCCCTAGCAAACCCAAAACAACTGCCTACACTCAGAATTCCATATCCTTTACAATTCTCAATGAAAATGCACAAAATTGGTACCATTGATATAGTGGATCCAAGCCCAATGTACAAAAATCAAGAAATATGTAATTTGATGAAGAATCAAAGGATATTTTTATGAAAACATTGTTAGGTTCTGTCGACACTAAAATTTTCCTCCGTAATTTCTATTTCATTAATGTATGTATTAGGAATAGGATGTTGTTAAGTATAATTAGTAGTGGCGTCGATAGAATATAACAATACGTTGCGTTGGTACGATGCCACCGATAATGTATAGTACGGTAACAATCAAAGTACAATAGGAATGTTGTGGTAAGAAGTAAATATTTTTCGTAAGTGGCTCAGTAATGTTAAAATTTTAAAGTTAGGGTAAGTAGAGAAGTAGGGTCTACATGATTAGGGATTAGAAATATTATATTGGTAATAAGGACAAGGAGTGATATCATAATTTTTTTTGTATATTTTATTTGTAGAAAAGTCTAAAAAGGTGGAACCCATGTGAGATGATAAGGTTTATCTTATCTTAGAAGATAAGCCTACATGTAATGATAAGAGTTAAGGTATGGAATATGATTGGTTAGAGTAGATTTTTTATCCTATCTTAGAAATAAGGTGGATAAGCCTGAAATTTCTATAAATAGAGAGGCCACCCCCTCATTTAATATAGAAGGAAGTAGTGAGAAATATTGTATAAGAAAGTGTGTGAAGAAAGCCATCATTTAGAAGGTGTGTTAAAGTAACCATTAATAGGAGTAATTGTGAAGTTTCTCCCATAGTTATTTTTGGAAGGCAAGTGGAGTTGGTAGCACTTGGATTAATTCATGGGTGAAATTATAACAATTTCATGTTAATAATACATTTTATAGTTGTATTTCAGATTTTTCATTGTTCTTTTATGTCATAGTCTATGGTATTCTTGTGTTATGTCTTTTTTTGTGTTTCCAGATTACTTCCACCAAACTAAAATATGTGCATTAATAAATAATCATAGTATGAGGAGTTACCTGTGGAGAATTATCATAGTGCAAGATTGGTGATGACATTTTGATTCCGTTACTGGGACCATTCCTCGTTGGTGGATTTTCTGGAGAGATATTCCCACTTATTCAAAAATCATTTGGAGGGTAACCTTGTTTTTTCTCTGCATAGTAATTACCATGGTAAAGTCACTTTTTACCATGATTAGTGTTTACCAAGATAAAGTTGGTTTTTACCACGGATAAGTCAAGTTTTACCATAGTTTACTGTGTTCATTTCTATTTAAGCGTAGAAAGGTGTAAATCCACATTCTATTATAGTGATTCCAATTATTTGTGCACATAAGTCCTGTTAGTTGTACTTGTGGGTTGGTATTTCACTGTGGTTACTTTTGAAAATGGGGAATATTCCTATTTTTCAGCCTAATCTAATGAATATGCTTCCTATTTCATTGAAGAATTTAAACGATCTTGCATTTTTAATGGCCTCATAAGAAGGGAACAATGGAATGAATTTTTTCCCACATTTTTGGATGGTTCAGCCCTTAGGTGGTTTGCAACACTAGGTGATAATGTGAAAAACTCATGGGATTTATTAACTAAAAGTTTTCTTGAAGAATTTGGTGAACAAAAAAATATACGAGATCTCATGATCAAGGTCATAAAGTTATCCCAAGGAGATAAGGATAAGATAAAGGATTATCATTCTCGTGTTCTAGAGCTAAGGAGGAATCTCAATGCCCGAGATCTGGAAGGAAGGATTAGCGAGATGGGTTGATGAATGGTGTGGATAATCTCCTCTGTAAGCACTTCATTCTTGGGATGAAGCCATAGATCAGAAAATGAGTGAAGTATGACCACCCAATGGCCCTTGAACAAGAAAAGGAGATTGCAAGAAGGCAATAAGAAAGCATGGAAGAAGAACACAAATAAATTGTTGCTAAGGTAGAGTCTACACCAACACCTTTGGTCCAGAATCCACAACTAGTCTCGGTGAGCACAAATATTTCTCCTAGTACATCTACGAGTATGAAGATCTTCTCAGAAGATGTTCCAGATTAACTATTAATCTTCTTCAAGGAAATAATTTAGTTCTCGGGGAGGAGATAGAGGTCCAAAAAGAAATACATTTGAAGTTATATGTTATGGTTGTCATAAAAATGGTCATTATAAGTATAATTGTCCAAATAGAGCTTCTACATCTTGTACAAGAGATAATGATAAAATAAAAGAACCTAGGAATTCTTTTGATGTAGTAGATATGAGCATAAATAATGAAGCATATGTTCTTGTAAAAAAGGAAAGAAAGAAAAAGATAACCAAGATAGAAATGATCTTAAGAAGATGAAAAGAGAAACTAGTAAGAAACATAGGAGAAAAAAGTTGGGTGTGCATGATTTTTTTATTTTACGAAGGGCAAGGACCATACTCCATGTTATAAGATCTGTCTAAAATACCTAAAAATATTACATATGGTCAAATTTTGGGCATGTCTTCTCGAGAAGAGGCGGGAGCTATGAAGTGGACTCAATGCTCGACGAAGGAAGGATGTTGAGGTTTCTATTTTGGAAGCAGAGGAAAATCCCTATGCTCCACAAGCTAGGTTATTATGTAATGGTATTTAAATTCATGATGTATTAGTAGATGGAGGTGTTGCGAGTTAATGTAATGAAAGAATATGTAATGAATATGTTCGGTTTAAAAATTGATCACCCCTCAAAACTTATGTTAAGCTCATTAAATAAGGGAAAAACTAAACCAAGAGGTGTTGTTTCAAATGTGGCAATATCTGTCATGGGTGTTGTTTCTGTGGTAGACTTCCGGGTGATGAATAATGGTACTGTTCCATACCCAATGTTGTTGGGAAAGCCATGGATAAGAATATTTCATGCAAGAAAATAGTGGAATGAAGGCTTCATGAAACTTGGATGTGGAAGAGAGAGGGTGAATATAAACGTGATCTCTTGGCATCATAAGGAAAAACCTATGTATTCAAGTGATGAAAGTGATGATTGGACATCCTCTGATTACTCTAGTACCAGTGAAGTGGAAACAGAAGATGAATAAAGTGAGGTTGATGTTTCGGTCATGGATATCCTTCCAGTCACACTTTGAATCATGAACCCATAAAATTATCGAAGAAGAAATTGATGATCATCTCCAACAAAAAAAGAATGGTGATGTTGTGATGGAGAGTGAGAAGGAATCTTACCTCCAGCTCTTTCAAAGGTACATACACTTATTTACTTTTGATTACAAGAAAATCCTTCAATTAAGTTGGGTGGAACATTCTATTGAATTTGGGAGATTGTCTTAAGCCCATAAAGCAAATGCCATATAGAATGAATCCTAATTTCTCCAAGACTGTAAAATAAAAAATAGATAAGTTGCTTGATGCGGGATTCATATTTGTTGTGGAGAATTTAGAATGGATTTCTCCCATTGTGATCTCAATAAAAAGAATGGGAAGCTACGCAATTGTGTTTATTATAGGAAGCTCGACATGGCAACAAAGAAGGATCATTACCATCTTCCATTCTCAAATATGATCTTGGATGAAGTAGCTGGCCGGGAGTGTTATAGTTTCTTTGATGGATATAGTGGATACAACCAAGTTCGTATAGTGGAGAAAGATTAGCTAAAGACCATGTTCACCACTCCTTGGGGAACATTTTCTTATAGAGTTATGCCTTTTGGGTTGTGGAATGTGCCAACAACGTTCCAACACTTGATGAATAGGATTGGAAACTTCATCGAGTATTTTGGATGATTTTTACATCTATGGGAGCAATATGGACCACTCGCACTAGATGGAGACAACATTTCAAAGGCTAGATGAAGAAAAATCCTCACTAAACCCTACAAAGTGTGTCTTTGGATGTTCTAAAGGTGTTTTTAGGGCATGTTGTATCCGAGAGATGGTATGAGTGCGATTCGATAAAGTTTCAAAAATAAAAGAGTTACCATTTCCTATGAATATAAGTAAGTTGAGATCATTTTTAGGCCATGTGGGTTACTATAGAAGGTTCATCAAGAATTTCTCAAATATTTCACAACCACTAACCCAGTTCTTGAAGACGGATGTTACTTATGAACTAGGAAAGAAGGCGTATGAAGCTTTTGAAAAACTGAAGGAAGATTTGGTGTCTTCACCTATTTTAAAGAATCCAGATTGGAGCAATCCATTCATTGTGTATATTGATGCCTCAGATACAACACTAGGAAGTAATCTTAGCCAAATGAATGAAAATGGGAATGATCATTGAGTTTACTTTAGGATCAGACAAATGAGTAGTCTTTGAGGTAAATTATATTGTAATGTGAAAAAGAGGCTCTAGCTATCAAATTTTTTTGTAAAGAAGTTTATAGTTGTAATAGATCATCGGGCGCTAAAATATATTATAAATAAGCCTAACCCATTAGGGAGGATAGCAAGAATGATAATTTTTCTATAAGAATTTTAATTTTATATTATAGATAGTCCAAGAAAGAAACATGTCAATGCAGACTCTCTCGAGCCGATGATGGTTTAGATTCATCTTGTGATGATGGTGATTTCCCAGATGCGTCATTGTTATCCCTTGACTCAATCCCTAGTGAATACATATATATTTGAAATTATTTGAATGAATTTAAGTTTCTGATGGTGCTAATGCAAAGACTAAGATGAAGATTACTCAATCTAGTCATCCATATTCTATTCTCGCATGGAGTATTATTTCGAATAGGACACGATGGATAGTACAAGAGGGAAGTTGGACGTGATCAAGGGAAAGAGCTAATAGAAGAATTCCACAATGGTACATGTAGAGGAAACTTCTCTAGAAAACTTACAATAAGAAGGACTTTGCATGCGAGGTTATCATAGGCCCACTCTTTTTAGATATTGTTATAATTATTGTAAGACATGTGATATTTGTCAAAAACATGGGAACCGTAAGACTTCATCAGCTCCATTATGCCCTATTCTTCCACTTGGTCCCTTTGAAAAGTGGGGAATAGATATTTTAGGTCCACTTCAACTAACCCACACCAAAATAAGTATATTATAGTTACCACAGATTATTTAACCAAGTGGGTTGAAGCTAGGCCATTGAAAACAACTTCCATGAATGTAGTGGAAAGGTTTATATATGAACGCTTTATCACAGATTTTGTTGTCCATTAGAAATTGTAATGATCAAGGAATCCACTTCATTAATAAGGTGGTAGAAGCCCTAGTCAACAATATTTCTATTAAGCATAGGAAGGAAACAACTTACAAGCCAAGAAAAAAATGGATAGGTGGAGCGAACAACTTATGTGTTGTGTCAAATTCTAGCAAAAGATGCGAGTCTTGTAGGTAAAAAAGTGGGATAAAAGGATTCATGCAACATTGTGGGAATATAGGGAAACATCAAAGTCAGCAACAAGATACTCCCCATTTCAGTTGGCTTATGGCATTGATCCAGTTCTTCCTATTGAGTTTGATATTCCCACTATAAGAATCATGAAAAATGAAAGGATGGATGAAAGTGATTCGGTAAAGGAAAGGTTGGTACATCTTCATTTGCTAGAGGAAATGAGAGAAATAGCAAAGGATAAAAGCTATAAGAAGAAAATGAAGCGAGAAGGAATACTTTCATCAAAAGATCCGTTGGTCTCCATTTCATGTGAATGACTTGGTTCTAGAAAAAAAGAAGGCGGAGAAAATTTCTTCCCAAATGGATGGGTCCCTATAAAATAGTATCTATGCATGAAAATGGTACATATCGACTGGAGGAATTGGATGGAACTCCCATTACGAAATGGGTCAACCACGACAAGTTAAAGATTTTTCAAGCACCAGAATAGTCTACTTTGAGGACAGAGTAGAAGCTAGGAAGGGGGAAGATGTCGACACTAAAATTTTCCTTCGTAATTTCTATTTCATTAATATATGTATTAGGAATAGGATGTTGTTAAGTATAATTAGTAGTGATGTCGATAGAAGATAACAAATGTTCTTTGGTATGATGCCGCCAATAATGTATAGTATGGTAACAATCAAAGTACAATAGGAATGTTGTGGTAAAAAGTAACTATTTGTCTTAAGTGGTTTGGTAATGTTAAAATGTCAAAGTTAGGGTAAGTAGAGAAGTAGGGTCTACATGATTAGGAATTAGAAATATTATATTGGTAATAAGGATAATGAGTGATGTCAAAAATATTTTTGTATTTTATTCGTAGAAAATTCTAAAAAGGTGGAACCCATATGAGATGATAAGGTTTATCTTATCTTAGAAGATAAGCCTACATGTAAAGATAAGAGTTAAGATAGGGAATATGATTTGTGAGAGTATATTTATTATCCTATCTTAAAGTTAAGGTGGATAACCCTGAAAGTTCTATGAATAGAGAGGCCACCCCCTCATTTAATATAGAAGGAAGTAGTGATAAATATTGTATAAGAAAGTGTGTGAAGGAAGCCATCATTTAGAAGGTGTGTTAAATAATCCATTAAGAGGCGTAATTGTGAAGTTTCTCCTATACTTATTGTTGGAATGTAAGTGGATTTGGTAACACTTGGAGTAATTCATGGGAGAGATTGTAACAATTTCATGTTAATAATACATTTTTCAGTTGTATTTATGATTTGTCATCATTATTTTATGTCATAGTCTGTGGTATTCTTGTGTGATGTCATTGTGTTTCAGATTAATTCCACCAAACTAAAAGTTGTGCATTAGTAAATAATCATAGCATGAGGAATTCTGGTGGAGAATTATCATAGTACCAGTTGGTGATGATAGTTCGAACATTGTTTTATTTGGAAGTTGAGATGCATTCAATGAAGCATGGGAAGACATTTCGCACTACTACAAGTTATGGGACAGTATGGGGGCATTTTGCAAGAAACATACCATCATTTAAATCTATTATGACATCTTGCAAGTGGTGGGAGAATAGATTTTGGGATTTTCAATCTCTCTCTCTCTCTCTCTCTCTCTCTCCTCTTAGATTCTATAAATTGGAGTGTTGGGCTCATTGTAAGGGAGATAGTTTTGAGTAGAAAAAATATGTCAAATTGGTTTTGTGAAGCTAATGTGCTACAAGCCCTTGTAGTGGACTCCTTGCATGGTGATCCAGGACCTTATTTTGTAACAGATTGAACTGTGCATATCAATGAAGCAATAAATATGAGTTTGTGGATACTTCTTCCCTATTGTGTTTTTTTGCATTCTTATTACCTCTTCAACCTCATAAATATATATTGTGTCTATCTTATGCTCTACAGGGATTCATTATCATTGTGTGTGTATGAAATGTTATTGTGAATGCATTTTTCTAGACTATGGAGAATTGTTATCACCCCTTCTAGTATGTAATTAGATTTTATTTTTCACACATTGTGAGACTATTCTCACACCCTCCCTTTTTGGTGTATCACCGCCAGTTCTTCTTGTAGGATTTTTTTCATGTACTATCTCTCCTGGTCCCTTGGAAAATTAGATTAGGACAAGTTATTTTTGCCTTCATTAGAGCAGACCATGGCAAGTAGTTTAGGATTAAGAAACAAATTTCTCACGGAGGTCTATCTCAAGTAGGAAGTCCCACAACTTGGAGATAGTACCCATGTTATCTAGTCACATCGTGAGCTCAAGCACACACACTTGTGAAAAAATGAAGGTACTTGTGATATAGAAATAACAATACCTCAAAATATTTTTTTCCATCTTGCCAATGTCAATCATTTATAGATTCCCGAACCTTGATATGACGCTCATACCATAAATAATATTAGGCCTTGTGACTTTCAAATACATGAAACTTCCAAGAAGCTGTTGTTGCAAATCAAGCAAGCCCCCCACGGATGTTGATCGATTTCTAGTTTGATCATACTAGCATCCAGTGTGATTGCATAACATTGAATCCTCTTCCCAAGTGTGGGACTTGCAAAAATGGAAGAGCAATCTCAAAATTAGAGGTTGGTTCCTCAAACTCCTCACGATCAGCTATTTTACTTGCACAATTGCAGAGGTTTAAACTCCTAAATCTACTCTAAATTCCAAAGGGACAATGATAGAAAATGCAAAAAGAAAGAACTAATGATAATAGGTGATGCACCAAAGGAGTTGTAGACACCTGATGCTGCATGAAATACACAATCCACAAGGAAACACAACACAAAACATGCACAAATGCTCAAAATGTAATGAAAGATCAAGAAAGCAATGATAGATATATGAAAGGATTGAGGGATTTTAATCACAGAACATATATCAACATCTCAGATCCAATACAGTACATTACAGTGATCCAGAGGCAAGAAAAGGTGCTGCATTACATGGAAAGGTAAAATTTCTTCACAAATTACGCAAGGAGGAAGAAAAAGGAAGTTGCAGAGCTGAAAAAGTGTCTCCCTTTGCAAAAATGAACTCATTTTGGCTTTTACAGTGCAAACCACGACCCCAGGAGAGAGAAACATGGGAAAACATGCAAGGGGTTCAACCATTGACCAAAATGCCATCAAAACAGCATGGGTGCCCTGACAGACCCATTCCCTGACATTTTTAACCATGCTGGGAGAGAATGCGAGCCATTCTTCATTAAAAAACGGTGGTAGAAACGTCATTTGTCCATGACCACGTGCCAGAGGTGTTTCTTGATTTTCTCTCTCTGAAGTCCACCAAAATGAAAAAATAACACTAGAATATTGTAGATAATTTCACCAGATTTCTGTTGATATAAAGAACGCGAAAAACCGAGCTCTGGATCGAAAGATATGGTGATTTGAAGTTTTAGGGAAAAATAGGGCCAAATTGGGTCGGTGGGAAAAAATTGGAATCTTTGCACCTTTTTGGTCATTTGGAAAATTTTCCAAAATTTCCCCACGCTCCGCCACTCTAGGTGCCACGTGGCGGCATCTCATTGGCCGTGGGCCTTTCAGGGGAAATTTTTTCCAAAAAACTCCGCCGAGCCATAACTTCAAAAATACATGGAGTTAGGAGGAAAAATTTACCTTCTGGAAAGCGAGAAAGAGCTCTATCCAATGGTGTTATTTCCAGAAGGTTTTGAGTGCCTAAAAAGAAAAATATTATGACTGAGGCACAAGAGAGGAAAAAATGAGAGGAGTTAGCCACAAAAAATGAGCAAGGGGCACATTTTGGATAACAATTTTGGCGACTCAGAGGGGTCATCTGCCTACTGGATGAAGTTACCAGTTGCCTGAAGCATCCATTGGGCATGGAGTCATGAGTTGTAGCCTACAAACTGATCTAAACTTTGAAAACCTCCTCTCTACGAGTCACTTAGAACCCATTGAAATGAAGCTGCGCAAGAGCAAAACTAGCACCACAAAACTATGTACACAACTAAAGGTCATACATGCTCCAAAATGGAACATGTAGAGTGTGCACAAGCACTTCTTTTACTAAAATAAAAATACCTATCCTACTCTAACTGGAAGAAAAAGTGGGCTAAACAAACCCTACAACTGGTTGGGAGAAATAGCTTCCCTTTCTCAAAAGTTGCAACCATGCAACTGATTTGGCACTGAACATGGCTGATTGGATGAGTGGAAAATCAACAAGAAGCTGGTCTTCTACCCAAATCATCAAGGTGTCAACTAAAAACAAATCCAATACCTCTTTTAGTTGCTCTGCATTTGGATTGAAGAGGTATGACAGCTGATCCTTGGTACTTTGTAGCTCACCCTCATGCTTAGAAGCAAGCATGGTGGTTGTGACTTCTCCTTTGACTCCAATGAAGTCAAATACATTATGGGCAAGGTATGATCCATTTGATATGCCCATAGATCTGATTTTCAACTCAAAAAATGGAGTCTTCTTGTAGACCTTCTTAGGTGGGTGATGTGGAAGCAATGGTAGGACTTTTCTTCCCTTTCTCTTCCTTCATGGCAACATGGAACTCTTCTATAGCATGCAACTCCTCGTTATTGATTGAAACATCCAATGAAGTTGCTTTTACATTATTGTTACCTGTTTGTAATACATTGTTGGCTTTGGAGATCCTCCATTGTAGATTTTGGAAGATCAAATTCTTCTAGCTTTGATTCGGGAGGCATGTTTGCAAACTGTAGGCTGTTGTCCTTGAACTCTTTTGTCCATGGCAGCAAGTTCTTGTTGTTGGAGAACGAATGGTGAAGAAGGAAACATGGTAATTTCAGCTAGCTCTTCATCTAAACATTCTTCTAAGTTTGATGGCAAATCAAACTCTTGAATGTCTTGCTGCAGCAAAGTCTCTCCCTCTTGTATGGTGGCCTCCAAATCTACATTTTCTTCACCCTGTATAACTTCATTTTCAAACATGAAACTTGTCAATCCAAACTCATCCCAAAAATTAGATTGTTGGAGAGATGAAGTGGGAGAGAAGCATGAAATTTCTTGTGCCTTTTGCTCACAATTTGGACCTGTTTTGTTCACCTCCATAATGGCTTCATCAATCAAATCAGCCCCTTCAAATGAAAGCAAAAATGTATCAATAATGCTTCCTTCTTCTATTGTTATAAAAACTGACTTGACCTCATCCATTTGCTCCTCAAAGATGGGGTTTTGAGATGGTTTTCCTTCCTTCTCAATGGCTGATTTTGCAGTGCAAACTGGATCAACATTTTCTTTGGGCAAAGTGCCAACATGGACACCCAACTCATCACCAACAAACTGCTGTTTTTCTCGCTTCACTACTGTTATAAAATCAGCCTTGTTTTCCACTTGTTCTCAACTTCAACATCCTCTATTGGTTTCACCATCAAGATGATTTTGTAATCCCGAATTTAAGAGCCCAACTCTTGGACTTTGAATTTCTCCATCCTTGTTTGGCTCTTCTTTTCTGCTGCTATTTTCCTTGATTGGCATTCTGATTTTTATCCTCCCAACATGGATTTTGGAATGCAAGAGGAGGAGTGGATTGTAACTCAATTGATTTTACAAATTTTTGTGGTGGTGGAGGAGGTAGGAACTCTTGTTTCTTTGGAGGGAATAGTTGTTTGGAAGGAAAAAGGACAGAAGAATTGAGATGGGGTGGAATACTAGGGAATGGAGAAATGGATTCAACACTTGGGACAACAGATGGAGAGTTTAAAACTTGACACTGTTGAGATAAAACAGATTGGGAAAGAGGGAGAGAAAAGGCATGAGATGGTGTGCTTACCTGTTGACAAGGTTGTTGAATACTCCTCTCATACCCCTTTATTCCTTTAGTCCACTTTGCAAGCAATGGTAGTGTTGTAATCATGAAGTCTAGTTTCTCTTGAGGGTTGTAATGCCTTGGAAAAGGTCCCACACATGGACAAGGTGCTCTACAACCGATTCTAAATCTTTCATTTGTGCTTGAGCCCTATATTGCACCATGTTTACCTCCATCTTTTGGATTTGTTCTATAAAATCTACATTTTCTTCTTGACTTCCCCCTCACAACCAGCATACCCTTTTGCTTGACATGCTTCATATCCAAACCGACTTTGGCTGCTTTGCTGCTCATATGGGTAGACATGCTGATTTTGAATTTGATCAAAATGCTGATTTGGAGGATTTGTAAAACATGTTGGAGGTGTGATATCTTGCTGTTGTAAATGTGAATTCCATGATGGAAATGACGTCATGATTGCACAACTTCATGGAATGGAAAATAATGAAAATGATGAAAAGAAGAATGGATGGAAATGAATGGAAAATAGGTCTGCAACTTAGAGAATGAGTTGTTTACCGGATGGAGTCGCGGATGTGCTTTTGAAAGTGCCTCCAAAAGGTGAATCTTTAACAGAACACACCAACCTATCAAAGATAAAGTGGAAGACCTCTAAGGTCCCACGGCGTGCCTAAAAGCTGTTGTTGCAAATCAAGTAGCACCCCGGATGTTGATCGATTTCTAGTTTGATCATACTAGCATCCAGTGTGATTGCACAACATTGAATCCTCTTCCGAAGTGTGGAACTTGCAAAAATTGAAGAGGAATATCCAGATTAGAGGCTGGTTCCTCAAACTCCTCTGATCAGCTATTTTACTTGCACAATTGTAGAGGTTTAAACTCCTAAATCTACTCTAAATTCCAAAGGGACAAGGATAGAAAATGCAAAAAAGAAAGAACTAATGCTAATAGGTGATGCACCAAAGGAGTTGTAGACACGATCTTTGTATGAAATACACAATCCATAAGGAAACACAACACAAAACATGCACAAATGCTCAAAATGTAATGAAAGATCAAGAAAGCAATGATAGATATATGAAAGGATTGAGGGATTTTAATCACAGAACATATATCAACATCTCAGATCCAATACAGTACATTACAGTGATCCAGAGGCAAGAAAAGGTGCTGCATTACATGGAAAGGTAAAATTTCTTCACAAATTCTGCCAAGGAGGAAGAAAAAGGAAGTTGCAGAGCTGAAAAAGTGTCTCCCTTTGTAAAAATGAACTCATTCTAGCTTTTACAGTGCAAACCACGACCCCAGGAGAGAGAAACATGGAAAAATGTGCAAGGGTTCAACCATTGATCAAAACGCCATCAAAAACAGCATGGGTGCCCTGACAGCGGACCCATACCCGACATTTTTAACCATCTTTGGGAGAGAATGCGAGCCATTCTTCATTAAAAAGCGGTGGTTGAAATGTCATTTTTGTCCATGACCACGTGCTAGAGGTGTTTCTTGATTTTATCTCTCCAAACTCCACCAAAATGCAAAAATAACCCGAATTTTGTAGATAATTTCACCAGCTTTTCATTGATATAAAGAATGTGAAAAGCTGAGCTTTGGATCGAAAGATAGGCGATTTGAAGTTTTAGAGAAAAACGGGGCCAAATAGGGTCGGTGGGCGAAAATTTGAATTTTTGCACCTTTTTGGTCATTTGGAAAATTTTCCAAAATTTCCCCGTGCTCCGCCACTCTAGGTGCCACGTGGCGTCATCTCATTGTCCGCGGGCCTTTCAAGGGAAATTTTTCCAAAAACTCCATGAGCCATAACTTCAAAAATACATGGAGTTAGGAGGAAAACTTTACCTTTCTCGGAAAGTTGAGAAAAAGGTCTATCCAATGATGTCATTTCGAGAAGGTTTTGAGTGCACGAAAATCAAAATATTATGAGCGAGGCACAAGAGAGGAAAAAGTGAGAGGAGTTAGCCACAAAAAATTAGCGAGGGCATATTTTGGATAACTTGATAACATTTAAAAAATGTTGGATTAAGAAATGATCAATGGTTCTCTTTCCTTAAAGTAAAATCTATTATAACTAGTGTTGGCATTGGTTTGAAATTAAAAATGTTAAGTATCCTCAAAGCATCATTAACATACTTTTCTTATGAAATGAAAAATTCATCTTCTTATTGTTGAACTTCAATGTCTAACAAGGAATTTGTGCGTTTCGATATCTCATCTTAAATTATTTCTTCATGGCTGATTTAAATTAATCTATAGATAGTTTTCTAGTAATGATTAAATCATTCACATATAATAAAAGAAATATAATCTTCCCTTACTCATTTATCCTTATGTATAAGGTAGGCTAATTTATTCTCCTACTAAAACCATTCAATATCAAATAAGAATCAATTCTATAGTACTAAGATCTAGGTGCTTTCTTGAGACCAAAGAGTGATTTTCTCAACTTGTATACCTTTATTTCATGACCTTTTATCTCATAACCATTTGTATTATTCACATAAACTTCATCTTGAGTAAAACCATTTAAGAATGTTGATTTTACATCCATCAATATATAAGCCATTTATTATGAGATTTGATTTCTAAAATCATTCTTACCATCTCGAAATTTTCTCTGGTGCAAATTTTTCATTGTAATATACTCCATATTTTTACGTAAAACCTCTTACAACCGTCCTTTCTTTATATTTTTATACTTTACCATCAAGATTGTACTTGGTCTTGTAGAACCACTTCAATCCTATCACATTTTTTCCTTTTGCAAGATCCACCAAATCCCATGTAAGATTCTTCTCTATAGAATTAATCTCATCATCCATAGCTTGGGCCCAAAATTCATTTTGTATAGCCTCTTCAAAATATACTTGATCTACATATTGAGAAAACAAGGTAAAAAGTGAAACAACATTTTTGGTATCAACGTTATAAATCTCACTAAGACTCCTTGTTTTCTATTGTAAAGGGATATCAAATGATGGAATTCTTTTTGGATAAGGAGTTGCTTCTAGCGTTCCTTGTGTTATCTCTTTCATGTATGAAAATGAATAAGTTCTTGGAGACCTCCTAGCTGTAGAACGAGGTGTATTTAGTGCTAAAACTTGAGATACATGTCTAAGATTATGAGATACTATACCTTGTTGTTCTATTATTTCATCCACCATATTTTTATGAGGAATAATTTCTACTATGTTGATTATTATCTCTATACTTGCATCTCATCCTTCATTTTCAATAAAATGAAAATCTCTATTGATCACAACCTTTTTATTGTCTGGATAATACAACTTGTATGCTTTTGTATTCTTTGAATATCCAAAAAAAAAAATTGTCCTTTGTTTTCTAATTTCTTCCTTAGCTGATGAGGCACATGTGCATATGCCACAAAATCTAAAAATTTTAAATGAGAAAAATTATGTTTCATGTTTGACCAATCTTATTGAGGAACCATGTTCCTAACAATTTTTGTTCGACACTGTTTAAAAAATAAATAACATTTCTACTACTTATGCGAAATACTTATTTGTAAGATGCTTTTCCTTCAACATATCTCTTGCCATTTCCATAATGGTTATATTCTTCATCTCTCGAATAAAAAAATATGGGTTTAATCGAATGCTAATAATGCCTAATATTATTACCATTTTAGCAATAAATGAATGATCAATTAAGTATAGAAAATGATCCAATAAAATTAAGCTAAAATTATGAAACCCTAGTTACAGAAAAGGGATAACATAAATTAGTTGTTTTAAAACCAAATTTGAATTGTTTCAAGTGCTAACCAAATGAAAAGGAAGGGATACACTTTACATAAAGTCTCATAAAAATGTGTCAACTAATGATGTGCATGGAATTCGGCACTTGGAAAGGAGCTGGAATGCATGTAGGTATGATAAAACCTGCATCTTGGTCACCTGTGAGTGCCAAAAAGATCAAAAATAAAATTTTACTTGTTGCAAGGTGTTCATCATCCTTTTCCATTGGTCACTAGTGTGTCACACAATTATCGATGAAGTCACCGATAACTTGTAATGAAAGAATGACCTAAAAAATGATCGCAATCACATCAAATCCCAAAAGAAAATAATGAAAATGAGGTGTTAGACTATCCTAAGATGTCAAAAAAGTGAATTTAATACTAAGTGATGCACTATATTTCAGACCCAATGTATTCCTAGGTGTGTGTATGTGTGTGATATCATACACTATTTGGATCTTGTGAATGTCACACTTGGTAGTGAGAAAATAACTAGATGTAAGATATGTAAATAGATGTGTGCATGGAATAAAATAAAATTTCACCTCATATGAAGTGTATGTAGAATAATGTATTCCCTTTCCCTTGAATGGATGCTACTTGGATGCTTGAATGATCTTGATAAAGGCTGTGGATGCAACCTTAGATGGTGATAGATAATTCTTTGTTCTTGGTCCTTTATTATGATCACATAACTTTATATTTATTTTTATTCCCTTACTTGAATTTCATAATTAACCCTTAAAATTTTGAGTACTAAAAAGATAAGATATTCAAACAAATTAGAAAAGACTCAAAATATGTGAATAAAGTACAAAATGGTTAGGGGCACCTGTGAGGGGAGAGGGGCTTCTAAAGCTAGTGTCTTAGTTAAGCGCTGGTGTCCAAGATGAAAAATACCGAGGTATGAAAAGATAAAATGAGCTAGAAATATTGTAAGATAAAAAGAAACAACATAGAGAAAGAAAATATCGACAAAGGAATGGGTTAATTAGTACTCTCTTTACATAGGAATCATATGAATAGTAGTATGTAATTAGGACTACATAATTACGCAAAGTGCATGATTTTGTATCTACATTTCCCCACTTTATGTTGTTGAGCGAAAGATTAATAACATAAAGTAGATAGAGATGCATACCTGATAACCATGTAGATCAATGGAGAAAAATGCTCAGAGATAAGAGAAAATGTTAAATGATAAAATTATAGAGCTTGGAAACTAGAGAGGATAAAGGAAAAAAATGATGATGATTACCCTAGGGAAGAAAAACTTATGTAAATTTTGTCATTGTGCATGTTGTTGAGGTTGGTGTTGATGTGATTGGTTTTTTTTTTGAAGTTTTTGTGATGTATGATGATGTTGACTACCGCTTCCTATAAGGAAGGACATGTAAAAGGGAATAATGAACAAGTAGTAAATTACACATGTATATGTGTAAAAACTATGTGATGAAGTATGTAAAATGCTAAAATTTTAAAAAGGAATGTGTACGACCCATGATGAGGAAAAGAGTGTAAAAAGATCATGTAGATGTTGTAGAAGAAATATTTTATGGGTGATTTCATGCTAATTTTGCTAGGTGTAATTTTTTCGGGTGATATCATGCCAAGAACTAGAAGAATTGTTGGGAGAATAGTCTAATGTCATCCTCCAAACTTTAACTAGTTCTGAATTATGGAACACCACTATAGATGGTGGAAAAAAATATGATCTGGTTCGACAAATTCTTATTCAATGTAAAAATAAGAAAATGTTAGATGGAGTGTGTATGTTGAGTGTTAATGATTAGCTTCCGTGTAAAAGCCATTGTGTGAAGTGATGTATAATATGTTGCACTAAAGAATGTTGTGTAAGCGCCTCTCGATCACATGATTCCAGGAAGGGTTAGTAACACCTAGGCACTATTGTATGTGTCTCGAGTGGTTATGTCTATGCTATGATAAGGAACCATGTCATGATTTGATCCCTATTTGATGTTGATGCCTATATTTTACCAATAATGAAATATGCTTTGTGATGACTATAAATTGTTGTAAAGGGTGAGTGATTCAATTAAATGATTCCCCACTCATTTTGGGTACATGTGACATCATTGAAGGAAAATACAACCCAAAGGAGGACCAACCACCGTGTTGAAAATGTGGAGACTGCTGGAGTGGGAGGGAGTGTACTTAGTGAAAACAAGGCACACATAAAAAAGTGGCTAGGAGACAAGTGTTAATACAAGAAAAACACACATGTAAAATATAAGTTAGAAAATATGCAGACAATGTGTAAGGTAAGATGTAAGAAGAAAACACACAAGAAGACAATGTAGACCACAACAAATAGATTTCAAACATGGGATATCATTCATGATGTCATAAGAAAAATATGGTTAGCTAGGCTGAAAGCATACAAGTTAGTACACAAGAAAAAGGGTGAAGCCTGAAAAAAGTGGAAAATAATGAAAAGTAATGTAACAACCAACCATGGACGTAAATACACTTGTAATAAAAATATTACATAAGAAGTGTTGTCATCAAATCTTGCACCCCTACGAATCGCGAGAATGTGAACAAGAAGTTCATTGTGATTAGGAAACATGGGATCACTTCTCAAGATGGGGGACTTGGGTGCGAGGTGAACCTCTTAAGAAGGTTGGATTCCTCTTCCTAAACTAAGTTTTGTACTACTCTAGTGTAATAAAATGATTATGTAGTCCTATACTAACATTTTCATGGGTTTTAGAGAAAGATATTTGCAAGAAATGAAACTATACTAGGGATGGTGATGCACCAAATAAAGGGTATTTCTAACATTGGGAAGGGTTGATTTTAAGAGGGTGTGTGCACCAAAAGTAAACTTTACCTACTACAACTTGGAGAGGGTACATAATACAATAGACTAAGAAGCATATGTTCCCTTTGTTAAAATCTATCAGACAAAACAATCTATCAGTCTTCAAGTGAAGAAGGATGAACTTGAGAAGGTTGAACAAGTACCACAACTCAACTACATGCAATACTCCACTACTCGATAAGCACAAAACTCCAAGAACCTACAATAGAAACTTGAGCTTGCAGATTGTGTACCTACAAGCATGAGATTGGCACAAAGAAGTATAAAATGATAAAAAGACTAAGATTAGTCACAAAACAAACACTTTTATTACTTTAAAAACATGCACATTGCATCATACTTTCAAAAGAGGAAATAGTTTCCATTATAGTCTTGAAAGGAGGCTTGAAATTTCCGTCAACATACAAGAGCAACTTGTAGAAGAAGGAGGTTTCTTGAAAAGTATACACTTGTCTTAGAAGTCTAACTTGTCCAACCTATTGGAATGAACTTCTAACTTACATTTATAGAAGAAGTTGTGAGAGAGGAGAGAAGAAGTCATAAATTCCCTTCCTAAATTGAAGTTACATGATGGTTTATTTATTACAAAGTTGGTTGAACCACTTGATAAGATTTCATCATGTGTCATTAATGCCCAGTTTGAATTACCCCTCTCAATTAATTAAAGGAATATTTAAATAATATATTTTAATAATAATAATAAATATTATTATTAAAAAATTTAAAATAAAAATAAAAATATTAATTTAATTATATTTGCTCCCCCTTAGGATTGGTTTTCACCGAATGGAGGTTCATGAGAAATGGTAAAAAATACCAACTCGGTGATTAGCTCACCGAGCCAACTCACCAAGTTGGTGTCGACCTCCTCTGGCCTTCACCGTAACCGACCTTCTATTCATCTATTACCTCTTGACCAACTTATTCTTGCAACATGGCTCCTTAACCACTTCCAATACTCATTACCGACTTTCCAAAATGAGCTCTCTATAGAGCTATTCATATTATGACAGAGCTCCTTAACCTGAATTGAGCAATTTTCATATGCCGACGATCTCCTTGTTGGTGAAATATTCTTAACTCAACCAGCTCCGCATGAAAATTTTTCACTAACGAGCTATTTCCATCATGGCTCGACCGACTCGTGCTTATCACCCAATTCAACGACTTGATCCATGTAATTTAATTCCCATTAGCTCATGTCTGACTCATCAAACATGAACTTGAATGTCTTGAACTCCACATTGAATCTCCTAAATCTCTTTTATTAATAAATTGAGCTACTTTTATTCCCTTGATATTATACCTTGTAGATTCAATCGATGCCATGAGCTCGCCATCACCGAAATACCTTCCATCATGATCTTATTGATTGGATTTAGTTTAACTCAATGGTCCTTTGAAATTTCCTTTTATGCTCGAGCCAACTAGCACGTTGGCACTAAGCTTCTTGGCCTCCACTTGACACAATGTAGACACATCACCGGGCATCCCACCTTTTAGTTCAAAAGAATCCTCTAAATCCATAATTTTTTTGAGCTCCCAAATGCTACGATTGATTTACTTATTAGCTCGAGATCTTGTGAGTTGTTACTTAAATGGATCGACTACTCGATCATTCACTTTCAAACTCGTCTTGAGCCCATCTCCTTATTGCGGACCACATCTTAATTTTATGCCAAAACCCAACTCGGCTAATGTTATACTTGAGCTTGATGTCGAGTCCTTCATGCTCATCCCGGAGATTTGTGTCAAATGGATCCTTTCCTCCATGCTTAAGCGAGTGAGCTCATCAATTCGAATTTCCTTGGCACCAAATGAATCACCCCATCTCGATCTATAACATCCACTTCAAAATTTACTCACCAAAACTATTACCAAATGATACAGGCATTTTCTGAACTTACGAACTTGTACAAAAATTCCACTATAGCGATCTATATCTTACTTTGATGAGCTTGACTCAACATTTCAACATCGAGTTAGTCCCTTTCACCGACATGAATAAACACTCCTTGCTATGAATTTGGAGGTATTTGACATTTCCCCCATATGTACACTCCTACGAGCCAAGCTACTCATCAACATCGACACAATTTACAAGAACATATAACTTTGCAAAAGCTCACCTCATATACTCCTATGGGCTGGGACCCGTCGAACTATCCACCAATCTTTGTCTCATCATTCAAGTTGAGATACTCCTTATACATTAGAAGTCTCTCAAACACATTGCATTGAGCTCGAGATCCACATTACATTATGACTCAGCCAAATTATTTTCGAATTGGCCTTGGAATAGCCCTTAACTCTTCCAATCGAGGTCAACCTCTACATCACCTGAATTTTCAAGAGCTCATTGCAACTAGTCTCGAGCTCCTCTTCATATGTCAAATTTCTGCGAGTTCACCGTGTATTACCCGATCATCCTTGAACTTATCATTCTTCACCAAAAGTGATTCCTTCATGAATTCTACACATAAATCACCATCAAACAACTTGATTGAGCTTCTCAATGTCCCCTTATCACTATCCATCGGTTAATATCAACTCAGACCCCAACTCAGCCCTTTCACATGGAATTCCACATGAACTCACCCCACTATGGGATCATCTACACAGGATCACCTTGTACTCAAACACCTCTACAACCATGATCTTGCCAAATTAATGATGTAACTTCATGCACATAGATCCCTATCACGACTAAGTCACTAGTTTGCTTTTGAGAATAGCTCTAACTTCCATGCTAATAACTCGGTGATTACTTCACCATCTCACCTGTAGCCTCCCTAACAACTTGATGGATAACTCGGCCATTAACTCGAGCTTCAAGTTACACGTTTTAATTTGTGGAACCCATCTCTTGGCTCCCAATTTTGTAATTCTAACTTGACCATTCTCACATGAATCTCTGCATGGTGGAACATCTTCCTCAGCTTACCATCATAAAAATCCCACTTGGCCATGTTTTCCCAAACCTCCCTGCGCGGAGTTATTGGCTTGGCCTGCCATCTTGACATTTCCACCATGGCCGTAGGCCCCTCAAAATCCCCAACAAGTTACTCCATTTAGAATCTTGTCCATTTGGTTTGTAATCTCCATAATCCCCACTATGGCTCAAATCTCATTATTCTCCACCACTCGGCAAAAATTCTCCATAGAGTTGGTGTGATCCGTCAAAATTCCTTGAGTATGGAATACAATTTGGATTGCCATCATATCATCTCCATGAAGTCCACCTTAGCCTTAACTTAGATTTTCCTATGACTTGAGTCAATTCTTCTTATTTCATGCGAGATTTATGCCATATTCTTTCTTGATTTGATTGATCTCTAAATCGAGCTCTACTCTTGACTATACCAAGCACCTAACCGAAATGCTAACTAAGCTCGCACTAAGTTCATTTTCTAATGCGGTTGAGCTCAATTCATGAGATAATCCTCTGTTTGATCTCAATACCGAGTTGGCTCATTATAAGTGCACTTGAGCTAGCTTGGTATTATGTCTTCGATTGACATCCCAAACTATACGAGCTATCCTTTTCAAACAACTCATTAATTATTAGGTTGACTCATATTGACTGAGCTCTTATACTAACCTAACTCACCTATCAACTTGGCTGAGCTCGATGTGCTTCTCACAAATTTCCCTTCATTTGCCAAGTTTATCTCCGAGATGGCACTTGTGATTTGGTGAGCTCTCAACCAAGCTCTAGACCAATTTCATCTTAATTTTGTACCATTCAATGCTAGGTGAGCTCACCCATGCAACCTATTAATTATTTTTATTGTTTTATCTACGTGATGACTAAAAAAGGGCCCCTAGGACCGATTTCATTATTTTATCGTAGTAGGACCCCATTGTCAAATTTTGTCATGTGTGTAAAATTGGATAACATTTTGGTGACTTCTCGGGGATGAGTGCCTCCTAAGCATTATTCCGGTAAGATCCTTAAGTCATTCATTTGACATGGATTCAAGTTGGAATTTTTAAGATAATTTGAAGATGACCTAACCAATCTCAAAGTATTCTTGAGCATTCTTGATCTTGGACCTCCCAAGATTTCTATGCATGAAGTATAATGCATCCGATAAATACTTGGCATCTATGACATAATACATAATTTTGATGAATTAGATGCCGACGTAGGGATATCATGAAACTCTTTTCAAAACTTGAACCTTCCTTTCCTTGAGAAAATTCCAATGATGAAAAAATGAGCAAGAACAACACAAAACACAACAAAAAGGAAAGAAAAAGAACAAAAACACAAAAAATGTTCCTAATTACTTGGAGGAAAACACCTAACTAAACTATACAGTGGTGGAATGATCTCAAAAGAAATATTTGAGATGTATCTCATTCACATGAATGGGCAGTTCTTATCCATTGAGCCTAGATAGACAAAATGAATTCACCTCTTTCAGAATGGTGATGATATATGGCTCACTCCAAAGAGCATCAAACTTGGTGTGTTTGATTGGTTTGGCTCTATCTTCATCCCATTTGAGAACTAAATTTCCTTATTCAAAATGTATGTCGACGCTTTCTTTTCAAAAAATTTCTTAACCCGATCCTAATGTTGCTCCGAAGTCTTTATGGCCTTGTTCCATTTTTCTTCTAACTCTATGAGTTCAATAAATCTAAATGATAGAGGATCACTCTCCATAACTTCAAGCTGATGAGATAAATGCAAAGAAGGTATCTCCAAGGAGAGAAGAATTTTTCTTCCTTTCCATATAAAAGCATGAAAGGAGAATTCTCGATGGAATTTTTAGGTGTGATCCGATCTCGCCCATAAGGCATTCTTAATTTGTGTATGTCAGTCCTCCAGGTTAGTCTCCATTGTGTGTTTGATTATCCTTGTGAGCTTCTTATTATTAGACTCAGGCAATCCATTTCCTTATTTGATCGTACTAGGAACCCATTGTCAAATTTTGTCATGTGTGTGAAATTGGATAACATTTTTCGTGACTTCTCGGGGATTAGTGCCTCCTAAGCACGATTCCAGTATCCTTAAGTCATTCATTTGACATGGATTCAAGTTGGAATTTTTAAGATAATTTGAAGATGATCGACCAATCGAAGTATTCTTGAGCATTGTTGATCTTGTACCTCCCTAGATTTCTATACATGAAGTATAATGCATCGATAAATACTTGGCATCTATGAAATAATATAGAATTTTGATTCAAGAAGATGTTGAAGTAGGGATATCATGAAACTCTTTTCAAAACCTAAACCTTCCTTTCCTTGAGAATATTCCAATGATGAAAAAATGAGCAAGAACAACACAAAACACAACAAAAGGAAAGAAAAAGAACAAAAACACAAAAAAATGTGCCTAAGTACTTGGAGGAAAACACGACTAAACTATACGGTGGTGGAATGATCTCAAAAGAAATATTTGAGATGTATCCCATTCACATGAATGGGCAATTCTTATCTATTGAGCCTTGATAGACAAAATAAATTCACCTCTTTGCAACTGGTGATGATATATGGCTCACTCCAAAGAGCATCAAACTTGGTGTGTTTGATTGGTTTGGATCTATCTTCATCCCATTTGAGAACTAAATTTCCCTATTCAAAATGTCCATGGATGCCTTCCTTTCAAAAATTCTTAACTGAGCCTAATGTTGCTCCAAAGTCTTCATGGCCTTGTTCCATTTTTCTTCTAACTCTATGAGCTCAAAAACCTGAATGATAGAGGATCACTCTCGATAACTTCAAGCTGATGAGATGACTCCAAAGAAGGTAACTCAAGGAGAGAAGAATTTTTTTCTTCCCTTCCATATAAAAGCAAAAAGGAGAATTCTCGATGGCATTTTTAGGTGTGATTCGATATGCCCATAAGGCATTCTTAAGTTATGTATGCCAGTCCTCCAGTTAGTCTCCATTGTGTGTTTGATTATCCTTGTGAGCTTCTTATTGTTAGACTCGTGCAATCCATTTCCTTACTGAGATAGTAATTGGATGAAGTTTTGAGGCAAACCCCATTCTTAATAGCCCATTCACTCAACTTCAAACCAATAAAAGCCATCCCATTTTCTGAAATAATCGTAAATAAATCACCAAACCTTGTAGTTATACCCTCCAAGAAATTAAGAACCACATTCTTATTTCTCTCCTTCAATGATACTCTTTCTTCGTCCATCGAGTAAAATAGTCATTTGTAGTAAGGACCCATTTATATACTCCTTTGGATGGTGGATTAATCATTCCAATGAAATCAAACCCCTATTGAAAAAGGGTTGAACCATTAGAATTAGATGTAGTGAAAGAGCTGTCAACTTCTACTTTCCAGTGAAGAGGGAACATTCCTCACACTTCTTTACCCAGAGATGGGCATATTTTAACAAATCCAACCAATAGTGACCAGCTCGCATGATCTTAGTAGCAATTTTTATGTAGAATAATGTCCTCCAGATAGGACACTTTGAAACTCTTCAAGTATCTTACTTACCTATTCTGGTACCACACACTCGAAGTAGAGCACCATTCAAATCCTTTCGAAAGAGAACATTATCTACCGAACATACGAAATAGATTGAAGACAGAAAGTCCGTCTTTGATTTTTATCCATGTTCAGATGGTATACTCCTAAGAAAAAGGAAATTATTTATTTTGGATAACCATTCAACTTGATCATCACCCTCATTAGTGTTTAGGAGCGTCACGTCCTCATCACCTTTTGATTCCATATCTACAGCAAGTTATTGACACAAACCTTTACCTCTGACAAGTTTGATAACTTTGATATGCACGCCATAGTCCATCACCTTCGTGATTCATCCCGAACACTTTTCATTCATTTCTTTGTTCAGCAAAAAGACCTTGAAACATGGATGAGACACCATTAGATGAATTTTTTTGTTGGACAACATGTGCTTGAATTTCTTCAAATCTCTAATAACCACAAAGACTTGTTTTTCTATGAATGAATGTTTGAGATCATAGTATTTGAGGGATTGACTGAAGAAAGAAATTGGTTGCTCCATCATATCGTCATTTTTCTAGGTGAGGATGCTTGAAATGATCTCTTGACCTAAAAGCATAAACAATAAAATCTTTATCAAATTGTTGACAATTTCTGCACTTGGGTAGAAATGGACAACTCGAAACTTTGTTACAATGGATAACATTGGTGAAGTATACCTAAGCTAGAGGAATTATATCAAAACTATATCGTTACTATTGATTTATTTAAGGAATCACATGAAATCCGTAGTTATGTGTCTTTGTTACAAAACGTAGCAGATCACATAATATGTAATTTCATGACTATCTTCAAAGAAAAGAACACAAAAGCCCGAATGAAAGTTGCGTTGTCTTGATGAAGACCCTTTGAATTGCAAAATAGGTGAAGTGATTGCTTTTGGGACAACAAACATAAGTGCGTTTATAGAAATTAGAGTTCATTACCAAATGTTACGATTTCTTTAAACTTTTCCCTCATGATTAAGACATTAAACTATGTTACCGAGTTATTTAGTTCATTATACAATCCATACAGAAAGCAGAAATGGAAAAATAAATATACAAGTCATTTACAGAATTCAATGCTTTATTCACAAGGAGAGTTAAATGTTTCCCACACAAGCCATGGGATGTAATCGAGAAGTAAAGTACGACAGCTACCGAAAAGAAAGGTACACATGCATGAAGGAGAAAGTAGAGGAGTATGAAGGTGAACCCATCATTGCCTTGTATATTCTTCTTTGTGCAGAGCATCTCCATGCTAGCCTTTTCATCTTTAATTCATGGTACCGAAAAGAAAAAAAAATCAATAATGAGTCACAAGCTCGAGGATCAAACCATATTCCTACACTATCCTACTTCGTGTATATGAATCTTCTCCTAAGTAGGAGATGTATTCTATTCGAAGATGAGAACTACATACATGCTTGATTGCACTCAGGAAGAAGAAAAGAAAGGAAAGAAAGAAGAGAACATGGACGTAAGAGAGGCCAAAAATCCTAATTATCTTCTAATTGTTTTCTTGAGTGAGAAGGTACAGTTGCAGCCATAAAAGTGACAAATCATAGGTACATGCTGAAAAGAAAGAAGAATGTAACTTGAATTTTCAACAACTATTCTGCAAATGGAAGAAGTAATAGTGCAAAGGAAATAAGGAAAGAAAGAACACTTTTTTAAGTCACAACAAAAGAGGAAGGATCGGATTTCAAGAAGCTATGACTGGATAGAAAAGTAAAAACAGTGACATAGGATAAGAGAGAAGATTTTGGGAAAATTTTGCTAGGGCTTCGCCATGGAAAACCAACATTTCAAATTTTCCAACAAGCATCTAAGTGAGAAATAATTACGTAACGGAAAAACACATCTGAATTAAGGTATATGTCCTAGAAATAATATTTGAGATAGTGAAGATATTGTTCCTACTCTTCCGTAAAAGGAGGTACAGATTACATATTCACAGATAGAAAGAATGCAACTGCTGTTATACTTTCACAGTCAAGTATTTTAGATCTGAGTGAATTGAAGGAAGCATCAAAGGAAAGTACATTATTTAAGAAAAAATAAGAGTACAACATTTTCAACAGAATGCCTGAATAAAAGGTTATTCCCTCTAAATGGTGTTACATAGATGATCCATTTATAGTTTCTAGAAGGCGCTTGCGAGAGATAAAAGGATAACTAGTTGCTACGGGTAATTTCCGATTCTACAAGTAATTTCTAGTTGTTATGGGAAACTATTTAAAGTTGCTACACGGGTAAATTTTTAGTTTCTACAGAAAGTTTTAGGTGCTAAAGGAGTAGATACATGTTACAACGAAGAAGACAGAAACATATACATGCTTTGAAAAGGACCAATGTAACTAAAACTCGATATTTTCTGCAAATGGAAGAATATTTCAAGACAAAAAAAGTATCCAAGTCAAATCTTATGCCCGATAATTACTTCAAAATAGGTCAATAATTGCTCAAAATTACTGTAGGTATCAAACAGTATAAGTGCAACAACAGGTTACAAATGGGCATTTCAAAAATGAACTGAAAGAAGAGATATATTCATATAGTTTCTTTTGCATGAGAAAGTTCCTAGTCAGAAATCAAATGTGGATAGAGGAAGAACTCTAGGGTGACGAATAACAATACAAGAATGTCAAATACAATGGATTTTGCATATACCAGATCAACTAAACCAAACAAAAAGTACAAATATTGCAGTGAATTAGTGAAACCCATCAATAGGTATCAAGAAGTCAGAGAAATATGAATAGCTCACCGATTGAATCAAAAATTTATCAAATCCTCAAAATTTGTAAATCGACAACAAGTCACATCTCGAAAGATCTAAGTAAGCTACAAGTTCAAAATCCGAGAAAAGCCAATTCGTAGAAATTCCAATAAATTGTGTTTGATTATCCAAGTTTCATTTCAAATACCCATTTCTTGGAATATACAGATCTACAAGTTTAGCAAGAATGGCAATTATCATTATAAGTAGAAAAAAACTTCATAAGTAGAAATGAATATTGTGGGTTTCAAGTAACAAAGCATGCTTGAAGGCCGATCGCAAAGGAAAACATGAAAGTATAGCTTGAGCAAAGAGAAATACTCAAAAGAAGTTGGTATTCAAACTTTGAGATGTCACTTACCGAGAAGAGATCGAGTCCTCATAGAGTTCCATAGAAATAGAGACCTCCTTTAAACCAAAGCTGAGTTCAAAATCCATGATAACAGGTAAAAGGGATGATCAGATCTTGCAAGAAAACCTATCTCAAGGACACATAATGGAGAAATATAAATATACCAGTCTTAAGGGAGAGCATCGCAGGCCCAAGAAGGAAGCGACTACGAGCATGAATGAACAGAGCTTAAAAGGCCAAAAATGTAGAGGATTTGAGTTTGAAGCCTTATAATGGCACCAAGAAAAATTTTTCTAGGGCTTCGCCATCCTCTACGAGCAAAATGAAATGATCAAACCGAAAGAGCTCAAGCTTTTAAATCTTTCACTTAGCGTGGGTCAAATCCAACTCAACCATGATCAAATATCAACGATCGGGTTTCAATGAGTACATAGATCAAGGGTCGAAATCCATGCACATAGATTAAAATGAATAACCACGGTTAGCCACCACTAACCACATTTAAAGCCAGTCGAAATGCTAAACGTAGGTACCAAGATATACGACATCGTAAAACAAAGGTACCAGATCAAAGGCCCAGTTTCTACTACAGTTTTCCAAGCTAAATCCCTCTGAGTTTACTTTCCACCAACCAAACTTACCGAGGGGTGAGTCACCGTAAGGAGGAGGACAACCCACATGTCAAACAATAATCATTGCCAAGGGTTTTTTTTAAAGTCCAAACTATACCATGCAATATGTTAATAAATAAAATACCGACCCTTTTGTGCCTAATGGTCACAAAAAGGTGATTTTCAAACATATGCATGTGTGTAATTATCAAAAGTGGCGGATATTGTGCCATGTCTATTCAACAAGGTGGTCAACCCAAACAAAAATTTCCTAAGTCCACTAGGGTGAAAATACCAAATATAATGCAAAAGTCGTACCCATATGGAGCTAATACAACATACATGGAGCTATATTTTTGCATGCCTTCACAACAAGACAGAACAGAGAAGAAGACAAATTTGCATGCTCAAAGGAGGAAGACTTGCCTAGCAAGAAAATTGTATTATTAGCAAATTATTCACCCATTCTTTCTTTAAAATAGAATAGTCAACTTCAGTTTGACTGTATTGTATTTAAGGCTATTAATGCCTATTTTTACTGCATGCTCTAGTTTGTATTATTTTATTCCTTTATTTGTTATTAAATAAAGGATAAAATTAAGATGCATGGGTGAGTACAACCTTTAGGATATTTTTGTTAAGGCGGTGAAATTTTTTGCTATATATTGTGTGCCTTTCGAAAGCACAAGGAGATTATTCCCAGAGAAATTTTGGATATAGAAATTGAAGCAATTTTGCCGCTTTTTCCCTCTGAGTGTGAATTATTTTATGCCTTTCCAAGTTATTTTGTAGTCTTGTGTATGTTAATATTAATTTTGTGAATGAAAATTCCATGATTAACCACTTTACCCTACTGCAAATCTACCCTTTTCTGCTAAATTTTAATGTGCATGTTAACTTATTAGTACTGTTGTGAATCTCCCTCAGTACAATCAAGTGTTTTGCCCTTAGATTTCTGTAAAAGGTATTAATTGGTTCATGCATTTAAAAATTCTTCACAAATCAGTTGTGTATTTTACTCAGTCAAATTTCTCACACAAATTTGGTGTATCACCTTAGTCTTAGTTATTTTTAGTCATCTCTTTCCCTTAAACTCCCAAAAACCAGTTTAGTGTACACCAATAAGGAACCAACCTTATAATCCTAGAGATTCACCTCACAATAGGTATACCCACAGACCTGAGGTGTCTCCATTGTATCTACAAGAGAGAGAAATCATTTTATAGGCTTAGAAAATCTTCTTCCATCTCTCTATAGGGTGCACTTTCGAGAGATAACACAAACCTCAGGTTCACCAGTGTGGGAGATTGAGAAATGGTTGTTTTTATGGATTTGAATCTCTTCCTTCCTTCCTTTTCCCATGAGAATGGAATGTTTGTCTTTAGCATGGATTTCAGTGGTTTAGCAAATGTTGTGAATTGAGGAATGAATCACCACCCAAAATTTATGGTTCCCTTAAAACTATGGAGACCCTTCTTCTGACTCAGGAGAGATACATACATAATCAAATGGATTTTGGCTTGATTGATTGATAGTCCTTCCATTGAAAAAACATTCCCCAACAAATTTCCCTTGTGCACTGCAAAAATACATTTCATGGGATTAAGTAAAACCCTAAATTCCATACATATTTGGAAAAGCTTCCTTAGATGTGTAATGTGGTCTTTTGCATGCTTAGATTATACAGTTATATCATCAAGGTAAACAAAAATGATATCGTTGATTAGTCCCTTAAATTCCATGTGCATGACTCTTTGGAAATTAGCCCCAAAGACATTGGACAATATGAATGGCATTTTTTGTAGGCATACATGCCCCACTTGGTAATGAAAGTTGTTTTGAATTGGTCAGATTTTTGGACCATAATTTCATTGTAACCTAAATATCCATCGAGAAAAGAAAATCATTGAGCTCTTACCACCATTTGAAGGATTTTATCCATTAATGTAAGAGGATAATGGTCTTTAAATGAGGCACGATTCAAATCCCTGAAATCCACACACAAGTGAATTTCCCCATTATTTTTCCTTATAGGGACTAGATTCGCTACCCAATAGGAGTGATTGATGGGAAAACTTATAAATTCCTCGATGAGTTTGGTTAGCTCCTTTCTCATTAGTGGATCAATTTTGGGATTAATTGGCCTCTTTTTCTAGTGAACTGGATTGACATTAAGATCTAGTTCAATGGTATGTTTTGCCAGACTTGGATCAAAACGATACAGGTCTTTGTAGCTCCATGTAAAAATTTCATGATAATCTTGAATTTTTTTGAAATCTTCTCTCTATTAAAGGGTACACACTCTTCTGATCTTCAGAAACTTTTCATTCGTTACCTTGACTTCCTCAAAATCTTCTTCTTTGACCACCATGTTAGAGCTCTATCTTTTGGCTTGATCATCTGAATTGAAAATGGATTCCATATTAACTAAACCTATTGGTGGCTTGTTGTTATTCAATTATATGATTTGATCACCATATGATTCTCTCGCAACTTATCTTGATTTTTAACAACAAAATCTACTTCTTCTTGTAGAAAAAGAACAATTTTTTTCATCACTATCGAAAACTTTCTAGTTACTCACATTATTAGGGACTACAGGTTGAACCACCATTTTGAAAAATTACTACCCTTCTTTCATGATATCAATGGGTATGTCGTATTGAGATCCAATGGTATCAAGCCTATCAACATCTTGATTTTTATTTCTAGGAACCGCATGGATCCCAAAAGCTTCAAAATATTTAATAAAGTCCCAGATTCAGTTCTTGTATGATCTTAAAAGATAATTTTTAGATGCTTTGCATGCCCTCACTTGATGAACAACTAAATCACTCTCTCTGAAAATAGTTAGGGCATTCATTCCCTTTCTTTGAGCTAGTTGGATACCTTGCACAAGGGCCTCGTATTCAGCAACATTGTTAGTGCAATTGAATTGCAATCGGAAAGATGAGAAATATTTATCTCCCTCTAGATAAATTTTTATTACACCAACACTGGATCCATTCTTACTCCTCGAACCATCGAAGAATAATTTCCACATTCCTTCAAAAAAAAATTGTGTTTTGACTAGTTGTGGTATGATCATATCTTCTTCATCAATGTAGTATGTACCCAATCCAGTCTCTTCCAACATTAGCAAACCAATTTTTTTCTTTCCCAACACATCAAAGTGTAGGGATTTTACCGATGATCTCCACTTACTTCATCTAGCATAGTATCTAAGAATTCTTCAATAAGAGTGTTCGGCTTATGATCAACATCTTCATTTTCCTGGATCAACGATGGTATAATTCCCACTTATAAGACTAGCAAAGTGTAGGGTTCTACATGATTATGTCATATTGGATCCACCCTTATAGTTAATTTTATTTTGTATCAAGTCCTAATAATCATATGTGACCAATTGGTAGACAAATAACCACCCATCTTTACAAAGTGAGATATCGTGATACGCAGATGGCAAAGAGAGGAGGGAGATCAATGAAAAATATGTCTTGGGTGAATGAAAAATGAGACATGCATTGATAGTAAGTAAGTTAGAGTCCTTTAATGACTCCGACATTCTGAATTGTTGTACCATCCAACTAAAAACTTCTCTAGAATCTTGTTGTATATTGTATACCTAGCACATCTTCAACTTTTTTGGGCATGATCGAGCTACTGGCACAAGTATCAAGTATGCAATTAAGTACAGGTGGTCACCAATGATCGGGAAATATAGAATGGTGGTGGTTTATTTTCCTTAGGAATAATTTTCCTTCCGATTGACAAAACTCGTAGCAGTTGTTGTTGCACCACGACTCAATGATCCTTCGGTTATACGAAAAGTATTTAGAGCCTCTCGCAACAAGTTCCACTAAGAAGGAATTGAGAGTTCATCCCACATAGTAACACTTAGGTTGGTCTTCTTCATTTGTTATAAAATACTGAAGGGAATTTCTCTTAATTTTCTGAGATTTTTTGGCATTGGGATCCTCCTTTGGAAAATGCTTTTTGGGTACCGTGATGCTTGAAGAACCTTCTTTCCTTGCAGCTTGGCTAACATGTGTTTCTAGCAGTTTCTTTTCTGCATATTTATTAACCACCAATTGTGGCTAAGGATGTGAAGTGGATGCTTGATAAGATTTGGAAGGTTAAGGTTCCATTTGTCTTTTTTTGGAACAAACGTTTTCCACCATTGATGAGGGATATTTATTAAACCCGCAAAGTATTTTTCTTGCCAATTTAGCAAAGCAGTTTCTTGGTGGTGTGGTTGATTTTCTATTTCCTACATAGATGAATTTTTATATTGGCTTTGAAGTGGAAGATATAGTTTGAACAATAAGTTCTTGGCTAAGAACTCCATTGGGACAAAAATTTTGATTGTGGGGTTGAGAACAAAGGTAACACCATTCGTAATCTGAACTAGATTATTCTCGTATAGATATTATGGTTGTAAATGATCTAACAATAACAGGGTTCTGAAATTTCAATGGCCTAGCATTTGCTACTTGATGTTTAGCCTTTTTTACGGCTTAATTTTCCCTTGAAAGGAGGACAATTAGCCTCATACTTCTGATTTTGTGGCTGGTATGGATGATTATATTGAAATTATTTTCTCTTGATTATAACACACTCATTCCTAAAAGTTTACTGAAGTGACTTGAATTCAAATATATCATTTGAAGAGGAAAGAGCAGATGGATCTTGTTACTTAGAGTCTTTTGGAATAGGAACAATGGTAGGATGATTGATTTTGAGATCCAGAGGTAATGGCATTGGCTGTCGTGGGGCTATCTATCCAGTCTAAATCAAATAATTCTTTGCTCTTATGAAAACTTCATAGGCATCAAGTAGTGTAGTCCCTCTCATGGATTGGATCATAAATGTTACATCATTATTCAAGGCTCAAAAATATTACAATAATGCATATTTGAAGAAGGCTTTATGAGTGTTGTAATCCTAATCCAGTCCTATGGAATCGGAAACTGAAATCACTCATTTATTTTTAGGGAGCTATCTTTATGGTAGTGAATTTTACCAAGAGTGATAGGTGATCTCTCTTGTATTCGATTGTTTACAGAGATTTTCTTCTAACCCGTCTCAAGTGGTTATGGTACCAACACTTAACCCTCGAAACAATTAAATTATGTTTCCCTTGAAAGAGGTAGAAATAAGTCTAACTATAATGTTTTCCTCCGTGATATTATGTACTACACAAATGTTGGTTACATCAAGAATATGTTCCATAGGAGTAACGTGAGTTTCCCCTATGTGGAAGGGTAAAATTTTGAGTTCCAAAACAAGCATAGAGTCACATTTAGCCAATAGAAGAGGACTTCTTGCATTGAAGGGGGGAAAAAAATGGTTCCTCACCATAGCAACAAAAGGTTGATTATTCGTGGGTGGAGGAAACCTTCCGTAAGGGGGGACTTGAATGAACCCTATGAGGTAAAGCTATAACTGGTGATTTTGAAATGCCTCTTATCCTTCTCTTTGGAGAAGACAAGGATAGTTCGATGTTATGATAATTTAATTACTTTAAAGAATCTCTTGTCTAAATTTTTTTATTATTGGCAAATAGTTTTTTGAAAGGGACTATACCCTTGAGAACAAAAGAAGGCCTAAGAGCTGGAATAAGAGTGAGAATCAGAGAGAATGGATCAAGATCCGAGTGTTACAATGAAGCTCGAAGTAGCCCAGAAACAGCTACTCAAACGAGACAAAACAACAAAATTACTGCAAAAAAGTAGTAAAGAGACCGCAAAAAAACAACAAAAAAACAAACAGAAGCAGCAGAAGCAACCAATACTACTTCTTGGTAGCTTTGTCGATGCTGGTCTTGACTCTCTTCTAGGCGCGAAACATACCCAAAGTTGTCATGTGGGCAGCATCAGTTTTATCAAGCTCCTCAATGGTTCTTTTGCTCTCTTTTTCGTTGCCCCAAAGTGTAGCCGGGACACCGCTGAGGTTGGAAACACTCTTGGCATGACCCTCAATGAACTCCTCAATTTCCCTAAGGGCGGAAATGATGTAATCATGTCTAGTTTTGGCCATCCCTAAGCGGGAGTCAAAGGAGGTCAGCTTCTTATAAATGTCCTCAATCTGACTGCTATCAATGTTCCCCTCCCCCTCCATGCTTTTCTTGCCTTTCTGTTTAGCCAGGTTCTTGACCTCATCCTTCAACAGTTTCATCTCAGCCTCTAAGGCCTCCAACCTCTTTGAAGAGCTATCCAACCTGTTCTTCTGGGGACTGGCACTGCTGATATTCAGAAGGTCATGTGCAATCTCTAGTTCGAAAGGCTCCTTCTCCACAGCAAGAGCCTCAAGGTTGAGCTTCCTGGAGGCCCTGGTGACCGGTCTTTTAGAGGTAGAGGTGAGGTGGGTGGTGGGAGCAGCAGCAGGGGGAATGGATGGAGAAGCTTGAACAGCCGGCTGGGGGGTGACAGCAGCGGTGACAGGGGCAGCAGGAGAAACAGGGCTGACAGCAGCAGAGCCCATCAAAGGGGTAGCCGGGCTAGGAGAGGAAGGAAGACCAGGGTATTTTAGAAGGCAACATTTATGAATCAACAAAATAAGTCCTTGATGCAAGGGAACCACCTGGGTGTGCTTCTGAAACTCCAAAATGGAGCGTTCAAGGGAGTTCAACAGATAATGGGGAAAGCAAACCAATCGATTCCTACGGAAGTGGTTTAGAAAGATAAGATGTTTAGCAGGGACAGTGACAAACCTACCTTCCAAGGAGATGAATCGAATCATCATGCGAGTAACCTCATCATAGGGTGGAGGAATTGAGCTGACAAGCAGGCCCACTGTACCAAATGTGAGCTTCTCAGATCCCTCCACAAATCTTCTTTCTTCAGCATCTCTATCAACCCTTTTGTTGAAGAAGCGGTATCCCTCCAAACAAAGACCGGTCGCTTCAGCAATAAGATCTTCATTGACCAATATCTTCTATCCCCCGTAGTCGACAGTCCACTCCTTCCATTCCTTAGCAAAACACACGAAATGCTTTGGTCATGTCCCTACACCTTTTCCATGAAGTTGGTGAAACCACCTTTGCTGAGAATGTTCCAAAGCTCGATATTTTCCTTCCAGTCGGGGTCCGCGCATGGCTCAATTTGGCAGGGAGGTCCTCCCATCTTCTCTGTGATAGACTGATTACAACAATTTCCCAGATGCCTGTGTGCGTAGAGACCTATCCGCTTCTTGCTATTGTAAGCCGCACAAAACTGGAAACTATAGCCATTGCTCTTCCCACGAACGGCTGCGTGACTGCTGAACTGAGCCTGCGGGAAGTCGCGTGTGTGAGTAGCTCTCTCTCTGTCAACAATCACATTACAACTTCCATCGGTTTCGAGGAGCTATGAATCCAGATTTTAACAGCTGTAGTACATCCCGCATGCGCGATTTTCAAATCAACATAACTCCAATTGGAGTTCCCCAAATAATTCTTACTATCATGAATATTTGATATTATTTGCATCATCATATTCATTAAAGCAACACGTGTGAGAGTGTTATTGATGCTGATCTTCATCCAAAGATTATGTCTCATCTCTAGGGATTGCTTGCATATAAAAGTCCGCATGAATGCTGTTGTGGAGCTGATTAGGGATGTTGTTATTATCCCAGACGGTGAAATTAACATTAATGCCATAATTGGCCAGCGCATCCGCCAATTTATTGCCCTCTCTGTAAGTATGCCTGATTCTGATGTTATTGAAAGTATGACTGATGCTTATGGACTCAGAGATAAAATCCTTAATACTCCAACTAGGAGATGAGGACTGATTAAGAAGTTTAATGATATTAAGGGAGTCCCCTTCAACAACTAGGTTCTGAATATTCTTAGCCTGGGCAACTCTCAAGCCCCAGAGAGCAGATAATGCTTCAAAGAAAATAATTTTCCATCATTACCATTATGATCCCGTATTGCTCCTCCTCCTGCCGCTGTCCCAGGGTTTCCCTTAGAGGCCCCATCAAAGTTCAACTTGTACCAATTAGAATCAGGAGGATGCCATTTGATCGAAGATCTATCAATACTATTCCGGGATTGCTCCAATTTCCAATCTGCCAATTGGATAAGATGTACTCTTCATTCTCAGGATAACTCTTGTTCTTGGGAGGTTTAAATCTGGCAATATCCTCTTTGATACCATTAGAAATTTTTCCAATACTGAGTTTATAGTTTTGCTTCTTATTTCTGAAAATGATATTATTAACACACTTTGAGTTTATCTCTTGTCTAAATTATTCACATAAGTTAACACACTAATATTTGGAATGCGAGAGATAAAGAGTCACAAGGTACTTTGATTTGTGCAAGTGAGAAGATAAATACCAACTCTTGTCCCAATGAGCTTGTGAAAAATATTTTTCCAAATCTTTGCACCCTCGAATGGATAGAATGTGAACAAGACGTTCAGTTTGATTGGGAAACATGGGATCACCTCTCAAGTTGTGGGACTTGGGCTCAAGGTGAAACTTTGGAGAAGGATGACTTCCTCTTCCTAAACTAAGTGTTGTGCTACTCCTAGTGCAATAAAATGGTTATCTAGTCCTATGCTAACATTTTCATGGGTTTTAGGGAAAGATATTTGAAAGAAATAAAACTATACTAGGGATGGTGATGCACCAAATAAAGGGTATTCCCATACTCAGGAAGGGTTGATTTTAAGAGGGTGTGTGCACCACAAGTCAACTTTACCTACTACAACTTAGAGAGGGTACATAATACCATAGACTAAGAAGCACACATTCCCTTTGTTAAAATCAATCACACAAAAAAATCTATCACTCTTCCAATGAAGAAGGATGAAATTGATAAGGGTCAACAAGCACCACAATTCAAGTGCATGTAATACTCCACTACTCGATAAACATAGAACTCCAAGAACATGCAATAGAAAATTGAACTTGCAAAGTGTACCTACAAGCATGAGTAAGGCATAAAGAAGTATAGAAGGATGAAAGGAATAAGATTAGTCACAAAACACACACTTTTATTACTTCAACAACATGCACAATGCATCATACATTCAGAAGAGGCAATAGTTTCCATTATAGTCTTGAAAGGAGGCTTGAAAGTTCCCTCAACATACAAGAACAACTTGCAGAAGAAGGAGGTTTCTTGAAAATTATACACTTGTCTCAGAAGTCTAACTTGTCCAACCTATTGGAATGAGCTTCCAACTTACATTTATAGAAGAAGTTGTGAGAGAGGAGAGAAGAAGTCATAAATTCCCTTCCTAAATTGAAGGTACATGATGGTTCATTTATTACAAAGTTAGTTGAACCACTTGAGAAGCTTCCATCATGTGTCATTAATGCCCAGTTTGAATTACCCCCTCTAAATTATTTAAAGGAATAGTTAAATAAAATATATTAATAATAATAATACATACTATTATTAAAATATTTAAAATAAAGATAGTAATCTAATTAAATTATGGTGGACCCCCTTAGGATTGGTTTTCATTGAATGGGGGGTTCATGAGAAAATGTCAAAATAGACCAACTTAGTGATTGGCTCACCGAGTTGGTGTCAAGTTCCTCTAGCCTTCACTACTACCGAGCTCCTTTGCATCGAGCTCCTCTAGACCATATCGGTCTCGCAACATGGTTCCTCAACCTGCTTCCCGATTCTCATCGTCGATTTTCCAAAACAAGCTCTCTACTAATATCTTCCTATTCTTACTAAGTTCGAAGTTTACTTGAGCCTTTTGCATATACCGATGAGATCCTTATTGGCGTAATATTCTTGGCTCGTGAGCTCGCATGAAACTCTTACATTGTCGAGCTCTTTCCATCATGGTTCGGTGAATCGTGTTTGTCACCCAATCGATCGAATCGCTCCACGTAATTTGGCTCACCTTAGCTCATTTCTAACTCATTGAACACGAAATCAAATGTCTTGAACTCCACATTGAAGATCATGAGTCACATTTATTAATAAACTGAGATACTTTTCTTCCCTTGATATTCGTCCTTGTAGAATCACTTGATGACATGAGCTCTCCATCACCGGAATAACTTCCATCATGATCTCATTGATTGCATTTAGTTGAAATCAGTGGTCCTTTGAAATTTCCTTTGATGCTCGAGCCCACTAGCACATTGACATCGAGCTTCTTGGCCTCCACATGACTTAATGTAGACACATCACCGGGAATCCTACCTTCTAGTTCAAAGGGACTTCTCTGAATCCATGACTTTTTTAGCTCATCAACTCCTATAGTTGATTTACTTATTAGCTTGGATCTTGCTGAGTTGTTACTTGAATGGATCGATGACTTGATCATTCACTCTCAAAATTTTTCCTAAGCCCATCTCCTTGTTGTGGACCACATCTCAATTTTATGCCAAAATACAACTCATCTCATGTTGTCATTGAGCTCGATGTTGAGTCCTTCGTGAGCTCATCCACGGAGAGTTGTTTCAAATGGCTCCCTTTACTTCATGCTCAATTAACTCGAGCTCTTTAATTCAACTTACCTTGGCACTAGATGACTCACCCCATCTTGGTCTATAACATTCACTTCAAAATGTACTCACCACAACTATTACCATGATACATGGATTTTCTAAAGTCATGAGATTATCCAAAACTTCCACCATAGTGAGCTATATCTTACCTTGAAGAATTCAAAGAAAATTTTCAACATTAACCGAGTCTCTTTCATGGATGAAAATAAACACTCATTCTATGCATTCCGAGTTCACTATCATTTCCCCCATCTATAGACTCGGGATCCAGATAATTTCAAAGCACCTATAACTTTGTATGATCTCAACTCATATATGCCTTCACTGAGACCCATCAAACTATCCACTAAGCTCCATCTCATGCTTCACGATGAGCTACTCCTTATGCATTAATGGGATCTCAAACACATTGCATTGACCACCGAGCTCGACATTGCCTTATGAATCGGCCGAATTATGTTCAACTGGCCATTGATCAGCCCATAACTCTTCCAATCAAGCTTAACTTCCACTTCATTCATCTTGTCATGAGATCACCGTAACGATGTCGAGATCCCTCTTCATCTATTGAATTCTCGTGAGTTCATTGTGCGTTACGATCATCCTCAAACTTATCATGCTTCACGAAAATCATGCCCTTCGTGAATTATACACACAACTCACCATCGAATAACTCGACCGAGATTTTATCATCCCCGATCATCATGCATCGGTTAATGCCATACCATACCCCAAATCGGCCCTTTTTCATGGCATTCCACATGAACTCGTCGCACTATGGGATCATCTATACATGATCACGTTTTACTCGAACACCTCTATAACCATAATCTTTCCAACTTGGTGATGTAACTTCATGCGCGTAGATCCCTATCACGACTAATTCACTAGCTTACTTCTAAGAATAGCTCTAACTTCCATGCTAGTAACTTGGTGATTACTTCCGCCATCTCACCTGTATCCTCCTTAACAACTTGACTGATAGCTTGGCCATTGACTTAGGATTCAAGTTGCACATTTTATTTTGTATAACCTCTCTCTTGGATCACCATTTCATGATTCCCACTTGACCATTCTCACATGAATCTCCACGTTATTGTCAAACATCTTCTCTAACTTACCATCATTAAAATCCCATTGGTCATGTTTTGCCAAACCTCCCATGCTCGAGTTATTGGCATGACATGCCATCTTGAAATTTCCTCCATGGATGCAGGTCCCTCGAAATCCATAATGAGCTATGTCATTTCAAATCTCGACCATTTATTTTTCAATCTCCAAAATCCCCACTATGGCTCAAATCTCATCATTCTCCACCAATTTGGTCCTAATTCTCCACAAAGTTGGTACAGTCCTTTGAAATTTCCAGATTATGGAATACACTTTGGCTCACCATCATTTCATCTCCACGAAGGCCACCTTAGCCTTAACTTATATTTTCCTACGACTTGATTCAATTCTTCTTATTACACATGAGATCTCTACCGTATTCTTTCTTGATTTGATTGAGCTCTAAACCAAGCTCTACTCTTGACCATGTCGAGCTCCTAACCGAGATGACTAATTGAGCTCTACACTAAGTTCATTTTTATCATGGATGAGCTCACTTTATGAGCTAATCCTTTGTTTGATCTCAATACCAAGTTTCTCATTCTTAGTGCACTTGAGCTAGCTCAATATTATGTCTTTGATTGACATCCCAAACTATACGAGCTAGCCTTCTCAAATAACTCATTAATTATTAGGTCGACTCGTATTGACCAAGATCTTATACTAACCCAACTCACCTATCAAACTCGCATCGAGCTTTGTCCTTCTTTTCACAAAAGTTCCCTTCATATGCTGATTTAATCTCCGAGATGGCACTATGATTCGATCGAGCTGTCAACCAAGTACTACACCGAGTTGAGCTTCATTTTGTACCTTTCAATCTAGGTGGGCTCACCCACAAGTAAATTATTAATTATTTTTATCATTTTATCTCTGTGATGACAGAAATGGGCCCCTGGGACTAATGTCATGATTTTATCATAGTAGGACCCCGTTGTCCAATTTTGTCATGTTTGTGAAATTGATTAACATGAAGCACCCATTAGAATGTTAGAAATCTAAAAAATATGTCAAAGTGTGTATAATTTTTATTGTAGTTTGATATGAAACAAATTTAATAAATAACACTTGTAGTGTATGAAGATGGATGCCCCTAGGAGTCATATTGGGATTGGTAAGAGGGATTACGCTAAACACCCATGTTTGGTGTGTGGATTTGTAGAATTATGATCAATACTAGAATGTAAGTGAATGCACATGTGTGTATGGAAAAAGATAATGACATGAAAAATGTATATCTATAATGTGTTATAAAGTGTACAAGTAAAAAGTAAATGTAATAAAGAATGAGTACGACAAAGATATGCAATATGTTGTGGATAAGATGGAATAGGATACAATATTACTATGGTAGGTGTTGACCAAGTTTCTTCATTCCTATTTATATTAATGAAATAGTAATAAAATAAAAATAACTCCAAAGTATGCAAGGGTTTATGGTATCTTGGGATGAGATGAATGGACATAGGAAAAATATGAACTCCTCATTGTTGCGAGCTAAGTGACTTACACAAAAAATAATACTAAGGAAAAGTGGATTAGTAGATAGGATGAAGGGTTATCCTGACATAAATCATTCGGAGAAGTGTGAGCTACCTAAGATGGATTTCAAACCTCTTTTAAAGAAGATAAGATAAAAAAATGTATATTGATAAATTGGATGTACTTAAATATGATAAAATGTAAAATATGAAGTAAGGTAGAAAATGAAATTTGAGATGTAAAGAATATACAAATATGATTTAAATAAATGCTAAATAAACTAAAACTACATGGGTTAAGAAAAACTTGAGATTAAAGAGGTCCATTCGGTAGTGATTGAGGATGGATGAGAATAAAATGTAAAAAATAGGCTTATAAGTGTTCCTGTTTGGATAAGATGATGCAATGAGATGGTAGATAGGAATCTACATAAGATTTGAATAAGAGGAAACATAAAGGATGCAATAAAATTAGAAAACAAATGGAAAATGATATAAAAATATATTGAGTTGACATAAACAAGGATGGGTGGGCGGGATTAGAGGATGGAAAAATATATCTAAGATAACAGAAGGGTCAGAATGACTAGATCTGAAAGTTGAATGACATGGATCAAGTAGGTTATGGGTCAGGTGGAAGGAAACCAAAAACAAGGAGATGGTTCAATGAAGAATAGGTAGGATTTGACATTGATTGAGGCTGATTTAGACTTGAATGAATGAAATGGACAAAATAATATCTTGCAATAATGAGGCACTATAATGAGTGCAAAACCTAAAAACACAATGGGGATGGATGTAAAATGGTGATGATGATATATCTAAGCATACAATGATAAGAGGAATCCAAATATCCCAAAATAAACACCAAATCTCCAATATGGATTCGAAATGTCTTAACATCTGCAAACAAGGTCACAAGATGAAGCCAATATCGCAAGAGCTTAGAAGATCTCAAAATTACATCTCAGAATAATGAGGGTTAAAGGTACCTTTATATGGTCGATGGAGACTCAGATGGGTCACCGAAGACTATGGGGAACCATTTATTTGGTTGGTGGAAGGATGCCCAACTAGATATATAATGGGCCTAAAGTGGGTAGATTAGTGTTTTAGGTGATGAGGATGAACATGGGTGCATAAAATGGATAAATTGGTAGGTGGATGGTTATAATGAGTAAATAAAGGTCATAGATGTGTATTTTCCCCTCCACCTTTTGGAGGGTAGTTCAGACCGACACCCCCCCCGGTTGGGAAGCCCCCATCTCTATATATCTCCTCTCTTACTATATCTAGAGGACAACAAAATCATGCAAGTAGGTGAATGGGGAGGGACCCTATCTATATGGTGCCCCCTATTCACATATGGGGCCCTAAATGCATTTTGTTTGAAGATGTTTTTTCCTCTTAGATTGGAGGAGGGGTGATCTTGGTTGGGGTAAAGAGTCATTACGGGGTGGAGATATTTGATATTAACTAAAGGGATTGTAACCCAACCCAAAGAACAATTTGGTTTCCCCTGAGCCAACCTAAAATTGAACTTAGTGGTATTGTCTTTTGTCCTTATGGTACTTAAGATGAGGAAAAAGAATAAAAACTTCATTATTATTGTTTGTCCAAGTCTCGAAGTTCCTTAGGAAAATAAAAGTTGTTTGGTTTTCTTTTCCCTCATACCAAAGGTATTTAGGACAAGGAGGAAAAGGAGGTTTTGTTTCCTTTCTTGTCCCTCCCCAAAGGTACTTATGACAAGGAGAATAAATGAGGTTTTGTTTATTGTCCCTCATTTCTTTAGGACTTGAGATAAGGGACAACATCAAGATAGGTGGGGTATTTGAGGTTACACCTCCCTAAAGGAGGTCTACCCTATATAACGATATGGAACTTGACCACTCGTAGGGAATTTTTCTCTCTACCAATTGAATCGATGAGGCCACCACATAAAATGATGGCCTAGGATAATAAATTGGGAGATTTAGGGTCATAAATAAACTAAATATGATTAAAATTGACTAATGAGGATTAGGGATGGATAATATATATGGAACAATGGATAGGATTAAGGGTGGGAAATGTTAATTAATGGGATGAATTTAATTTATGATGGAATATGAAATTTTTATGGATGATGATGATGAAAAGAGAGAGAGCACAGGGTAAAGGGTAGCGATACAAAATTTTGGTGTCTACATTTTCACATTTTGATGAGTGGTTTTCATTGGGAAAACAATGAGACAAAAAAAAAACTAATGGAGGAATGATTGATTGGGTTCTTCCCCTCAAACTAGGGGTCAACAATAGAAAGGAATGAGATCAAGAGTTTGAAAGAGATAGATGAAGAAAGGGTGGAAAGATTGAGAATAGAAAGAGATAAGATAATATATCCCTTATGAGGATTAAACAAAAAAATATTAAATAGAAATATGGTTGTGATTATAGAGTCACTTGATGTAAGGAACAAAATACAACCAAAATGGAGACGATGAAAATGACATCTAGAATCGTATGTTTGCAAAAACCACTATAAAATGGAGGGAATCAACTCAAATGGATGTGCAAGCCTTAAGACCAATGATTCAAAGGAAGACATCAAGTATATGTAAAAAAATGAAAATGTTCGAGATAAATGGATAGGGGTGGGATAAAAATATGCATCTAGGGTGGGGTGAAAAAAAGTGATGCAAAATAATGGTTTCTAGAGTAGGAACACCTAGATGGTAATGAAGTCAACATAATATAGGATGATAGAGAATAAATTACAAGGGGAAAAATAAGGATGGAAAATAGTGGTGTCCCAAGAGGGAACACAAGGATGGTCATAAAAGAATGGATGCAAAAATAGAGATATGGAAAATAAGAAAGCCTGCGCATGGGACATAATATAAATGACAAAGATGAAACTCAAGAGAAAACAACTAGATAAGATAATTTTAAAGGAGATAATTGAAGAATGCAAAATTGATTTGAACTAGGAGGATAGGGTTTGGTTGATGGTGATTAGAGGAGGTCGATGGGGACTAGGGTAAAGTGGCAGTGACCCAATGAGGGATTACGACAACCAAGGTTGGTGGGATATATAAGCCCATATGTTGGCGAGAATAACATCATTTTCACACTATGAAGTGATGATCAAGAGAGCTAAAATATATAAAGAGATTAATATTTTGAGAGAAATGAGGTCAAAGAAACTTTAAAGAAGTGGTAGATGACCGCATGATGGTAAGTTCCTAAACCCTAGCTTGCTTTAAAGAATTTTGATGTTTTTATTTCATTCTTTGCATTTTTTTCAAATATTTAGGGTTGGTGAAGTGGGCGGTTTCTAAATACTTAGTATGTTTTCACCATCAAACTAACCTAAAATTGCATTAAAATAACCTTAGAAGCATTAACCCAATGTGGGTTGGTGTGTACCAGGATATATGACATGGTTTATCTTGATCTTGATTTTTATGATGTAGAGGTATAATGTTTCCATGTTTTACTAGTTTTGTAGATCTGATATACCATTTAATTGTGACATAGAGTGTTTTCCCTTTCTAAATAGATAAGAAATGATGTCACAGATGATGAGTGGGATCACTTAGTAATAATAGGTTTTTGGTTTCCATTATTAATAGAAAATTCCATGAGATTTGGGTTTATGTTAGCATTGGTGGATCGGTGGGATGTGTACACATGAATGTTTTAGTTTAGAATAGGTGAGATTACCATCACCCTTGATAATTTTTATCACATCTTAGGATACGAATTTCGGGGAAGAAGGCACAACTAATTATAGTTGACAACAAATTAGGGGCGTTGACATGGATATTTGGAGCTAATACAACACATATCAATTTTTCATCTAGGTCCTTTTACATTAAGAATCGATATGAGAGGGGTGTAATGAGGAGCATAATGATTTTTTAATTATGATGACTATATCTAGTTAATCACTTTCAGATTCAAGGGATAGTACATTTTCATCGAAACCGATAGAGTGATTATGGATATTGAAGATCACAAGATGATGTTTTCCTTTAGAAAAAAATTATTAGCATAGGTGTATCATAAGATGTACATTTAATAAAATATGAGGATAGGATTAGATGTTTTATTTATACTCCATTTCTAGGCATATGAGAAAATCACGGTGATCGAACACTATATGGATTTTGTGGGTGCCCGACGACCATATTTAGTGAGATTTTAGATTTTTAAAGTGGTGAGCTAACCATGATCATATCAATAGGGAGGATATGGAACAATATTATTACGCAGATAGATTTTTGGAGTTGGAGGTAGATCAGGTGATGTGGCTGACATACCGTGACTTCCATGTATGGCCATGAGTTGATATAGGCACTTGTCCAAGAGGGGATGACTTGACATTATCCGATGTAATGTTTATAGATTTTTATGATGTTTTGGATTGAGATAAGACCCTTAGTGTCTTGTAACTTGATGTATATGTACTTGGATTATTGATGATATATATATATATATATATATATATATATATATTTATTATTTTGTTATATGCTAATTTATGATTTCGATGATGTTAGATGTGATGGATATGGATGTTGTGGATTTGATTTTGATGTTATTAATTAGATGTAGTTATGATTATCGATGTGATTATGATGATTATGGATTTTATGTTTGTGATAATTTTGTATTTTGATCATGATGTGTTTGACGTGATGTAGATGGTCATATGGTGTATTATGAAATCAATTTATATGTAGACGATGATGATTTATGATGGGTAAAATATTTTAGGTTAGATGTAGATGTGATGATTGATTTAGATGATTAAATCATGGATTTATGAATTTTATGGATTTAATTTGGATGAGTATTGATTTTTAATGTTTGATTTGTGGATTAGATATTTGATAATGATGTTATGAATTGGTTTTAGTGTAGATTATGATGAAGTTTGATGGATTAAGTATGAATGGTTATGGATGGAAGAATAGACACAAATATTGAATTAGAAAAGAAAAATAGATCTAATTATATATGATGATAAGTGTAAATGATGTGTATGCTTGGTGTGACACTAAGAATTTATCCATATAATAATTCATAATGTGATGCGAATAGGTGATGACCAAAAAGATATAAATGACACTTGATCATAGATAGGAATGTATGAAGAAAGAAGTATCTCAAATTGACCGGGGTAAACAATAAAATAAGCCAATCGGGAAATGGACTTGTAGAAAATAACATGTGTTAACACAAAACCATCATTGGTTAGTGATCTTGAGAATCATAAAGAAAGTATGGAATTTTAATACACAACCATCACTAGTTAGTGATCGTTGATTGATGTGGGAAGCTTCTTTGGATGCTTGCTTATGTAGTTTTATACCTTTTATTTTGAGTATATAGAAGGTTGATTAATGTGGGAAGCCTTCACTGCCATGATATGAGATGGTAGAAATCCTTCAAGGGAGTGGTCTATAGTTTTCTTTTATGAATGACAAGATAATATATGCATGATAGTTTTCCTTTCATAGATCACCGTCTACTTTTGATATTTTATTTTTAGATAAAATTGTCCTTTTTGGGAGTAGTGTATTTTTTCTTTGGGATATCATACATTTTAGATCAGCATCTATGAATTTTTTTACAGAGAGTTGGGAATAGTTAGGTAGTCTATTTATGAGGGGATGAAGAATGTAGAAGTGACACCTATAGAACCTTATCATGGTTTCAATAAGTAAATAATAAGGTTATGGACATAATATTCTAGAGTTCTCACCAAAAGGGAAGAACATATCCATAAGGAAGATTCTATGGGTAGATCCCACGGTGCCCATATTGAATTTCATATATACGAAAGTGACGATAGACCACATAATTCCAGATCATTACGATAAATGGAGGAAATGGATAATAAATGGATGGATTACCACTAAGAGGACTAATTTCACGATGGTGGGCATGTTAACAATAGAAATGTCAAAAGTGCAATACATTAAGATGTTCTCTTTCTGGGTTATCTTCAAGGGAATAAAAATGATAGGATCTGCACTCATACTTATGCATGATAATATAAGGTCCAATCTAGTAAGGAGAAAACTTTCCATGTTGACTCCTTCCTAGAGTAGTAAAATTTTGGTTTTCTTTAAAGACAATGTCACTGATGTTAAAATAATGTTCTTTGAGATGTTTGTTGTAATCATGTTTGATGTGATTTTTATTGACATGATGATGTTCAAGAGTGATAAGGTGAAATTAATCTAGTAACTCAAGTTGTGTTATATGATCTTGGCAAAAGTCTTCATCAGAGATGATTTTGTGAAGAGAAATACACATAGATGGAAGATGGAATTCAAGAGGAAGAATGAACTTGGTGTCATAGATGAGAGAGAAATGAGTAGCACCCATAGATATGTGAATGCTAGTATGATAATCCCAAAGAGGAAATGGGATGTGAAGATGTTAATCACAACAGGATTTATAAATATCCTTAGCAAGGATGTTACAAATTTTTTTATTAGTTCATTCAGCAAGATTGTTAGCTTATGGATGATATGGTGATGAGAAGATAAGCTTAATGTTTAATGATTTGCAAAGATTCTTAATATATATATTTTTAATAACTTCTTATTATCCATGATGAGCTTATGAGGAACGCCAAAGTGACAAATGATATGCTGATAGACAAAATTGATGATTTCATTAGCTTTGGTTGATGTGAGTGTAATTTATTCCATCCATCTAGTGAAGTATTTGGCATCAATGATGATAGAATGATGGCATTGAGAAGAAAATTTATTGATGAGGTTAATGAGTTAATGTTCTCATTGTGAGAAAGGAAAAAATTCTTGAGTTGGATGCAAGGGCTAACTAGGAATGCAAATTAGATTTGAATGCTACTAGCATTTGATGAATGTCTTAACATATTAACAACAATCTTGATTGAGATAGGGAAAATCATAACCCATGCAAAGAAGGTGTTTGAAAACAACCAAACCATTAAAATTTCCACCACAGGATACCATCGTGAACTTGTTAGCTAAGTGAGTGGATTCATGAGATTTATAGCAACGAAGCAAGATGTAATTGAATCAATACTTGTAAAGGATGATTTCAAGGATGATATAGTGGTTATCATATTGAAGAAATGACCTCCTACAATTTTTAGATTGGCTAAAGGATACGATGAATTGAGAGAAATAATTGAATATTTGATAATACCAAAGATAAAAAGGATTGGTATCAACATGGTTGAAATAAACAAGTTCATAAACATGGTATGATTGATATTAAAGTCGAACAATAATAAAAACCTTGTATTCATAATTTATTTAAGGAATGAGAGATGTAAGAGATGCCATAGTGTCTGAAAAATGATTAGGTGAATGAAAGACAACCTGAATCATGTAGAAATTGAATTCTTCATGGAGGAATTCAATGATGTCCTTATAATTTTAAATGATGTTATTTTAACATTGATAAATACCCTTGAATTGATTGATGAAAAGTGTAAAATCCCCATAAATGTCAATATTTTTGACACTAAGTAAGATGATAGTCTCAAGGCCCAAGATGAGGGCCTCATACATGGTCATATTATTATTTCATTCAAAACTTAGTTTATTGGTGATAGGAATAGGAGTGTCCTAAGGAGGTATGATAATGATGACAAGACCACCCCATAATGCCACTTAGAGACATAAAAAAAAAAGAGTCATTTTGAGGGATAAAATTCATGTTAAAAATGGTTAATGGATTCATCTAAAAACTATTCATGAGGAAGACAATTATTAGAAAGTGTGTCATTAGCTAGTTGATCTTCAATATCCTATCCCTTGATTAATTTTTAATAGATGATCTCTAGGTAAAAATATATCATGAGCAAGATCCATCAAGTGATGTGATTTATATGATAGGGGTGGAATGAAAGTATTGAGAAGGTGAAAGCTAGTGATGATTTTTTTGTATGGTTGAGAATATAATGATGAATTTTGGACGTAGTGAAGAAAAGAGCACAACACAACTTTTTATCTTCATTTTAGTGAGTCTCATAAATGTGAAGGGTACGACTAACGTCATACATAGTCTTCTCCCTTACTTTTTTTTCATGATGTGCCAACATCAATCTCTAGCACATGATTAGAGGTAGATACATAGAGATAGAAGAGTTCCACCTCAAATGAAGGTATAAGCACAAACAAAGATAAGAGATACTCCTTGAGGTCATCGAATGATTTTTGAAAGTTTTCATCCCATCTAAATTAAACATCTTTATGAAGAGGATAATGAAAGGGATGGAAATGATCATAGAACTATGAGATGAAGAGATGAATATATTTAATAAGAAATTGAAAACTATGAATAAAATTCAAGATAGAAGGAGAGGCCATCTAGATGATATCCTTAATTATTGAGGGTTCAACTTTAATACACCGATAAAAACAATAAAACTAAGGAGTTTACAAGTTAACACTCCAAATACACACTTGGCTAGATTAAGGTGGAGGAAGAAGTAGATAATCCACTCGAAAAGGATTTAAAGGATGTAAATATGGTTACAGTGATGGTTAGACTTAATCAATAGGTCATCAACATATTCTTCTAGAGTATTATAGATGAGGTCATGGAAAATGTAATTCATGGCTCACCGATAAGTGGCTCTGACATTTTTCAAGCCAAATAGCATGACATGATAGAAAAAGGTCTCCCAAAGAGTGATGAAAGAAGTATTATGTTGGCCTTCCCATGTGATGAGGATTTGATTATATCTAGAGAAACCATCAAGAAGAGACAACATCTCATGGCCTACTTTATGTTCTATGAGCTGATCGATGTTGGGGAGAGAAATTCATCTTTACAAAAAGAGAGATTAAGGTCTTAACAATCAATACAAATAGGAAGCTTACCCAAATATTTGGCAATGGGTAAAATGTTATAAAACCATTAATGATAGTTGATATGAATGATGAAATTAGAAATGGGTAAAATGTTATAAAACCATTAATGATAGTTGATATGAATGATGAAATTAGCTGAAATATACATTATAGCTCTTATTTGAAAGGAGGGAAACTTGAGAGTAGCTCCTCTTACCATTTGATAAAGGAGAAGAGTACATGGGCTGAAGCTTCTACTTAACTGACTTACCATTGTTAAAGGTGATAATGTTATGGATTTTGATGGATGGATCAAGACCTATAATGTCAGCATATGGGAATGCAAAGGAATGAATACATGAGAGAAAGGAAGGTGGTGAAAGATTCAAGATATTTGGGATTAATGGATTGACCCACTTTGAGAATACGAGGCTCCTACATATTCCATATGTTGATGTTGATGGTGATTTGTTAATAATGGAAAATGTTTCTAGTGGTAATATATTATAAATATAGAAATATTATGCCCCATGTAAGAGAGTGTTGTCAAGCAAATGTGCAAGAAGGAAATTGATAATTTTCCCACATGACAACAATACCTCTATATCGAAACTTCAAAGTTTTTCTCTTCCAAGGCACCCCGGGTCTACCTTGTTAGTCCCATAACCTCCGAGATGATTTTAACACATCCCCTTAGGTGATTTAGGAAATTAAATTATTAACCCCCTAGGTTATTTTAGAGTTCTTGGAAAATATAAATTTCAGACAATTGTTGGAAGGGCTATCACTGGCCTTCCAAGGACTAGAGAAACCCCCTTGGAGCGGAAAGGATGAGCCATATTTGACTCGGAGGTAAATTTAAGGTCTAGAAACATCATGACATTATTTTGAAAGATTCATGAAGGATTTGGAGAATTTGGGGTAGTTTGATAAAAAAAAGGGCTCACAAGCCTAGGCAGTGCATAGGGCCAAAAGAGTTGTTGAGCTTTGGGAAGTGATTATGTGCATTATGCAATGAGTTAGGAGATAAAAATTACATCATTGGAAAGGTAATTAAATATTATAAAATATAATGAAATAATAATTTCACAACACTTTAGTGCAATAGGTTTATATCTAGTTTTTTCCATGCTCAACTAGGGAGTTAGATAAAACAATATTATTTTAGGGCTTAAATGGAGGAATAAAGACCAAGGAATCTAACCATAAGATTCAAAAGGAAATTTTCAGTCAAATTATTATAAAGTTTCACTAGAAAAATCCATCGGGAACTCCAGGTGCGACCTTCATAAGTTCTCTTTCAATGTTGACACAACCAATTTTTCAAGAGGACACATGTCAGCATCAGGAGCCTGGCATAATTTCATGTCACTTTTGTACCTTTAGAAAAGGGACATAAGGGACAAAAATATACACCGAACCCTTTTTTATCCACCAAAATATCAATGTGACCTCCCATTTTCCAATTAAGGCCCCGAGAGATAATTTTGATCTTTCCCTCTCCCTACACGGATGATTGACAAGTGTCACAAAGTAGAAATTGATTTCCCCTTTGTTCCTTTTTCCAAATGGACAAAAAGGGATAAAAATTCACCCTCCCCTATCCCTCCTTCCATTTTCACACTATAAATATGACACTTAGCTCTTTTTTGGCCATTCTTCCCCACGCCTCCATATGTTGCCGAAACTCTACCCAATTTTTACTAGATTTGAGAGCAATATTTTCACATTTGATCTACACCATAAAAAAATTAGTCATCTAAAAATTACAAAAACATAAAAATTGTAAAAAAACTAATCGAAATGATGTTTTTTAAGAAACCCTCCAATCAATAGATGAAGAATTGTTAAAACCGTTCAACAAAATGAGATGCCATATTTTATAGAATTTTCATTTTTCAAGATGAACAGATAGGAAATAAATGAGAGGTTGAATGGTCACATAAATCATTTTTCAAATAAAAATCCATCTTGTGCCCTATAGCTCATATTCATGGATTTCCCATCAATCTTGCAATGGAAACGAGATAAAAATTTGCACACACACTCCAAATGAAAAACCTATCGCAAAGGATTTAATTTCATCACAATCAAAGACAAAAACAAAACCTAAAAATTTAAATCTCCATTAATGGCCACCATGGCAGCTCCGTGCCTGAACACACTGCTAGGAGAAAATTATAAATTTTATTTCAAAGCATTTTAATAGGTGAAATCTAGTGAAATTCAGAGGACGTGACCACGATGATGAGGAAAAAAATGTTCCATCGAAAACTGAGCACTGGAACGCCAGTTTCCGATAATAGTAATTTTTTTACACATTCTTGTTATCTTTGGTAAGTCTTCATCTAAAGTGATTGCGTCAAAGATAATATGCCAAGGTCTCCAGGAAGTCAGAATGAGTGTTCAAAAAACAAAACAATGAAAATGACGACTTACTAATAGTAGTAAGTTCCCTATATGGGTTCTTACTAAATATAGTAAGTCATCATAAGAAGTGGTTGAGGTGAATTTAGTGTGAACAGGAGTGAATGAGGGAGTTCATCACATCAGGATGCTCAATACGAGGAAAAATCCTCTCTTACTAAAAATAATAAGTCTCCCATCTAGGAACTTACTAGTAATGGTACACCAAGAGGGAAGTTTTCACACAATGAAACATAATGGGATAATCATTCGGGATCATCCATAGGCATTTCTCATAGAAAAATTGAGATCCATCCTAAGGAACCTGATAGTTTCTTTCGACACTCACTACATGGTTGGGTCACAGGTATATCATACGTAGGGTGGGATTTGCGGTCATCATTGGTGAAATAGTTCATTTAATTTGGAAAGTTTAAATGAGCCAAGATGGATTTTATTAGGGTAAAAAGAGTTTAGAGATTCAAAATTTAATCACATTGGAGTATTCCTCGAGTCATCTGGAAGGATCAAAGGCTGAAACTTTCTTCGTCAGCATAATTCTTCTCTCTCTCTCTCTCTTACTTCTCAATGTTATAATTTTGTGTTAGGTGTTGCACTTTTTCATAACACCTTAAGTAATTAAAAGGACTTTATTTTCAATAAAATAATTCTCCCATAAGTTATAAAGGTGACTTAAAGTTTTCCTAATAATGTGAAAAGTTTCAAGGCATATGAAGGGTTAATGGGGCTTATATGAAGAGTATTTTCTCTTCCTATAAATTGTAAAGATATTCCCATTTTAAAGGGTTGGTGATTGATTTTATAAGCTTAAGAGGGTATTGTAATTTGAGAGAACAAAGGAGATAGCCATTTTCTTCCATTTCTCCCTCACTAGTTTTCCTCCATTCCCACACTATGTACAATTTTTGTTTAAGCAATCAATACAAGAAGGATTTTCTATAGCTTTTTTTACTGAGGGATTTATTGATACTTTGTGCTCATAAATTCTAATCGGTCTTATTTCTATTTATAGAGTTTTTATTCTCATAAATGTATGTGTTGAAATTTAAAACTAGTGTGTGATAGAATCGAATTTTCTACTTACAACATTAGTTTCCCTTGTCTAATATTCTCACTCCATTTTCCGCTCTCCTAGAAAATTCTCTATTGTAGAAATCTAAAAAGCTTTTTGTCACAGGAGCATTACATCTTATCCAAAACATAAGAGTTAGATGATTTTCCCTATTATATCCCCATCGCAAGGCCAACCTAGATAAAACTCACTTTACTCATGAATGTATATATGGAAGTTACACTATTCAAGTAGAGGGAGTTAGAATCCTACATCATTGGAAAGAATCTATTTTACCCCAAAACAATTTCTCACCAACAAAGAGGAAGGATTCCTCATCGGAGCATTGAAAAATTTCAATGGTAGGGAATTATTCCTCTATCGTTTCTAGATTTCAAAGAGGGAGGGGCCTAAAATGATTTAACATTGATAAGTGACCAGTTCTAAGGTGATGGTGGATATTTATAAAAAAATATAGAGGGAATAGACATGATGTCATCTCATGTATCCATAACCTCGTGGGATGGGGAAGATTGTGGATCAATTTCCATGAGACCTAAGGATGGTGGGTGAGGGTATACAAATTGTTACTTGAACCCTAGACAAAAGGTTTAATAGGTCTTTTGAGATTGATAGAAATTATGAAGGAATGACGAGGTTATGTTGGCCTTATTCATAATGCCCCATTCCAAATCCTTTCCAAGAACAATGATTAGGATAGCTATGGTCAAATTATTTCATGTTAAGATGATCAAATTCATTGGTGTATAACTTGGTGTGAATTTTTATGTCGATGTGGGATGAAGGGTGATAAATGATACCATAGATGAGATAGGTACGAAGATGAGTTGGTTTAAAAGGAATGATAACCACGACATTAGGTTAATACATTAGTGCATTTTTAGGTATACCAAGTCGAATAGGAAGAAGAAGATTGTTAAGTGTAAGAAGGAGATACTACGTCAGTGAGAGCTTATCCATTACTTTATCTATAGAATCATCATTGGGAGTTTTAGATGTGGGAAATGATGAGCTAGTGGATGGATGAGAAGGATCTTATGTGGTAATGAGAACATCATTAGGTAAATAAGTCATGTTACATGCTTGGAATGGAGGAATATCTATAAGGAGAGTTATGATCCCCCTCGTGCTCATATTTGATGCATCAATGTAGGGTCGAAGGACATAACACAATGTAGGGTGGAAGGTACACAACACATGGCGCTAATCCATGGTCACCCAAGTAAGATTTTATAGTAAATATTCCATTCTATGATATAGAAGATTTCGTGGAGGAATTTTTCACTAATACAAATGGGAAAGATAATTATTCCTAAATTGGGGGCAATAACATCATTAAATGCATGAATGACTATAGGTGATTGATGAATAATGAAATTAGGGAGCTTGAGCTTATCAAAAGTTTTAGATGAGATGATGTTGATGCTATCTCGATTCTATATCATATAACAACAGATGAAAGTGTCATTGATGTGCATGGTGAGTGAAAGAGGGTAATATCATGCTCTTCGGTGTAATATCGGGATTTCAATGTCATTAAAAGATATGCAAGAGGATGCGGAGAGGGTCCCTATGAGAAATGAAAAAGGATGAGATTCATTATTAAGATAGGGATATTCTTAAGATCTTTGATAGAGACCTTAGATTTTGATGAAGAAGATGGTGGAGTAGACTCACTAGAGGGAGAGTAATATAGTGGCTTTGGATTGGGTGGTTGATTGGAATCCTTGGGGATGAGAATGAGTTGTGACTCAAAGAACATTGATTAAGATAGGAGGACCCTTATTTAATAGAGGTTGAAGTCGAAGGTGGGATGGAAACATAAGTTTTGGATTAATGGAGGGTTTTAGATTTCATAGTGTATGATGATTGAGTTGATGATGTGGAAAGGGTAGATGGAGGAGTGGGGTCTCGCAATAAAAATTTCACCCTCATAAATAAGATTTTTGATGATAATTTGAATGGATCTACAATCTTAGTTTCATGTCTAAGTGCTCGATGATATACATAGATAATATTTTAATCAAATCATGAGGGTTATGGACATCATGGATTGAATGGTTTGATAGGTAGGAGAGTGATTATCTATCCTTAAAGAAGACATTGAAAATTTTTAGTGTAATATCCTCTGGGATTTATTGAAGGTGATGTCATGGATGAGCTCATGATGAATTATTTCTTTGATGAGGTTTTTACGAGAGCCTTTTATTTTGTCTTAGTATTGAGAAGAGGGATATGGTTGTCTCCTTATTTCATTCTTGATTGATGATGACTTGGATGATTTAGAATCTCATTTGGTAATTGTGGTGGTGGATGATTTTGAAGAGGGAGCTAATTTAGAGGATGAACTAGGTTACTTTGATTTGGATGTGGTGTTGATTTTAGATGAACGGGATGGTCCTAATATTTATGGTAATTCTCCTAAGAGTGATGATGATGTATCATTTTTTTTTCTTTTTAGCATATTTAATCATACGAGAGGACAAGTCTAATTTCATATGTAGATGTGTGAGATATTTTCTATAGGAACATCAATGTTCTTAGTATTATTTTTTTAAGATTTACCCTTTTTGGGGATGGTGAAAATTTCAACTAGATGTTCTATGGATTTAGTATTATATGATGTGGATTGAGTTGTAGATATGGATGGTAGAAGTGGATTTTGTATAATTCATTTGATAAGGTCTATAGGGGTAGTGAATTTTTGGATTGATGATTGATAGTTGTAAGGACGATTAAAGTTTTAGATGAAGTGAGAGTGTCACTTGTAGATGTATTAGATGTTAATGCTAACATGGTTGATGATGTAATTAATGATGTAGAGTTGGATGTTGATGTAGGTGTAGTCACATGATAATATATTTAGTGGATGTAAGGATAAGTACATATGTGTGGGATGAAAGTGTTGAGATAGTTATTAGTGGAGTATTAGATGTAATGGATGAAGGTGTGGATGATATGAATGAAGATGTGGGGGAGATTAGGATGATGTTTTGGCATTGTTTTAGTTGTGGTTAGTGTTGATATGATAGGTGTGGGATTTGATGAAGTCATAATCATAGTGGAATATTCTAAAATAGATTTAAATGTGGTAAGTGACATAGTGATGCGTGTAGGTGATGGGGTTGGATTTTGATTTATAGTTTTAATTCTATGAGAATTTGGTGGTTAGGATGTGGAGGGTTATGTTTTATTGTTGGGTTGTGATTAGGAAAGTTTCTTAAATATTCAAGGTGTTGATTAGGTGGTTTATTGGGATTGTCAAATTGAAGATCACTAGAGTCTATAAGTTTTTGTATGACATCTTTAAAAGAGATACACATTTTAAGTTCATGGACATAGACTTTGTGATATTTGCATTAATGTTCCTCATGGTACTATGTGGGTTTAGGTAGTGATGGATCAAATGGTCAAATGGGGAAAAAAGGTGAGGTTGACCACCATCAACTTGTCAAATATAGTGATATAGGATTATACAAGAGGAGGATAGTTAGGTAGTGGAACTTGGAGCATGTTGTGGAAGCCCATGTTAAAATTAGATGTAGAATAAGGATTAAACCATGATGGCATTAGCGGTTTTCTTATGTTTGTTGACATGCATGGAAGGTTTAGTGAAATCTAATTTGAATTTTTTAATCAAAATTTAAGGTGGAAATTCTCAAGGGCATAGACTTTGAGTTTGAAAGTCATGGTCAATTATTTTTGATGGTCTGAATGATTGGATTTGAAGAGTGGAAGATATGTGATTCACATAATATCATGATAATATTTCAATTAATTTAGTATGTGGAAGGGTGAATGATAGTTGGTTAATGATGTCACACCATGGAGTGAAAAAATATGCGATAGGCTTATATTTGTATTATCAAATGGAGTAAATTTATATGATGGTGATCTTACATTTAATGTTGATTGAAAAATGTTCTATGAATAATTGAATGATTTGGGTAAATATAAACAATGAATGTTGTGGGATGCCATTGTACCAATCTAATGTGGGATCAACCAAAAACATAGAATGTGTGAATCATAAGTTCTTAATCATGGGAAATAAGGTAGCATGCAGTTTAAAAGCATTTAATGTTGTTGAGGGTCCTCCTTATTATCGAACTTAGAGAAATTAGGCATTTCTAGTGAGGAGGATGAGTCTTTACCTAAATAGATGGGTTGATGGGTTCATTATAGATTTGATTGTATGAAAATGTGGTTTAGATCCTAATTAGTGGCCTTTAGAATCAGCATTTTACATAGAAAAAATTTGATGTGAACATTAGATGGTTCGTTTTTTGAGGTTTAAGGGTGTGATTGTGATGGATATAAGGTTGATGGGTTGGGTTTTTATGTGTGTCATAATTTTGGGGATGTGTGGGTGTTGATGGAGGTGATTTGTAGGAGGATATAGTTAAAGAGGTTAAGATTGAATAGGTTTTTATAAAGGTGATTGTGAGATAGGCATGTAATTGAGAGGTTATGATTTGAAGAGTAGTGGTGAAGATTATTATGAAGTGGGGACATGATAGGATTGAAGATCTTGGATGAGTTGTTGAGAAATAGAATCACTTGATGAAATATGGTTTGGAATATGAGTGATAGTTGGTTATGATATTTGAATGGGTTAGTTAGGGATTACATAACAATAATTTTATAGGTGGGAGTCGATGTGTTTATTTCATTCTTATGGATGAGTTGTGAAGTGACTATGTTATTATGGATATGAGAAGTAGTAAGGAGGGGTTGGGTTGAATTAGGATATTAAATTAAAGGAGGGAGAAATTGAGATTCTTTAGATGAGTGTATGAGGGAACAAGAGACCATAGTGGATGATTAAAGTGATATGATTGGATGATGCAATAGTGGTATTGATGCAAGGTAATTTAGGATGAATGGGGAAAACTAGTTTAGTATTTTGATGACCATGAGGTATCATGGAAGAAGATGGATGGGCATCAAGCTCATGGTGGGCCATAAAAGTTCATTCATAGCTCTTGGAAAAAGACAACAAGCAATGATCTAAGGACTTGTGTGGATTTGAGTTTGGAATGGTAAGCATAGATCTATTCTAAAAGAGGTCCATCAATGGGGAGATTCATGGTCTTTCAAAGAAGAAATTCATGGAGGGAAAGTACATTTGTGTCAAGGAAATATTGAAACTCAACATATCCATGACGGATGAGAGAAGGCTGAAAATAATCAACGAAAGTGATAGAGAGGGAGTTATGGGTCTAGATAGGGTAGAGTGATGGTAAAGAAAAGGATATGTCTCCACATGAGTGGTTTGGGATTCTTACAAAGATGAAATAGTGATCATGGCTTGCGTGGATCGCAGAATAATCAACCAAATGGATGGAGGTTAGAATGGAAAGGGTGATTGTTTGTTCAGAAGATATAATAGAGGTGGGGATGTTTTTTGATTTCATATTTGTTTACATTAATTTCTATTGGGATCCTATGATAAAATTCATGAAATAAACGAAAAAAAAAAATATATGGTTACTAATTACTTGACATAAGTCAAACATTTAAATTTTAGTTATCTTGATTATTAAAAAATGTGAAAAAGAAATTAAATCAAGTTGATAGGAACCTATAAAAATTTTTCATTCTATGGATGGTTTTAGGTAGTTTAGGATGGATTCCTGGATATAACAAATGTTACGTGAGGCCCGAATTTGTGTTGATCATGGGATCGGGCTTGGTATTAGGGGCATATCCACTTACTTCATGGGTTTTTAGTGATAAGTAGTCGGGTTCTTAGATAATACACCAAAACCATCTTATTTATACTCTAACAAAACATCGAGTCAACTTTAATTTTGGGTGATGAAATACCAATAGCTCCACCTAAGGAAAAGTGTTTGGGATGTGTGTGATTGTGATGAAGTGTATGAAAACTAGATATCAAGGAATAATAAGGAGTTTCTTTTAGATCCAAATTAAATATGCCATTTAGTGAAGAAAATAAAAAGATATGTAATGTGATAAAAGAAAAGGAAGGGGAGTAAAAAAAGGAATACCTAGAAAAATCTTTTCCTTTTTATCCGATCTTAAAACTTTTATTTTTAATAAACAAGAAAAATATACTCAAGCAACATGATCCAATGTAAGAAAGAAAAATCAATGCTCCTACCAGCAAATTTGGAAGAGGATATATGGAACAAAATTAAATGAGAGACAAATGAAAATACTCACCAAAAGTGGATTGGTCCCATCGAGTTTTCCGAATGTTGACCAATTTTCTTCATTTATACTCAAAATAGTGAAGTATTAATAAAGGAAACAAGTAACTCTAAATTATGCAAGGGTGTATGGTACATTGGGATGAAATGAATGGATATGGGTGCAATATGAAATCCTCGTTACTGTGACCTGAGTGAATTGCACAACAAATAAGGATAAGGAGAAAAGTCGATTAGTAAATAGGATGGAGGGTTTCTTGACATAAGCTGATCATGAGAAGTGTGAGATTTCTAGGATGGATTTCAACCCTCTTGTAAACAAGATAATACAAAAAAATTTGATATTGATAAATTGCATGTAGTGAAATATGATAAAATGTAGAATCTAAAATAAGGAAGAAACTAAAAGGAACAATAGCCAAATCATACCAAGCCAAGAACATAGATGCTAATCAAACACCACGATCAATAAGATGAAAAAATTTTGAAAATAACTTTACATAAACATTTGCAAAAAAATGAGAAGCAATATCATATATTAATATGGAACTCAATGAAAACAATGAGAATGGGCCTTGATTATATAGGTAAGGAATAACAATATAAGAACTATTAAGTTCGTACATCAAGTCATAAATCAAGGAAATAACTAGTCATAAAAGAACTAGTTAATTCCATAGATTTAGGAGAGAACTAGACATCAAGGATATAGTCAATACTATAGATCAAGAAAAGAAGTCTATACATTAATCAAGGAAAGAATATCCTAACTAGATAATATTCCACTAATATCTAAATAAAAAAAAGAAATATCCACACACATAAGTGGGTGAGGATAAAAACAATAAAGGTAAATAAAGAACTTAGGTGAACATGAGATAGGATAAATACCTACTCTAATGTAAACCGAAATGTAGAGATGTAAATAAAGTACAAATGTGATTTAAATATACATTAAAAAACCAAACCTACACGATTCAACTTCAACCTGAGACTTAAGAGGGCCATTCAAGGATGAATAAGGTAGGATGAGAAGAAAATACAGAAAAATAGGCCTTCAAAGTCTTCCTTTGGCTGGATCTAAAGCTGATATGGATCGATGATGCACCGAGATGGTAGAAAGGAACCTACAAAATATTTGGAACAAGAGGAAATATAAAGGATGCAAGAAAATTAGATAAATAGATAGAAATGATATCAAAATTGAGTGGTTTAATGATGACCAAGATGGGTCAACAATGACTAGGGGATAATAAAATGTATCTAAGATAGCAAAAGGGTCAAAATGAACAAATCTAAAAGTTTAATGACAAGGATAAAGAAGGTGATGGGGCATGTGGTAGGAAAGAAGAAACATAGATACAAGTCTATGGTGACTAAGCAAGAACCACAATGACCGAGGATGATTTAATCTTGAATGAATGGAATGGAAAAATAAAATGTTGTAGATGAAGATAGAGGTTATTAATTACAAGAATGAGGAACTAAGATGAATGAAGAACTTGCAAACACAACGGGATTAATGCAAAAAGGTGATGATGATGGATAAAATACTCCAAATCTCCCAAAATGACAAGAGGAATCCAAGTCTCCCATAAAAATGAACACAAGATCTCAAAGATGCCATCCAAATGGTAGTTGTTATCAAAAATTCACCCTCAAGGTAATTTTGATAAAGATACAAAATAGGCCATAAGATGAAGGTAGGACTCTCCCATCCAAAAGAGCTCGAGTTAGAAAATATCAAAATGACATCCATGAAAAGGATGAAGGGGGTAAAGGTACTTTTGAAATAGGGTTGACGAAAACTGGTCCACGGGATTGGTCACCACTGAAAAGCTGAAACGGCGTAAAGGAAAACTCAAGTTTTTTTGTTTTCGGTTTGTTGACAAAAGTATGCCCAATTTGGCCGATTTGCCGCAAGATGGTCCAAAATTAGCCGAAAAAAAGCCGCAAAGAAGATTAGGTTTTTCTGATGTGGGAGAATGACGAGGAAGATTTTGGTTGCATTGAATGGATAAATTAGTAGGTGGATTGTTGAAATGAGTAAATAAAGAGCATATATGGTCAAAAAAAAATTAAATTTGGAATTTTCTCAGATAACAACACACATAAACCGTGAAATTCCCAACGCGTAATGCTGGGAATAAAGAGCTTTATTTCGTAGTCAAGTGCAATTAAGAGGCATTGGCATAACTATGCATTCAGCTCTAAGTCAATTAAATCGGGAGATTTATGGGTGAGAAATAAAAATTAAGATAGGGATTATAGCTGATTATACGGTGTTTTATTTCGTAGTTAATTAAGGGTGGTGAGTATACATGGAAAAATTTGATAGGATCCTTTTGCAAGTAATGGGAAATTGTAATTACAAGGGATAAATTTAATTTAAGTCAGATTTTTTATGAAATTTGAATGGATGATCATGATCACAAAAGAGAGAGAAAGTGGGGTGAAGGGTAGTGATACAATTTTTTTCTTCTATGAAGTTAGAGCCACGTGTCTCCCCGAGTGATTCTTGTGGAGGTGTCTACAAGAAATGAGATGAAGCTCATTCATACATGCCTATCATTGTGTATGTTTGAAAGTAAAAATGAATTAAGATTTTGAGAAAAGAGTGCATCTTGCTTCTTTAGGGAAACGGATTTGAATCCTCTTTTTTGTATGTAGTAGGCTTTCAAGATATGTGATCATCTAAATTTAGATTAAGGTATATTTTAATTACGTAAGTGAATGAGTGAGTGATTGAAATCTCAAGTGTGGTGAGGTCTATTCGAGATGTAGACCTTACAAGAGTTTTATAGGTCAACGACAACCCATATTGGTCACCACTAACTACAGAACCCTTAATTTTAGTATATACCATGGAACTCCAATTATGTGATAGCTTAGTGACCAGAACATGTGAAATTAGATTTAAAGAGAATATATCATTAATGCTATTACATTAAATGTTGATTATAGAGAATTAAGGGTCGTGAGTATACATGGATAGGTAGGAAATCGTGCTGGGATAAATTTAATTTGCGTGAATATGTGAAATGATCATGTAATGTGTAATGTGTATAATATATTGTGATCTTTTAGAGCCACGTGTGTGATCATGTATGAATGAGATGAAGTCAACATGTGAACAAGAATAAGCATGAGATTACATCATTGGGAAATGATGATACAGAGAGTGCATCAAGTTGTGTATGTTTTATATGTGAGATTAGTGATGAAGTGGTGACAATATAAGACATATCAAGTATATACCATGAACTGCTTGGGATAGGTAAATAGTTGTGATGTCAAAATTATATCCCCATAGTGTGTGATGATGAATATGCCAAATCGTAATGAAAATGAAAGACAAGGGTCCTCCACATGATTCTTGTAGAGATGAAGGCACATGACCATGGTCTAAGACTAGTGGTTTATGAGACATGTGTTGACATGGGGGTAAATGAGTTGTGATGTCTATGTGCATGATGACCCATGATGAAAGATGATGTCCTCCACATGATTCTTGGATGAGGCATATACCTATGTAAGACTAGTGGTGTATGAGAATACATACGTGATGGACATCCATGAGGATGATGCAGAGATGATACATACCTATGTGTAGAGAAGAGGTGATGAAACTTATTTGGAAAAAGAGTGGAGATAATATAAACCTATGTGAACTGAAATTAGGTAGTGAAGTATGCATAGATGAGGGATTAATCCTTGTTATGGACATATAATGATGTGATTAAATAATATATTGATGAGAGGGTGTAGGATGTGTGTGAACATGTGAGCTAGGATTACATTGTGCATTAGTTTTGAGGCCACATGGACGTAGATACTCTAGAAAGTGCAATGGAAACCTCGAGGTAAGGTAGTAGCCATTGAGTGGGTGGAGGAATACCATTTATATAAATGAACTACTTTTTGTGAATTAATTTTAAATGCAATTGATGCATGGAGATAATGGACTTAAATGTGCTAATATAATTGAGACCGGAGAGCATGTTACACATTTTAATTTATGGTGCCACAAGAAAAGACACAAAAATGGTGAGAGGAATGACGTTGATTGGAATCTTGATTATGCAATATGATTTATGGAATAGATATGAAATTTATGAAATTGGATAGCCAATAACAACAAGGAGTGTAATAGAACACACGTTGATGTTCGATGATGGATCAACTATTATTGAAAGAAGTGGATCCAATAGAATCAATAATGTCTAAGATATCATAAGAGAATGTGGCATGATAATCATAATTGGAGAATGTGATTAGCGAAGGATATGTCTTAGTAAATTAGAAACTCAAAAGTCAAGAGACCTTGATGCAGGAGGAGGCAGTACATAATATCTATGATTTTATGAGGAATTAGATACTTTGTTGTCATGTTTTGGAAGAGGATTATTGAATATTTTTATCTTATGATTTTAATTGGTAGGTGGAAAATCCATAGGCTCTAGAAACTCAATTGCACTATTCTTGATTACATCTTGAATGAGATTGTGAAGTTTGAAATAATGATATGTGGAATGTCCAATGTATTTATGGTAGTTACATCTACATTTGTCATCGTAATTAAGACCATTAGGATGAGATGGATCTAAATTTAGTGGATGAGAAAGAATAATAATTTTACTTTCCAACAACCATGGTAGCAGATTATGTGGAGTGATAATTAGTTTTTTTGTATGTATATTTAAGTGGTTTCCACTCAAGTTCCTTAGTATTAGAGATAATGGTGACAATGATTTTTTATTCAAAAGTAGGTTTTTTTATTACTTGAAAGTTGAATTAGTTTAAAAGTACACAGAAGATGAAGTTTATTCTTGATGCTTAAGCTTACTTATAGATAAGATCTTAGTTTCTCCTAACTTAAGTGTATGAAATAGTTGATCAAATGATGGAGATGTATTCAAAGATAACACTCTCTTGAAGAGGTAGTAAAAGAATTTGTATAAATAAATCTTGAAGTTCGAGTCTGCTGAAGCACATTAGCCATCTTAGGTAGGTTGTTTTTGTACCATAAGACATAATATATTATAGATGTTTGTTAGATCCTTGTTTAAGTTGTTAATGAGAATATGATATTTTATAGCCAATATTGATAGAGAAATGAGGAAAAAAGAATCTAATACATGTGTAAAATATGTTATCGAGTAGAAAAGTGTAAACCTTAGAGATTTCAAGGAAAGATTTGTAAATAATGTGTTTATCATCCACAAAATCTAAAAATACAAATGAAATGCTTGGAGATGCTCTAGTGGGTAACCATGCCCATTGAAAATGGGAAGCTTCGGGTGAAAAAACTAAGAAGTGAGTAATCCGAAATGATGGGTGAAAATGGAATGTGAGGTAATAAAGTTGAATCCAAATAGGGTGAACTTAGAGATATTGGTAAAGAGAGCCTAAGTTTGGAGATCTAATGGAAGAACCCCAAGTGTGGATGAGGAAAAAGAGGTCGAGAGAAATGGTTGGTGGGGTAGGAATGGAAACAGAATGGATGAAACATAAGAAAAATTAGAAGCATGTGGTTGAGTAGCAATGGAAGTGAGGATAGTAGAAAAATCATTAAGCTCTATGAGATTGGTGGATTCCTCATGAGAAACAAATAAAATCAAGTCTATGTTGTATGGATGTTGAGTAATATGATCATTAAGGTCTTTAAGATGGGATTTAGTGAATTCATCATAAGATTGAACCATATTGATAAGAGGATAAGAGCCCTAAAGAGTAGGTGGATTTAAGTGATGGGTTCACCAAAATGATTAAGAAATAAATGAATTTAATAAAATGCCAATAATTCCTTATATGATTACTATCATCGAATTAAATGAATGATCAATTAAGTAAAACAAATGGCCTAAAATAATTAAGCTAAATTATGAAACCCTAGTTGCAAAGAAAGGATAAAATGACTTAGTTGTTTCACAACCAAATATGAACTATAGAAAAGTGCTAACTATATTAATAGGAAAGGATAAGTGTCACATAAGGCCTCATAAAAATGTGTGATCTTGTGATCATCCTAAACTAGGGTGCCTGGAAAGGGGTTGGGGTGCCTGCGGGTGCCACATATATGTATTATGTGCTTGTGACTGCCAAAAATATTAGACTTGAAATAGAGTTTGACTTGATACAAGGTGTTTTTTTCCTTACCTTCCATCACTAGTGTGCCACACAATGATCGTTGAGGTTAATTTGATAACCTACAATGAAACATTGACCGAAAAACCCTCACAAGCACATTAAGTCCCAAAAAATAAAATAATGCAAATGAGGGTGGGATTGTCAACAAATTTCAAACAAGTAAACTTATGACTGAGCTTTGTACTAAATTTAAGACTTGATATAGTTCTAGGTGTGTGTTTGGATCTAGGTGGTCTTGTGTTTGTTTCACTTAGTAGTGAGAAAATAGCTAAATGTAAATATATGTGTGCATGGAATAAAATAGAACTTACCCTCTTATGAAGTGTATGAATAATAATGTAGTCCCTTTACCTTGAATGGAGGCTAGATGGATGTTTTAATCTTTTGATAATGTCCTTTAGATGTAACCTTAGGTGATGATGCTTAATGCGTAGTGTTTGGTCCCTTATTATGATTACTTAACTTTATATTTATATGACTACCTTGCTTGAATTTCATAATTAACCCTAAAAATGTTGATTACTAGAAAGATAATATTCTTAAATGGCTAGAAAGGAGAAAAAATATGTGAACAAATTACAAAGGGATAAGGGGTGCCCACCAGGGACGGGGGTGCATCGACATTGGCATCCTAGTTGGGCGTTAGTGTCAGGATGAAAAATAGTGAGGTATAAAAACAAATTGAGTTAGAAAGAGTGTAAGATCAAAAGTAGTGTTGGGATTTAACCATATCACAGTGTTGCACATATCTAAAATTAGACAAAGCATACAAGATGTGAATATAGAAATAAACCAGAAAATAAAAAAACAAGAGAAATATAACACCAAATTTAACATGGTTTAGCAAGTGTGGGCTATACATCCACCAAGAAAGGGCCAAAATTATTATTTAGTGATTTATAAAGGAAATACAATGAAGTTCTGGTTTCTTCCAACACCTCATAAGACGTTAAATATTTTTCCCTCTCTCATCTACTCTTTCTTGCTCACAAAAAACTAACATGAAAAAAATTGTTATTCTCTTCTCTCACACCCTCATTCAATGCATACATGCATATATATATATATATATAGGAAACTAATAATGTTGTTACAATCAAGAAATCATCTTTAAAACAAATTATTTATTCTAATTCTCGTCTCAAACAAAAAATCACCATCGCACAAGTTGAACAATTTTGTTACTTCCGATCAATGTCGGTCACTTCCTAACCCTCTTTGGTTGATAATCGACTAATGCCATACCAATGTAAAATCTAGCAACATGTAAAAACAAGCTTTTTATGAAGCAATTAAGCTCCACACTCAACAATCTCCCACTTAGAGATCAATTGTTGCACAATATTCTACATCACCATCCTTGGATCCTTTTCCTTTTCCTATTTGTTCCTCTTCAAGTCTAAAAATAAAAGACCAATAGAAGTGGATTGAAGCTCCAACTTCTCCTTTACTAATAGATTTATTAGTATATCTATAGGGTTATCATCCATATGGATTTTCTCTAACTTCAACTTCCCATCCTCAAACACATTTTGTAAGAAGTAATACCTCAAATTAATGTGTTTCATTCTTGAATGAAATGTTGAGTTATTTTCTAGATAGATTGTGCTCTGACTATCACTGTATAATCTGCAATCCTCTTCCTCCTTACCCAACTCTTCCATGAACCTACTCATCCATATCATCTCCTTGCTAGCTTCTGTAGCTACAACATACTCTTCCTTTGTAGTAGAAAAATCCATAACCTTCTGCAATATTGAAATCAAGCTAGCTTTCGTTCCACCTACTATGAAAACATATCCTGTGGTGCTCCCCTACCATCCAAATCTACATCCATATCTGAATCAACATAACCACGTAAAGAATTATCGACCCTTTATAACATAAATGCATGCCGGATGTCCCTCTTAAATACCCGAGAATCCATTGGACTTATTTTCAATGTTCTTTACATGGATTAGCCATACACATGCTCACAACTCCCACTTTGTATGTGCAATGTCTTATCTAGTACAAACCATGGCATACATAAGACTTCCTACTATTGAAGCATAATGAAAAAGTGTTATGTACTCAAACTCCTCCTATGATAAAGGACATTGATCTTTGCTCAATTTTAACTTTCCATCCATAGGTGTACTAACATATATTTAATTCTACATGTTAAACCATTGCAACACCTTATTGATATAAGCTTCCCGAGAGAAATACAACTTCTTTTTTTCCTATCTTAGTGAATTTACATGAAAATGATTTTCTTTGAAACTCCTAAATCCTTCATTACAAATGTGTTAGCTAGCCTTTCTTTGAGTTTACTAATGTCCTACATACTAGATCCTACAATCAGCATATCATCCATATACATTAACAAAATAACATAGCTCCCATTTTCCAAGCTTCTTAAAATACACATAATGGTCGATTCACATGTCATATAACCATGCTCATGCATAAAATTGTCAAATTTCAAATACCATTTCCTTAGAGCTTGCTTGAGTCCATATAGGCTCTTTTTCAATCTACACACAAGTTTCTCCTTACCCTTGACTTCATAACCAAACACCTGCTGCATATAAATCTCTTCCTCCAAATCACCATGAATAAAATGCATCTTAACATCAAATTGTTCTAAATGCAAATCTTTTGTTGCAACCAAATTTAGAATAGTACGAATAGAAGTCATCTTAACTACAGGAGAAAAAATATCATAAAATTCAATACCTACTTTCTGTGCAAATCCCTTTACCACAAGCCTCGTCTTATATCTGTTAATTCCACCATCTTCTTCCTTGATCTAGTAAACCCATTTTATCTGTAGTGATTTCTTACCTGCTGAAAACTTGACACAATCCCATGTCTAATTTTTTTCCAAGGATTCCATCTCCTCATTCATGCAAGGATTCCATCTCCTCATCCATGTCATGATTCAACTACACGTGGGTATCTACTTGCATTGCTTCTTCAAAGATTTCTAGTTCACCACTATCAGTCAATAATAAATAAGAAAAGGAAGGTGAAAATATCTCTGGAGGTCTACTTACTCTTTGTGACCTTCTCACTAAGATCTGGGGTGTCTAGGGCTCATTCTGTGCTTGTTGCACATTCATGTCAATCTCTGTCAGTGACCTATGCCGATCTCCTAACACCGACCATGGTTTTGCAGCCAATCATGGTTTCACTATCTACCAATGTTGTCTTGTAGTTGCCTCACCACCACCGGTTTGAGGAGTACCGACACCAGTTCCAGTAGTTGTCTATTCTAAACCCCATTCTTATTTATCAATACTATTTAGCCTAACCAACACAACCTTTTGTAAAATTGGTGCCGATATCATGGACATCTTTTTAGATCCAAATGTTCATTTTTCTTAAAAATATCATCAATATGTTCATGTTTAGCCACCAAAAATTGATCCTTGTACATTCTCTTTTAATTCCAATCAACGTCACGACTCCTAATAATTTTAGAATCTTCTAAATCCCAAAAATGATATCCAAAATCATAAGATCCATAACCAATGAAACTACATCTCTTATATTTAGCATCCAAATTCCTCCTATTTTCCTATCAACATGCATAAAATCTTCCTAGCCAAAAAATCTAAGAAAAGAAAAATCTACCTCTTTTCCAAACCAAGATTCTTCTAGTATTCAACCATCTAGTATTTTTTAAGGCCCACGTGATTGATCAAGTACATTCATGTATCCACTGGATCTTCCAAAAAATTCAAAGGAAAACCGACATGTATCCTCATGCTTCTAGCACATTCCATGATTTTTCTGTTCATTCTTTCTACAACTCCATTCTCTTGTGGAGTTCTAGGAACCATTCTTTCTCTTCGTATTCCATTCACTAAACAATAATCATTAAAATGGTCAATGTAGTACTTACCATCATTTTCAAATCTAAGGAACTTTAGGTTTAAGTTTATTTCATTTTCCACAAGGTATTTCAACCTTGTTAAAGTCTCAAAAACATCAGATTTACACTTAATATAATAAATCCATACCTTCCTTGTGGCATCATCAATGAAAGTCACATAATATTGGGATCCTCTAATAGAAGCTACCTAAGATTTTTGCCACACATCTAAGTGTACAAGCTCCAATTTTTTCTCCTTCTTTATTGACCCAACCTTTAGAAATCTCACTCTCTTTTACTTTCAAAATATGCAATGCTCAAAAAATTCAAGATCTAATTGTTTCAAATCGGATAACTTACCCTTAGCCTTTAGGATCTACATTCCTTTTTCACTCATATGGCCTAGCTGATTATGCCACATGGTTGCATCTAAATCTATAGTAGATAGCATAGAAAAGGAATTAGTAACACAGGTAGACAGATATAAAGTTCTTACCTTATTATCTCTTATCATAATAAGAGATACCTTTGTAACATTCCAAGAATCAGTTTTGAATGTAACCATGCATCCAAATTCACCTAGTTACCTGTAAATATTAGATTTCTCTTAAGGCTTGGCACATGCCTCACATCTTTAAATACCCATGGATTTCCATTCTGTAGCTTTAGATTAACATCACCTTTACTATTAATATTACATGACCATCATCTCTAAATAAACTTGTCCAAAATCACCATGAACATAATTTATGAAATAAACATTATTAGGGGTAGCATGGAAAGAAGCTCTAGAATCTAAAACCCAAGATTGTAATTTATTATCCAAGGAAAGAATAAGGGTATCTTTCTTTACCTCAATTTCAATATTTTACTCTTTATATTTTTATTTACCTTTGTCTAATGTATTCTCTTTGTTTTCCTTGGACTAACACTCCTTTTGTATACATGTCCTCTCTTTCCACAATTTAAAAAAGTAAATATTTGTAGTTAGATCTAGATCTTCCATTTCTTTACTTTGATCTCCCATTCTTCTTGCTCTTTGATGATCTCTTCTCAGATCTTCCCCTGCTTTCTACATTTAAAGTGTTTCCAGATGATACTTCTCCTAAGATTTTCCTACATGTATTTTATCATTAAGGATTACACTAACCACATCATCAAATTTCAAACCTTTAGAAGAAGATTCTATATTACTAACATCCATTACCAAGTTATCTCAACTATATAGAAAAGAGCATAAGAAAAAAAATTCTTTCACTTCATCATCAAATTGAATTTTTAGAAATTTTAATTGATTTACAATAAACTTGAAATCATTTAAATTATTAGATACACATCCACCTTATTACATATTATAATTATACAACTTTTTCATCAAATAAACCTTATTCATAAAACTAGGAGTTTAATAAAAATTTGCTAAATATTTCATCATCTCTAGTGTGGTTTTTGCCTTTGTAAAATTCAAAGCCATCGATGCTGCTAGGCTCAATCTTATAGATCCGAGAGCCTTCTATAAAGAACATTCCATTCTTCATCAGTCATTATGTTAGGTAGTGCATGCTCATCCAATGATAAGTATAGATCCTTCTAGTACAAATAATCCTCCACTTGCATCTTCCATAGTTGATAATTTCAACTGTCAAATTTATCTACTTGGTATTTACTATATTATACGATTGTTATGCTCCCACTCAATTAGAAAATCCTCTATGAGTAAATCTTGTTAACACATAAAACCTCCAAACAAATATTTGATACCAGTTTTTGGGATTTAACCATATAACATTGTTGCATAGATCTAAAATCAGATAAATAATACAAGCAATGAATGCAGAAATAAACCAGAAGATAAAATAAAAGAGAAAGATAACACCAAATTTAACATGGTTCACCCAATTTGGCCTACATCCACCTAGAAATGACCAAAATCATTATTCAGTGATTTACATAGGAAATACAATGAAGATATTTTGTCTTCCAACACCTCACAAGATGTCAATATTTTTCCCTCTCTCAACTACTCTTTAGGGCTCACAAAGAAAACTAACATGCAAACAATTGTATTTTATTCTCTCATACCCTCATACAATGCATACATGCATATATATCTATTATGGGAAACTAATTATGATTTTACAATCAATAAATCATCTTTAAAGAAAAATATTTATTCTAATTCTCGGCCAAAAAACAAAGCGCAGACGTGAGTTGACCTATGCCCGTCACTTTCGACCCATGTCTTTGGTTGATAACTAACCTAGTTAGGTCACAATGGTAGAAACTTCTTGACTAATGTTAGTCATTGTCAAATCCAACAAAATGTAAAAACAAGTTTTTTTGAAGTAATTAAGCTCCACACTCATACAAGTATCAATAGAGAGAAAGAATTTATGGCTAAAGACATGGGTTAGTTAGTAATTTTCTTACTTAGGAATCAAATGAATAGTAGTATGCAATCATGACTAGATAATTACCTAAAGTTTTGATTTTGTGCCTACACTCTCAGCCACAACATTCTGATGTGGTTTATACGTGGTGGTAAACTACTTTTGGATTCCATGATATTTGCAAAAAAATACAAACTCATTAGAAACAAACTCACATCCTATGTCTGTCTTGAAACATATGATATAGTATCCACTCTGCTTCTCAAATAAAGACTTTAACTATTGAAATATATCAAAATCATCTGATTTCTATCTTAGAAATTATACACATGTATTTTGTGTATAGTCATAAATGAATGCCATAAAATATGAACAACCTTGAATAGAAGTTGTTTGCACAGATCCAAGTAAATACGAGTGAAAATTTTTACACCGGTGCACTTTTTATTTTTTTTTTCCAACAAGGAAAGAATCTTTGTATTGCTTCAAAAAAATACAACCTTCACATACTCTTTCAAGTTTTTGAATCAAGGAAAACCTTTTACATTTTTTTAGTGTAATAAACTCACACCTCTAAAATTAAAATGTCCAAAGCTTAGATGTAAAATCCATATGATTCATGTCTCACAATTTCCTAAAAGTTTGATTAGATTCCTTGAGCGAGAAAACTTAACTATACTTAGCATATGAATCAACACAAGATTAAATTGTTTTAGTGTAGGAATCATTTACATTTGTACACAACTCACTTACATTACTGGAGGATGGACAATGGACTCATTTACATTAGCATAGTACTTGTTTACACTAGCACATAAATCATTTGGTTGAGTGTAGGACTCAATGCATACTTATTTGCATTAGCACATGACTTATTTATCTTAGCACAAGACTTGGATGTAAATTAAGATAATGATTTGGATACAAAAAAAATGATTTTCTAGTTTTTTTGGTTGTAATCTCAAGGAAACATTATATTGTTACTCATATTTACTTTTGTAATCAAATGAGTACTAGAATATTTATCCTAAATTACACAATAATTGTCTTTAATATAAACTTTGTATCCCTTTTGTACTAACTATCCAATACTCATAAGATTTTTCTTGAAAACTACAACATAATACAACTTATGCAAAATAATTTTCTCTACCTTTTTATTTAGAATATTGATTGTTCCTTTTCCTCTTATAGGAAGTCTATATTATTCCCAAGAGTAAAATCCCCTTCACCGATGTAATGCCCACTAATTCTAACACACAAGACTACATATCAAAACACATGATAATTTTTTTTGACTTGCTTGACACATAACATGACACAACATGGTGTTACCAAGGTTACAACTAAATATATGAACAACTTGATATAAGGATGACCACAAGGGAAGAAAGGAAACACTCAACATCCACTAAGGATAGTACACTTTTTTCGCTGCTAACAAGACACCACAAAAGACCAACCCATAATACCTAGTTATAGTTCAGGACACTCAACGACAAGATCCTTTAAGGTTAAGTATTCACTAAAATAGTCTTTAAAGATCTAATTTTGCAGTCCAGATGATTTGTGTTATGATTCATATAATTATTCTTATAGGGCTAGGTTTCATTTATTTTATATTATTGAGAAACTATATTAAGATCATGTCTAAAAAATACATTTACTCATTTAACTCATTTACAAAGCAAGGAGGAAATCAATTCCACAAGGCTATCTATCTAAACCCACACTATTGAAGCTTGTTTCATACTTCCATTGCATAAGGAGGAAACCAAGCTCAAAAGAAGTGGAGTATCATTTAGGTTCGGAACCCTAACCTTCTTTGTTCAAGGATTAAAATTTTATCATAACTTAAGAAAGGGGTTACAAAGTACTATGGAAATGGTTAGAGAGAGGAGGTCAATTTATTTCATTATAGTGATCTGTAGTTATTAACTAGTCTTTTAAAGAGACTTAAGGGTCCAACTGAATTTGGGTAAAAAATTCATTTAGCATTCTCTTGATTAAGTTCACTAAAGTATGCACAAGGGAAAAAGAATGGCACATAAGATAAGAGAAGAGTAAAATAAATGTTTTCTTTATTCAGTTGGTTGAAACACATTAAAAGAGAAAGACTAATACATAATGACCTCCACCTTCCATTTTCCAAAGAGGTGTGAAGAAACATGCCCTTAAATATGCTATTAAATGAGGAAACATGTTTCTTAATAAAAACCAGGGTTTAATGAAGAATTAATCATGACGTAGGAGGTACTAAATTCTACCATAAGTTTAGTATCAAAGTTACTTGATTGCTTTTACCCCCTATTTGATGTTATCTAGATGAATAATGTGGAACAAGCCAACCCAAGAAGATTTAATTACATGCAAGCAACCAAGCAAGAGGGAGAAAGAATTAAATTCTCCATTACTCTAAATGATAAAAACAAAACACGATCGCAGGCTACAATGACCGAGGGAGAAACTAGAGATTAATGTTTGAGGAAAACATGGAGCAAAGAATGACCATGGCACCAAGATGGGTAACCCCTTCTTTAGCATGGAATGGGGTTCGGTATACGACATGATTAGAGAGAAACAACCAGAAGAAATACTATAGAGACAATTAATATAAAATATCGATGATAATCAACAATAAGGTAAAATAATAATACTATAAAATAAAGGTCGATCGATAATTAAATTAAAAATATCATTATTATCATTATATATATATATATATATGTATATATATAATTACTATTTACATTAATAATGACCAATGATTAAGCTTAACAATGCAAAACAAGATCCTCTGTTAATTGGTTAAATGTAGAAGATGTTACAAGATCCACATACATAGGTGTCGATAATGACTCAAGAAGGAAGAAGGAGAGGGAAGGTGATAATTCATCACTAAGACAAGGTCTAAGACCATGGGATTACACACAGCCACTCGACACTCAATAAAAAGGGTCACTGCAACAAGCACCGGGGTAAACGTTGAATGGGGCATTACATCCTCCTCCCCTTAAGAAAAGCATCATCCTCGATGTGACATAACATAGAGGGAGGGAAGAGAAAATCAAAAAGGAACAAATGGGGGAAAAGGTAAACTCTATGGTTCAGATTTCAGATGCTAAAGCACGGCCATGAGGTGGCCTTGGGAACATTTGGCAAAAATTTGAATTTTCAAGTGAAAATACAATAGTGAAAATAGAGGAATAATTTTTTTTTTGACTTACATGGTTGTAAACAAGACGCCACATGAAGAATTTTAAGATAATGCATAACACCATATATGTTGGCACAACACAATGATCCAATTACATTACAACTCCTATAGGGGCACCATCCATGACTACACTTTTTGATATAAATATTATTTACATTCATATTTCGCTATTGACCTGATCACCTAGTTAGGACAATAATCTTGAGTGTTATTCAAGTATCTTTCACTTAAGTACATCTTATGTTATAGGTTACGCATTATAAACATATAAAAGACATAGAATTTCCACCCTATATTATTAAGGGTTACTTGTGTAATAACAACAATCTGAGGATGGAATATGGTGTAGTAATCTATGGTCATTGCACCATTTAATAACTTTAGTTATTATGTTTATCATCTATCCCAATAGAAGTTACCCTTAGCCAGAACATCATGGACCAAGGGATTTTGTGTCCATAATAGTAATAAAGTTATTAAATGGTGCAATGACCATAGATTGCCACACCATATTCCATCCTTAGATTGTTGTTATTACACAAGTAACCCTTAATAATATATGGTGGAAATTATATGTCTTTTATATGTTTATAATGTGTAACCTATAACATAAGATGTACTTAAGTGAAATATACTTGAATAACACTCAGGATTATTGTCCTAACTAGGTGATGGGTTCAATAGTGAAATGAATGTAAAGAATATTTATATCAAAAAATTGTATTCATGGATGGTGCCCCTATAGGAGTTGTAATGTAATTGGATCATTGTGTTGCGCCAACATATATGGTGTTATGAATTGTCTTAAAATTCTTCATGTGGCATCTTGTTTACAACCATGTAAGTCAGAAAAAAAATATTCCGGTATTTTCACTATTGTATTCATGGGTGTTAAATGTGGGCATTACAAATAACTCATCCAAAATGGAAAATAAATATAAGTTACCTAACATGTGATTACTACAACCAAAATCCAAATACTATACATCACAAGGAATCTCTTGTGATATATTACACTCAATAGGCTATAAAGAAGGTATTTATTCAGTAATCCTTTTTCATGTAATAAACATGGAGTTTGGAGTAGAGCTTCAAGCCTTATTTTGATTCTTCCTATTATGATCATATTGATTTTTCTTGCAATTATAAGCATAGTGTCCATACTTCTTGCAATAGTGATAGTATACATGACACGTATCCTATATCCGAATGGAAAATTGATTATGATTGTTTTTTGACTATTTCCTCTTCTACTAGAGTTTGATGAACTAATTCTTCGTGATATAGATGAAATTATTCCTCTTCCTCTAGGTCCGAACCTTCCTCTTACTATTCCACAAATTCCCAAGGTTAGAGATGTAAATACTTGATCTATAATTGCATGTGATATATTCAACTATGTTCATGATTTATTAGTGATGCATAAAGCTCATTAATTGAAAACTAACTTAAATCCTTAGTTATTTCAATATAAACTATGAAAGGATCAAATTTTATAGAAAATCGTAAGAAAAGTTTTCAATAATCATTTTTTCTTCAATAGTTTCACCAATGGGATTAAATTTTATTAACTAAGCCATCTATGAAATTAAAGAATGATTCTATGGAATTTGAATCCTTAATTGACATATTTTCAAAATATATTTTAAGTAATTATAGCTTCACGGTTTTTAATTTCTCCTTACCTTGACATGCAACTTAGAGAGTGTCCCATGAGTTTTTTTCTTGAGTAGTTTCTTCCACTCTAGGAATTATGTTTTCATGCATTTCTTGGTAAATATAGAAAATAACGTTTCCATATTCTTCCATAATTCATTTAAATAATAGTTCTCTTTTGTGAGAGTACAATATATGTTTCGAATCTACGGGATTTATTTACCCATTCTCTACTATCTCTATATCTTGGGATTTGAATAGCTTCTTCATTGTTAATGATCAATACTCATAATTCTTTCCATTAAAATATGGTGTCTCGTATACTAGATGTAGAAGGCATAACTTGTTGGCAATTTAATCTGGTCCATGTAAGGAAGAAGAATGGAGAAATTTGACTATGTGTGGATTTAAGATATTTAAAATGTGCCTCATTGAAAGATCAATATCCTCTTCCGTTGATGGAGCAGATTATCCAAAAATAGCAGGAGTGCAAATGTTTTCATTTTTTGATGGATATTTTGGATATAATCAAATCTTGGTTAAATAATTTGATCAGTTCAAGACAACATTCACTATTAAGTGGGGTATGTACACCTATGATAAAATGCCATTTGGATTATCCAATACTGGTGCTACTTTCCAAAGAGCAATGGATATGGCATTTCAGGGGATAATAAATGATATCATCTTGGTTTACCTTGATATTATAAATATATACTCTAAGAATGCAGAAGATCATATAACACATCTAAGTAAGGTTTTCTGAAGGTGTAGAGAATTTGGGGTTTCATTGAATCCTAATAAATGTATTTTTGCAATACACGAGGGGAATTTGTTAGGGAATGTTGTTTCACCGAAGGATTATTAATCGATCCAGCTTAGGATTTGTTTGATTGTGTATTTATCCCTCCCAAGTCATAAGAAGGATCTCCAGAGTTTTCATGAAACCATAAATTTCACATGGAGATTCAACCTTTGATTTGTAGCATCGATAAACCATTGATAGCCATGTTGAATAAGAATATGCATTTCTCATGGAAAAAATAAGGGAAAGAGATTTTTAAATCCATTAAGATAAAAATTTCTCAATCTCTCACATTGATGAACCCCATGTTTGATAAATATTTTATTCTTTATGCCTTTGCAAGTCAAGAGAGCATTTCAAGTATCCTCACCCAACAAAATAATGAATCGATGGAACAACCAATTTCCTTCTTTAGCCAATCCCTAAAATATTATGAGCTAAAGTATTCATTTGTTGAGAAACAAGTATTTGTTATCATTTGGGATTTGAATAAGTTCAAACATATGTTATCCAATAACAAAATTCATTTGATGGTGTCTCATCCCGGAGTTAAAGACTTTTTATAAATAAAGACATGAATGAAAAACATGTCGGATGGGTTACTAAAGTTATGGAATACGATGTACAAATTAAGTTCACTAAGCTCATTAGGGGTAAGGGTTTCTGTTAACAGTTGGATATAGATTTGGAGACAAAGGATGAAAAAGACACATTGCTCCTGAATGAACCTTAAGAAAATGACCACGTTGATTAGTTGTCAAAGATGACAAATTATCTCCTATTAGGGTATATCTTACTAACATGGATAAAACTATAAGGTGAAGCTTCTATCTTCAATTTGTTCCTTATGTTTTGGTGGATAATGTTCTTTTTGTAGAGATTTAAATGGTGTTCTACTTTGATGTATAGGACAATAATAGACTGATATAATTTTTCAAGAATTTCACAATGGTTTGTTTGGAGGGCATTACTCTGCAAAGACTACTATGGTAAAGATCATGTGGATAGGTTAATTTTTTCCAGATTTATTCAAGGATACTCATTTCTTGATAAGGAAATGCAAGGAATGTGCCTTTTTCATAGGATAACAGAGATTGGCATCCCTTCCTCTTCACCCAATTTCGGTTGATCAACCTTTTGTTTAGCGGGGACTAGATTTCATTGGAATTATTAATCCTCCATCTAGTGATAGACATAAATGGGTTCTCACTACAATGGACTATTTCACTCACTAGATGAAAGTCGTGGCACTGAAAGAAGGAAATGAAAAGGTTGTTCTTGATTTTCTGGAAGGAATAATGACATGTTTTGGTGTTACATTCACAAGAATTTCAGAGAATACAATGGCATTTATGGGTGTGAAATTAACTAAATGGGTTATCAAGAATGGGGTTTATCTAAATGCTTCATCAAATTACTACCCATAGGGAAATTGATTAGCCGAGTCCAGTAACAAAAATATCATTTGGATCATCAAGTGTACTATGGAAACCAATAGAGCAACTTGACACACTCAACTTAAAATCACCCTGTGGGTGGAATGGATCACACACAAAAGGGCTATTGGAAATTCACCATTTATACTAGTATATGGAAGGGAAGAATAGTCTTCCACTATCTTTAGAACTACCTTCCTTGGAATAAGAATATGAATTGGAACTTATGGAAAGTGATTCAATGATAATCAGGTATTTCAAACTAATGGAGCTAGAAGAAACAAGGAATACAAAAATGAATACTCTAGAACAACATCATTCTCAAGTTAAAATATATTTTGACAAAAGGGCATGCAAAAAGAGTTCCATGAAGGATATTTGGTTCTCAAATGGGATGCTCACAGAGCCAAGCTTGGTATGGATGTTAAATTTGACTCCCTCTAGAGTGGACCATATATTATCACAAGTTGTAAGGAAGTAAAATCATTTTTCATATCAAGACTCAATGGAAAATAATTTCCCATTCATGTGAGTGGGATTCATTTAAGCCTTTATTTTAACAACATTTTCTTACTTTTGTATAATGTTTTTTTGCCTATTCCTCCAAGTGTTTCACATATTGTGATTTTTATTTTTATATTTTTTCATTTGGTGTGTGTTTTGAATATTTTATTTTTAGGAATCATTTTCCCAATAGTTTTTTTAAGGCTACTAGCCTAAAACTTAGCAGAAAAGCATTCCCTTGAGATCATCAAAAATGGTAAAATTTAAATTTACCTTAACTAGAAGGTGTTGTTAATTGTTTTTTTAATTCCTAAACCATCTTGAATTCTTCTTAATTGAATGTGATTTTAAAATTTTGAATTTTTCAAACTCAAGTGTGAATTTTTAGATTTTAGGTTCGGGATTTTTCGATTTTTGGAGTTTTGTTGATTGCAAAATAAAATTTTGATTTGGAGTTCCGAACTTCAAAAGCCAAAAAGTTTGAAATTTCATACTTTTGGGTTTTGGAATCCTCTTTAGCATTTTTTTATTTTCATTTTAGAGTTCCAAAGTTCCAAACTCTGAAAGGCCAAATTTTAGAACTTCAGAATTTCAAGTTTCAGAGTCTCATGTTGTTTTTGTGGATAATTTTTCTTCAAAGTTCCAAAAGTCCGAATCTCCGAAGTTTGAAAATTTGGAACTTCAGTAATTTATGGGTTTCGCATGCAATGATCATAATTCATTTCGAGTTTCAAGGGTTACAATTTTGACCTTCAACAAACATTTAATTTCTAGAACCCCCACATGTTTCAACTTCCAGGCATTAAATTCCATGGTTTCTATAAAAACTCAAATTTTTACCCTGTCATTTTCACCTTGCTCTTTCTCTAACACTCTATTTTTACCACACCATTTTTTACTTTCAAGGCATCATTTTCAAGGTAAATGTTTTAATTTATTTCTTTTTGGTTATGATCAATCGGGGTTTTGTTTGTTTGTTTTTCTTTTTTATTTGTTCTTCTTTTCTTTCTTGACATGGAAATCCTTATCATCCACAGTTCATTCTTTAACCATGTCATTCATTTCTTTTCTCAATAATGAAAACTTCAATTCATGCAAGCATCTATTTTTATCAAGTTCAATAATTGAGCAACCATTTCCTTCAATTTTTTCATTTTGTGTCGTTTGACAATTTTTAAGTTTATTTCAGATTTTTCAAGAGTTCACAGCTTTTGGGTTTTCGGAGTTTGCAATTTCATGTATTCAAAGTTTACTGAGCTTTCAAGTTTTCGGAGTTTACAGTTTTGGGTTTTTAGAGTTCACAGTTTCAAGTTTTTGGAGGACAGTGTTTCGGAGTTAACAACACTTTCGGAGTTTCAGGATTTTGGTAGTCGGGGTTTCGGGAATATGAGGAGTTTAGGATTTTGGAGGTTTGTACTTCAGATTTGAATCCTTTTTAGAGTTACGATTTTCAAACTTTCAGACTTCGATATTTCAGAACCTTTACGGTTTCTTACAAAATTTCCAAAGACTATTCATATTCCAAATTCTAAACTAATGTCACATTCCTTATCAAGGGGTAAGGGAAAGATGAAGTAAAAATTCTTAAACATTGGTCCTCACGATGCCTATCTTCATATTTGGGGAATATTGGAGATACTAACCTTGGAAAAATACATTTTTAGACTTCTAGGAAATTTTAAAAGACCATAAAAATCCTTGGATGCATGCCATATTCGAAAGTGGGCTCACTCTTACTGCAAGTTTTCCTTCATCCATGCATTGTCCTCAGTTTTTCTTAGTTGCAGAAACCCATTTTGATAAGGATTATGAATTGTTAAAATATGATGACGGTAAGGTCGTAATAAGGTTGGACGCTGATTTCTTTGAGCATTTATATAAATTTATAGATGTTGAATGATATGCAAAATTTCACTAGAAGACATCATGGAACATTGGGATAAAGAACCTCAACTTTGTACAAAGGTCATAATGAAGAGTTACTTGGCCAAGAGTGTCATCAAGCTTCCTAAAACATTGTTCCACTCATAATTCATCTAGAAAGTAAGTGATCTTATTGTATTGTTGAGTAGAATTTCAGGTCTTTCTTCCACAAAGGAGTTTTAGGAATGGATGTTCCTCTATATTGATATTATCAAGAAGAATAAGAAATTAATACGATGTGGGGAACATATCAGCAACTCAATTTGCTTTAAGTTGAGAATTTTTTTGACCTTTAAAAATTTATTAATGGCTTCCTTCCTAATTTATGTTGTTGTTTTTATGGGGGAATCAATTGTTTAAAGACAAAAGGTGTCAAAATTTTTTCACATATTTATAACTTTTATCCTCAAATTACAATGGGAGAAGGAAAACTTTTTCGTAGAGTCAACAATGCCTTTTTTACTATGCTCCTTTATCATTTTGATAAAGATTTGTATAATCAAAGGATTTCTTATGAAGCTTTTAAAAAGGTATGGGAATGAAGAGCCATCTAGTTTTAGTTCCCAAAATTTACATACATCAGATTCTAGTTTCTTGGGTGCCCCAAGTAAGTTACCAAGATGTCCTATCGAAAAAATGTGTTTTATTAGACTTGGTTTGATAATTGTTGGATTATCAAAAACATTTTTAAAATGACATAAGGCCAAAGTTCAGTTTCTTATTTCAATAGGAAGCTATACTTGTGCTAGTATTTATAAAGAGAAGAATGTGGATGGAGAAATGTCTGTATTTACTTTGTGAACTTTCCATCCCATAACTAACTTTGATTACTGGGGTAAGTTCACTAAAACATGGTTGGCTAGTTCTCACTTTTCTTAACTAGAGGATATTTTAATTCATTTTCGAGATGAGGTTATAATTAGACCATGAGAATATGAAATGTTGGATTTGAATGGGATTAAACAATTCAAGTATTGTGAATATTCCATAAGGAATGGAGGACGATGATGAAGTATTGGATCTAGTATACATGAACAATAATGTTGTTGATCAACCCTTGCCATGGATCGATTGGTATAAAGAAGAACATTAAAACACTAAGGAAATAGCGGGGCCATTCTTAAAAGGAAATAAAATTGGTTGGCTACCTTGGGAATATCACCCAAATGGATGTATCAATATATAAGAATAGAAACCCAACAAACACCGAGTCTCCTACACCCACAAAAGGTAAAATGTCTACTCAAAAGTCCAATATAATTCCAAGGAATATCTCATTTGTTGTGTGGAATTTCTCTCTTCCAAAATTTTCCATTTCAAGGTTGTGTCCTCTATAATACAAGTAATGAAGTTGTGAACCGAGTGATTCTCTAATTGTGTGACAATATTTTACAACCCCTTCTTCATTACTATTGTCACTATCTTTAGCTCCACTTTTCCAATCATTATCCACCGCTCCTTAACTCATATATGATTTTATATCTCCATCCATGGCCCAAGTGTTCTCATCCCTTCCTATCCTCTTAGTAGGGGAAATAATTGGGTCTCCGGTTTCCACTCTATTGTCTTAATAACTTTCATTTCCTTCCATTTCAATTTTGAGTCTCATTGCATCCGCTCCCAAGGTTATTCTCACTTCCACCCCTTCTATCATTACAACCTCTATATCATTTCCAACTTATATTAAAAGTGCTATTATTTTATCTAGTGCTCCAAGTGTCATACTAACCATACCACTTTTATATTATACTACTATAATTGAGTGGCTATATCGCCAAACCCCAAATTAGAAGAATAAGGTGCCTTACGTAGACGTGATAGATCTCGAGTGTGTCTGAAACCTACTCAAGAGATATTAAATAGACAAATATAATTTTTAGTTTATCGATAAACCAATAAGGAGAAAGGGTCATGGAAATAGCTACCCCCATTGAGGGGAAAACTAAATAAACTATTAAAGCAACAGATTATGAGATCTCTAGGTTTTCACTAGGGAAGGCAACACATTAAGGCACCAAACAAGATGTTCAAGTGGCCCTTGGAATTTTTTTGGAGAAGTATGATAAATATAAAGCTTCCAAAGATGAATAAATGTTAAAGGTTGAAGATCTCACTAATTTATTAAGGAAATAAATACAACACACTCCAACTACTACTCCTTCTACTGGAACTACTATGAGATTTTCTTCCAGTTTGATGATATTTCATATCATGAAATTGAGATGATAGGTTAGAAGGGAAGATCAATGGATGAATGGATAGAATTTATGCTTCAAGAAGATAATCCTTTGGTTAAAAAAACTCTTGAATTGTATAATTATTTACAAAATAAGAGGACTTGTATTCATAGGATAGATGAAATTATTTCTAAGGATAACAATACTTTGAATCTGAATTCAACTACATGGAGTGAGAATAGAGATGTGGACACATATTTACTCCTTCAAGAAGGAGTAATTTATTATTTTTCTAAATTGTTTGAGTTTCAAAATGCTATGGAGTTTAGATCCTAAGTGTTGCAGGATTTGATTAAGAAATTAGATGATAAACACGTGGAAATAATGGATGGTCTAAATGATATTTTAGAAGAGTTTGATAATATTAACTGCAAGTTTTTCAATGAGAATATTGATGCTCTTCTAGTGGACTAAATTAAATCAAATTTCAAATATTTGGTAACGAAATATGATGAAATAACTAAAACTTTCAATAGCAATTCAATTAATAGGTTGGTCTTGTGCCATAATTTTATAAGTCGATGCAAAAGTGATGAATAAGTTGAAAAGGTTTCCAACTAAAGTTGCAAGGGATATTGATACAAAGGACATGGTGAATCATTATGCTTAAAGACTAGAGGAAGGGGAGGTACAAGGAATCATAAAACATTTCATTGACTACAAACACCAGATGGCTATATGGGAAGAAGAAGATCAATGGAAAACCAAACAAGAGAAAGATGTTGTAGGTCCAAACTAAACCAAGTGGCCATGATTGGGATAGTTCCAAGCTTTGAATTAGTCAAAGTTGGAGGGTTGACTTAGTCAAACCTTTGCAACAACTTTACTATTTTTATAGGATCATGTTACCTTGAACTTATTATACTCTATTTTTAGTAATTTGTTAGTTAAGGTTCAATTGTAATGGCTCAACCTTTGGAACTTATAAATAGTTAAAAATGCATTAAGTTTAGATATAGATAGATCATTTGGAGAAGTTTTCTTCAAACATAGAAGAGAGCTTCATATACTTTGAGCCTTTCAATTATATTCAGAACAATATTTTACCATGAAAAGTCTAGTTTATTGTGTTAATCATTGATCAATTTATATCTTGTGAATGTTTAATTCCTTGATGTGATTGGTTAATCTACCTTTATCCTAGGTTATCTTGTTTTAATTCATGTGAAAAGTGATATAGTTACTTTGATATCAGTTATGGAAAACATATTTCCTTTCTGTTACAAAGTTGCATTATTATTTATAGTCATGAATAGAGGAAGATTGAAAGACATGCACATATCACATATTGTTGTGAGGAGTTGATTGTGTATTTAAGTGGGTCTATTTGTTCAATATAATTGGTAGATCACCTTATTATTTTTTGTTATCTCGACTTTAAGCTCATCATTTGAGTAGATTAGAATTATTTTCAAATTTTTAGCCTTCCATGTTGATCTTAAATCAAGTGCTCCAAGTTTCAAAGGAATTTGACCTTATCTAGAGGTTCATCCAAAGTAGACAAGGGCTCACACCCTTGGGATGTTCCAATGTTGCATGATATCATTAAGAGATTCAATAGGTCCATGATCAACGTGATTTTTTTTGGGCACACCTAGTGGGAGAGAGAGTTGGTACTTCTCTTCATACTTGCATGAATCAAAGTACCTGGTAACTCCATATATTTGGATTTCATATCTCAGTGTGTTAACATATGTGAAGAATTCAGAAAAGAGATTATACGAGATGAGAAGGAAATTATCAACATATTGAGTTATCCTTATCTCCTCCAAGAAGAAGAAGAGGATGCATTTCAAAATCACCAGTTACAACATCACCATGTAGGGGTCATTCTAATCCTCCTTACAGAAGGTTCCCTCCACCTAGGAACAATCATCCTCTTGGTAGAATGGATAGGAAAAAATTATTTCTTGCATTCAATACGGGTAACCCTCTTATATTATCCCAACAAGATCCTATACCTACCAATGTACTCAAAATTTACGCTTTTACATAGGGGAAACTCATATCACTCCTATGGAACATATTCTTGATGTGGCCAACATTTACACAATTTATAATGTTACAAAAGACAACGTTGTGGTCAAAACCCTAGCTACTCCATTCAAGGGAAAAGTGCTTAAGTGGTTTCGTGGTTTAGGGGCTAGAACTATTAACACTTGGGATGAGTTGGGGGGGAAGCTCTGCAAATAGTTCAAGACAAGAGAGATCACCTATCACTCTTGGAACAAATCACTACAATAAAGAGAGTTCCCGAGGATACTTGAGCGATTGCAATTTGATTCCAAAGGACTGGAATAGGACTGGAATAAAGATTCAACACATTCCTCACTATTTATGATCCAGTCCATGAGAGGGACTATATTACCTAATGCCTATGAAGTTACCATAAAGAAGAGAATTCCTTGATCGAGGATGGAAATATAGATCCATGACCGCCAATGTCGTTGTATCTAGATCTTACAAATTCTCAACCTACAATTTCTCCTATTCCAAAGAAGCTTCCAAAACAACCTAGTTGAGTCTATCCCCACCCCTTCAAACGATCTATTTGAATTCAAGTCATTGCTGTAAACTTTTGGGAATTATCCCATTGCACTCAAAAGGAAAAAAAATCAATATAATTGTCCATACCAGCTAAAAAATTAGAAATCTTAGGCTAATTGTTCTCCTTTTCAAGGGAAAAATCAGCCTCAAAACCAAGTTATAGGTCAAACTATGAATGTTAGACCTTTGAATTCTAGGAATCCTCTTGTTGCAAGTTCTTCTAAATCTATTGTACTCGTCTAGAATAATCTAGTTCAAGAATATGAATGGTGTTATCCCTGTTCTCAACCTCACAATCAAAATATTTTCCCCAATGGAGTTATTAGCTAGGCCCTTATGGTTAAAAGTGTATATTCCCCTTCGGAGCTGATAGAAAATTCATCTACGCAGGAAATAACAGATCAGCCACAAGCACTTGAAGAAACCAATTTGCTAAATTTGGAAGTAGAAGATATGTTAGCAATATGATATATCGGTATGCAAGTCGTGAAGGAGAGGAGTTGTTCAACTGGATGGCACAACCATTAAAACTATTAGAGTCATCAAAGGAATTCAACTTACCATCCATGCATGTCCAAGTTTTTTCATTCACCGAAGACATATCGGTCATTGATCTCCTCCTCTCTTTCTCATCTTCCTATCAAGATATTTCACTTCCAAAATGGGTGGTTATATATTAACCGATTGGTTACATATGATTCTCGGGACTCGATACAGAACCAAAGTAACTATAAGGGTGGAACAAATATGCCATAATCATGTATAACCCTACGCTACTAGTCCTATAAATGGGAATTATACCATCCTTGATCGAGAGGAAGAAGTTGTTGATCACAAACCAACCACTCTTATGGAATAATTCCCCGATATTGTGTTAGATAAGGTGAGTGGAGACCATCATAGGAAGATACAATCACTACATTACCACAACTTTTCAAAACACAAAGAAATCTTGAAGGACTATGGCAATTGTTATTCGATGGATCTGATGTTTTTGTTATGCTAATTTCTCTAGAAGGAGATAAATACTTCTAATATTTTCAGTTTCAATTCAGTTACAATTTATTTGTACTAACAATGTTACAAAATTTGAGGCCCTTGTGCAAGGAATTATGCTTTCTCAAAAGAAGGGAATCAAATCCCTTACTATTTTTGGAGATACTGAGTTAGTAGTTCATTAAGTGATGCCCCACAATGTATCCAAAAATGATCTTTTAAGATCATAGAAGAACTAAGTCTGGGATTTTATTGAAGATTTGGAAGATTTTGGAATCCATGTGGTTCTTAGAAATAAAAATAAAGATACTGATACACTTGCTACAATTGGCTCAAAATACGACATACCGGTTGATATCACAAAATAAGCACAGTAATCTATCAAAATGGTGGTTTGACCTATAGTACTTGATAAGGTAAGAAACTGGAAAGTTTTTGATAGTGATGAACAAATTGTTTTATTTCTACAAGTGGAGGTAGAGTTTCCACAAAACGTCAAGCTAAGTTGCAAGAAGCATATGGTGATCAAATCATACAATTGAAAATAAACAAGCTACCAAAAGGCTTAGTTACTCTGGAATCCATCTTCAATTCATACGATCAAGGCAAAGTACAAAGCTCTAACATGGTTTTCAAAGAATAATATTTTGAGGAAGTCAAGGTAGAAAATGAAAAGTTTTAGAAGATTGGAAAAGTATGCACTTAGGAAGAAAAATAAGCTTTCATAAAAATTTGTCAAGATTATCATGACATTTTTACATGGAGCTAAAAATACCTCCATGGTTTTGATCCCGATCTAGCACAACATACTATCAATTTGGATCCTCACACCAAGCTAGTTCGTCAAAGACAAAGGCCAATTAATCCCAAAATTGAGCCAATAATGAGAAAGGAGCTAACCAAACTCATCGAGGCCTGTATAATTTTTCTTATCAAGCATTCATCTTGGGTGGCCAATCTGGTCCATGTAAGGAAGAATAATAGAGAAATTTGATTATGTGTGGATTTAAGAGATTTGAACCGTTGCCTCATTGAAAGATCATTATCCTCTTCCGTCGATGGAGTATATTCTCCAAACAGTAGCAAGAGTGCAAATGTTTTCATTTCTTGATGGATATTTTGGATATAATCAGATGTTGATTAAATAATTTGATTAGTTCAAGACAACATTCAATGCTAAGTGGGGTATGTATAGATATAATAAAATGCCATTCAGATTATCCAATGTTGGTTCTACTTTCCAAAGTGATATGGACATGACATTTTAGGGGCTAATTAATGATATCATCTTGGTTTACCTTGATGATATAACTATATACTATAAACATTTAGAAGATCACATCACACATCTATGGAATGTTTTATGAAGGTGTAGGGAATTTAGGGTTTCAATCAACTCTAAGAAATGTATTTTTATAGTGTACAAGGGGAAGTTGTTAGGGAATGTTGCTTTAGGGGAAGGAATATCAATCGATCCAACTAGGATTCATTTGATTATGTTTTTATCTCTCCCAATTCACAAGAATAGTCTTTAGAGTTTTCTTAGAATAAAATTGGCTAAACCACTGACAACAATTTTGTGTGGAGATTCATCCCTCAATTCGTAGCATTGGTTAAACCACTGAAAACAATGTTTAAGAAGAATATCCTTTCTCATGGAAAAAATAAGGGAAAGATATTTTTGAATCCATTAAGACACCAATTTCTCAAGATCCCACACTAATGAACTCCAAGTTTGATAAATATTTTAGGTATCCTCACCCAGTAAAATAACAAATCAACCAGAACAACCAATTGCCTTCTTTATCCAATCCCTAGAAGATTATGAGCTAAATTATTCATTTTATGAGAAACAATTCTTTTATGTCATTCGAGATTTGAAGAAGTTCAAACATATGTTATCCAATAACAAAATACATTTGATAGTGTCTTATCCTGAGTTAAAGACTTTTTGCTAAATAAAGACATGAATGAAAAATGTGCCAGATGGGTTACTAAAGTTATGGAGTACGACGTACACATTAAGGTCACTAAGCTCGTTAGGGGTAAGGTTTTATGTCAACATTTGGTTATGGATTTGGAAACAAAGGATAAAAAAGACACGGTGTTCCTAAATGATCCTCAAGAAAATGACCAGGTTGATTGGTTGTCAAAGATGAAATTTTTTTCTCCTGTTAGGGGTATATCTTGCATTGACATGGATAAAATTCAAAGGCGAAGCTTCCATATTCAATCCATTCCTTATGTTTTGGTGGTTAATGTTCTTTTTCATAGAGATTTAAATGGTGTTCTACTTCGATGTATAGGACCACAACAAATTGGTAGGATTTTGCAAGAATTTCATAATGGTTTGTCGGAGGAAATTAATTTTCAAAGAATACCTGCATAATGATCTTGAGGGTTAGTTACTATAGGCCTTATTTATTCAAGGATACTCATTTAAAGGTAAGTAAATGAAAGGAATGTGCCTTTTTCACAAGAAAAAATATATTGGAAGCCCTTCCTCTTCACCCAATTCAAGTTGATCAACCTTTTGTTCAGTGGGAACTAGATTTCATCGAATAGCTTAATCCTCCATCTAGTGATGGACATAAATGGGTTATCACTGCAACAAAATATTTCACTCGTTGCACGGAAGCCATGACACTTAAAGAAGGAAATGAAAAGGTTGTTCTTGATTTTGTAAAGGAATAATGACACATTTTGGTATTCCATTCACAATAATTTCAGACATTGAAATGACATTTTTGGGTTTAAATTTAAATGAATGGGATGTAAAGAATGGGGTTTATCTAAAAACTTCATCAAATTACTACTCACAAGGAAATGGATTAGCTAAGCCCAGTAACAAAAATATCATTCATATCATCAAGCGTATAATGGAAACCAATAGAATAACTGAGCACACTCAACTTAAAACCACCATGTGAGAGAAATTTATCACACCCAAAAGGGATATTGGAAATTCACCTTTTATGATAGTATATGTAAGGGAAGAAAATATCCCACTATCTCTAGAACTTCCTTCCTTTGAATTAGCATATCAACTAAAACTTATGGAAAGTGATTCAATGATTGTCAGGCATTCCAAACTAATGGATCTTGAAGTAACAAGGAATAAAGTAATGAAGACTCTATAAAAACATCATTATCAAGTTAAAATATATTTTGACAAAAGGGCGTCCAAAAATAGTTCCATGAAGGTGATTTAGTTCTCAAATGGGATGTAAATAGAGCCAAGCAGGTATGCATACTAAATTTGACTCCCTAGAGTGGACCATATATTATCACAAGTTACATGGAAAAAAACTCATTTTTCTTATCAAGACTCAATGGAGAATAATTTCCCATCCATGTGAATGGGATTCATCACAAAGCGTTCTTTTGACAACAATTTTTACTTTTGTACATTGTTTGTTTTGTCTTTTCCTCCAATTGTTTTGCACATTGTGATGTTTGTTTTTCTATTTATTTTCATTTGGTGTGTGTTCTCAATATTTTATTTTTAGGAATATTTTGTCAAATGGTCTATTTAAGGCTATTGGCCTAAAGCTTAACATGAAAGCATTCCTGTGGATTGCCAAAAATATTAACCTTTAGATTTACCTTAATGGGAAGGTGTTGTTAATGTTTTTTATCAAAATTCCTTAAACCTTCTTGAATTCTTCTTGCCTGAATGTGCTTTTAAAATTTTGAAGTTTTCCAAAAATCCGAAGTCCAAATTTTTGGATATCAGGTATTGGGGATTTTTATCTTTTCGGAGTTTTGTTGATTGCAAAATAATATTTTGATTTGGAGTTCCGAACTCTGAAATCTCGAAAGTCCAAAATTTTGGACTTTCAGGTTTCGGAATCCTCTTTATATTTTTTGTTATTTTTGTTTTAGAGTTATGAAGTTACGAAATCTGAAATCCCAAAAGTTTGAAATTTCATAACTTTGGAATTTTGGGTTTTGGAGTCTCACGTTGTTTTTGTGGATAATTTTGATCTGGATTTCTGAAGACTTAAACTCTAAAGTTCTAAAATTTTGGTACTTCATAATTTTGGGGTCTCAGAATTTAGGTTTCGCAATTTCAATGATTGCACTTCATTTCAAAGTTTCCGGGTTTGTAATTTATGACCTTCCACAAAAAAATAATTTCCAATAAGCCCCACATGTGTTAGATTATGGGTATTAATTCCAAGGTTTCTTATATAAAGTCAAATTTTTACCTATCATTTTTGCCTAGCTTTTGATCTGACACTCTGTTTTTTACCGCACCATTTTTGTACTTTCAAGGAATCATTTTCAAGGTAATTTTTTAAAGTTATTTATTTTTGGTATGATCGATTAGGGTTTCCTTTGTTTTTTTATTTTATATTTGTTCTTATTTTCTTGCATGATATGGAAACCATTATCATCTGTTGTTCATTCTTTAACCATGTCATCCATTTCTTTTCTCAATACAGTAAACTTTAATTCATGCAGCATCAAATTTTATCAAGTTGAATAATTAAGAAACCATTTCTTTTAATTTTTGTTCTATGTCTTTCAATAATTTTGGAGTTCGCAGTTTTGGGTTTTAGGAGGAAAACATTTTGGGGTTAGCAGAGGTTTCAAAGTTTGAAGGATTTTGGTAGTTGGGGTGTAGGAGATTCACTTTTTGGGGTTTCAAGACTTTAAGGAGTTTAGTATTTCAGAAGTTTGTACTTTGGAATTTAAGCCTTTTCAAAGTTATCATTTTTAGACTTTCAAACTTGGGGATTTTAGAACCTTTAAGTTTTCTTACAAAATTTGCAAAGACTATTCGAATTGTAAATTTTGAATTAATGTCAAGTTCTTTGTTAAGGGGAAAGGGAAAGATGAAGTACACATTCTTACGATTTTATCGTCAACCATGCCTATCTTTAGATTTGGGAATATTGGAGATATTGACCTTGGACAAATAGATTTTCTAGACTTTTGGGAAAGATTAAAATCCCCTAATAAGAAGCCTTTGATGCATGCCATATTCGATAGTGGGATTTCTTTCGCTGCAGGTTTTCTTTCATCCATACACTATCTTGAGTTTGTCTTAGCTGCGATAGCCCATTTTGATAAGGATTCTGAATTGGTAAAAGATGATGATGGTACGGTTGTAATCAAGTTGGACACAAATTTGTTTGAAGAATTATTTAAAATTCCATATTTTCAAGGATATGTAAAAATTTCACCAGAAGCCATTGTGGAACATTGGGATAAAGAAATTGAACTGTGTACAAAGGTCATAATGAAGATTTACTTGGCCAAGAGTGTCATCAAGCTTCCTAAACCATTTTTCGTAGACTTCAACTAGGAAGTAAGTGGTATTATTGTATTGTTGAGTAGAATTTCAGGTCTCTCTCCCGTAAAGGAGTTTCAAGAATGGATGTTCCTCTATATTGCTACTATCAAGAAGAATAAAGAATTCATAAGATGGGGGGAACATATCAACAACAACAAAAATTTTCCGTTTAGCAATGTTTTGACGTCTAAAAACTTCTTCATGACCTCCTTCCTTGTTTATGCTTTTGTTACCATGGGGGAATTCAACGATTTAAACACAAAAAGTGTCAGAAGTGTGTCACAAATTTATCACTTTTATACTAAAATTACAATAGAAGAAGGCAAAAAACATTTTTGTAGAGTTAATGATTCCTTTTTTTTGTCATCCTTTATCGTTTTGACATAGATTTATATAATTGAAGGATTTCTGATGAATATTTTAAAGAGTTACGGGGATAGGGAGACATCTATCTTCAATTCCCAACATTTACATACATTTGGATTCCCGGCTTCTTGGGTGCCCCAAGAAATTTACCAAGATGTGCTACCGAATAATGGGTTTTATTAGAATTAGCTCGGCAATTGTAAGATTAGCACAAAATAAAAAAAAAATGACATAAGTCGGGAGTTTAGTTTCCTGTTTCAGTAGGAAGGTATACCTATGCCAATATTCATAAAGTGAAGAACATGGATGGAGAAATGTCTGAAGTTCCTTTGCGAACTTTCCATCCCGTGAGCCAAATTTGATTACGGGGTAAGTTCGGTGAAAAAAGGTTGGCTTGTCACGTCACCTGCCTCTTAGAGGATATTTAGATTCATTATTAGGATGAGGTTATCATCCGAAAATGAGAATATGAATTTTTACTTTGAATGAGGTTAAACAATTCGGTATTGCAGAGATATTCGAAAGGAATGGAGGATGATGATGAAGTATTGGATCTAGTGTATAGGAAAAATAATGTTGTTGATCAACCCTTTTCATGGATTGATTGGTATCAGGAAGAACATTGCAATACTAAGGAAATGGTAGGGCCCATTATTCAAAGGACATATGATTGGTTGGATACCTTGGGAATTTCACCCAAAGGGATAGATCAATCTATAAGAATAGAAACCACACCAACAATGAGTATCCTTGCACCCACAAAAGCTAAATGGTTTACTAAAAAATCCAATATAATTCCAACAAAGATTTCATTTGTTGTTGGAAGTTCATCTCTTCAAAAATTTCCCATTTCCAAGGTTGTGTCCTCTACAATAAAAGTAAAAAAGTTTTCGAAGTTAGTGATTCTCCAATTGTGTCACAATATTTGCCAACCCTTTCTTCATTACCATTGTCACTGTCTTCAGATCCGCTTTCCCAACCATTATTCACTACACCTTCACTCATCTCTACTTTTCCATCTCCATCCATGGCCCAAGTGTTTTCATCCCTTCCTGTCCTCTCGGTAGGGGAAATTATTTTGTCTTCGGTTTCCACTCCATTGTATCAACGGAGCTTTCAATTCCATCCATTTCAACCTTTAGTCTCATTGCATCCACTCTCAAGGCTATTCTCACTTCCACCCCTTCTATCCTTACCACCTCCATTTCATTTCCAAGTGATATTACCAGTTATATTGTTGAATCTAGTGCTCCAAGTGCCATACCAACCATACCATTTTCATCTGCATTTACTATATTTGAGTGGCTATATCGCCAAATCCCAAAGAAAAGAAGAAGGTGCCTCTTATAGATGTGATAGATCTAAGTGTACTGGAACCTACTCTAAAGAGACATTCCAAATAACCAAAGATCATCTCTAGTTTATCGATAAACCAATCAGAAGAAAGGGTCATGGATATAGCTATCCCCGATGAGGGGAAAACTAAAGAAACTATTACAACATCAACTTATCAAATCTCTAGGTTTGTATTATGGAAGGTAACACATGAAGGCACCAAACTAGATGTTCATGTTGATGGGTCGTTATTACAAGTCATAAATAAGTTGGAGTCATTATAACCAAGGTTGTGTCTAAAGTTGAGTATGCAAAAGGAGAAAGGAAAATATTATTCAACAATACTTCTTCCTAAGAAAACATACAAAAATTAAACATACATGAAAAAGAAACACACAAAAACTAAACTACTGAAATAAATCTATAGTAAATAAACTATGCTAAGAAATAATAAAAAAATCCTCCTCCTTGGGGAAGATCAGCTTTTGGCACTTCTCTTCCCTTTGGATTTGGAGAAACTACAATTAGCTTTTAAAATTATACTTGTATTGATTCAAAACTGATTTACAAAATATGCCCCCTTTTCCAAATATATGGAAGAGGTATTTATAGACATTACTCCTAGTTTACTTGGTCCACACTCCAAGAACTAACTACCTATTCTTGGGTGGATTTATTCAAAGCAATAAATACTAAACAAACTTGACTACAACAACCCACTTATCATGGAGAATATTTCTACAACTCATCCCTTTAATCTAGGAACACAAAGTGGGAGAGTACTTATTCAACATTCCTAATACTATTCCACCATTTTCTCATCCTTGAAACATGGAGAGAAAAAAGAGGAGTGCTAAGTCCATGACTTTGAATTCTTCTTGGAATGCCACATGCATTCATGACTTTGGATTGCCACATGTTTGGATCTATATTCTTGGTTGATGACGTGGAAGAAAAGAGTAGGTTGAATAGTTTAGTGCTCCTTTACATTATTTTGGAACAAACCAAAATACTTTCACTAGTTGGGCATTTTCGTAGCTGCGTGAAGAATTTCCGTAGTTGGGAATTTCCGTAGTTGTGTGAAGAATTTCCATAGCTGGGCATTTCCATAGCTACGTGAAGAATTTCCGTAGCTGCAATCTATGAACTTGGAGTATAGTTGTTTATGACTTGTTTTCTACACACTATTGCATTCCAACTTTAGAAGAAATATCAAGAAATAAAAACAATTAGATTGCAAATAGATTTCTAAAGAGATGATAAGATAAATCCTATATTCTACCTTAAATATGATATTTGTTATTAAAACTACATCTAAATTCACTTGAAAGCTTTATTTTGAGAGAGAGAATAAGAATGTTATTTGGTGATATAATGAGACATATTTTGGTCTCATCATTTCCCCACACTTAACTTCTTGCATGCCCTCATGCAAGCTACTGATCTTCCTGTAGAATCTGATTTTGTCAATACTTCTACATCTTTCAAATTGTCTTCTCCTTTTTTCATGATAGTAGCAAACTGAGATTTTAGAAGTAAAATTTTTACTTCTTTTTTATTCATGCTCTCATGAGGTTTTCTCGTAGATAATGTAGAGATATTTTTCCCACACTTAACTCTTTGTTGCCTCATACAAACTATTTTTAAAAAAAAAAAAATTTAGCAGCTCTATAAACTCTGAAAAGAATTCATCTCGTATTATTTTCTTTGTTACTTGACTTGATCAACACATGGAGATCTTGAAAATTTTCTCTCTTTTTTTTTATGCTTTCGAGAAGTGAATCTATTTGTAATTAAAACAAAAAATAACAATATTCAAGAATAGAAAAATAGAAGTTACCATACCATACTCAGTAGTTATCCTTGCTTTCATCATGTTGTATAACTGTGATTTCCATATGTAGCTAAAAACAAATAGGTATGAAGTCAAAGCCATTGCAACATAGAACTTTTCAGAAGAAAATGATTTCATCAACCAAGTTGGCATAAGAGAAGCAGTCATATGAATCCAAGAAAGACTTTGAAGTGTAAAATTTTTTTTTTTTTTTTTGGTTTGGGAAAAGCAGCCATTTGCTGGTTTTCAACTTTCCTTTTTTATTTTTATTTTTGGTTTGGGAAAAGCAACCATTTGCTGGTTTTCAACTTTCCCCATTGTTTTTTTAGAGGATTAACATTGACTACTACATATCGGAGGAATTTTGGTGGTTTTCAGAAGTTGGGAAAATAAATTTTAAAAAAACTGAGACAAAGAGGGTAGCATGGAATGAATCAGGTACTGAAAATGAGGAGTACTAGCAGAATACTTGCATGCATCATAAGATATATATATATATATTTTTAAAAACAATCTTCAGCATGTTATTTTTTTAGCAGCATGCATTCAAAATGTGATATCTTGGTCGTTTCTCAACGAAAATGAGAAATTCAAAATGATCTGGAAATATTAGATTATGTAGAACAAGACTCAAAATCATTTGAGTGATTTCTTTACAAACTGTAAGTAGTTTGGATCAAAAAACACTATTATCAAAATAGTCTGCAACATGTTATTTCTTTTGAGCAAGCATGCATTCAAACTATGATATCTTGGTCATTTCTAAACGAAAATGAGTGATTTAAAATGATATGGAAATATCATTTCATGTAGAAAAAACCCAGAAATTATTTGATTTATTTATTTATGATCCGCATGAGCAGTTTACATCAGAAAATGAAGCTAAGAGTGATTTTTTTATCGACGATTCTTTTTCCTTTGACCTCCTCTTTAATGCACCATGTATGTTGATTTTGTAATTTCCTATAGTAATTATGTCATATAAAAAATAGATGCTTGTAACAATTAGCTCCTTCAAATTCAAATCTCCAATAATTATTGAAAATAATTTAGAACAAGTCTCTCTCATTAAATAAATAGAGTCAATTTAGGAGTACTCTTTGCATGAGACTTAATTGATTAAAAGTTATGCAATTTGTAGCATTTATTGCAAGCAAATTTATCTCCTCTTTGTATGTAAAATTTATTTCCAAATCAATTAAGTCAACATGAAAGGAATGTCTTAACAAAATTTGACTAATTCATTAAATAAAAGAGATAAAATAGGAATGCATGCTATTTGAATTTTTCTAACTACATGAGTCATTGCATACAAAAAGAATGTCTCACTTCATTAAATGTAAGAGTTAAAAATAGAATTATCTTGTTGTATGCTTGAACTTTTCAACCAAACGAGTTGTTATATGAGAGAATAATGCATACCTTTTTGCATTTGTCTACCATGTTCTAATAACTTTAATTATTGTTATAGATTCATTTTTGATTACAGGAATTTGAGTTGCAGAGATGGATAATTTTTTTCCCTTAAACATGAAATTTCCTTCTTCCGTGACAGAAGTAACTTAGCTTTTCCTTCAAATTTTAATTTGTTTACATAAATATTCTACATAAATCTTTGTCTCGACTAACCTGCACAAAGTTAGTTTTTTTTTTTACATTTCTTGCATGCATGAACTGGTATTGAATCTAATACATGCAAACAAGAAATATTTCAGAATAGGAAACCCAAATCAATTTAGACCCTACAAAAATATATTATGTTACAATTTTTATAAAGATTAAGAAAAATTATCATCAAATTCCTATTGTATCCATTCCATCACACCAAAATACATGGGTAACTAGCCACTATAATTGTTGTGTATATAGGAAATAGAACTAGGTATGGGTTTTATTTGATGATAATACATATTTCTATTATGAATTTTTCATCCATATGCTGATTAAGGTAGTCAGTCTTATCAACAATCTATAATATCATATTGAAATTCTCAATATGAATATAATAGAAATATTTCTTAACAGAATAAATAATTGTATAAACACATGTCTGATGGACTAATATAAAATGGTGTTTCCATGTTATTGAGGAGGGGGTTTCTTTTGGAAATCTCCATCAAGTTTCTAAATCTAATTGCAGAAAAATTTAATCTATTTGCAAAAAAAGAAATTTGCAGGAAAAAAAAAAATTGTTTGAAAAGAAATTGCTGGAAATGAAATTACAGGAAAAGAAATTGCAGAAAATGAAAAACTTGAAAGAAAATTGTAATCTAGTTGCATGAAAATAAATTCTAAAGAAGCTATTGAATAAGAATCTCTTGTCACAAATCTTGTTAAGAGGTATTCACCTATCACTAGAAGACTCTTTTGGAAAAATCGAGTCTCCTAATAACACCATGATCCCCGGAAATGGTGCCAAAAATGACAAATTATCATTGTATACTACGGTCATTTAACCAAATCATAGATAAGTTGGTGTCATTATAACCAAGGTGGTGTCTAAAGCTGTATGCAAAAGGAGAAAGAAAAATCTTATTCAACAATACTTCTTCCTAAGAAAACATAAAGAAATTAAACATACATGAAAAAGAAACACACAACAACTAAAATACTGAAATAAATCTACAGTAAATAAAATATGCTAAGAAATAATAGAAAAATCCTCCTCCTCGGGGAAGTGCGGATTTTGGCCATTCTCTTCCCTTTGGATTTGGAAAAACTACAATTAACTTTTAAAACTGCACTTGTATTGATTCAAAACTGATTTACAAAATATGCCCCATTTTCCAAATATATGGAAGAGGTATTTATAGACATTACTCCTACTTTACTTGGTCCACACTTCAAGAAATAACTACTGTTCTTGGGTGGATTTATTCATAGAAATAAATACTAAAAAACCTTGACTACAACAACCCACTTATCGTGGAGAATATTTCTACAACTCATCCCTTTAATCTAGGAACACAAAGTGGGAGAGTACTTATTCAACATTCCTAATACTATTCCACCATTTTCTCATCCTTGAAACATGGAGAGAAAAAAGAGGAGTGTTAAGTCCATGACTTTGGATTACCACATGTTTGGATCTATATTCTTGGTTGATGACGTGGAAGCAAAGAGTAGGCTGAATAGTTTGGTGCTCCTTTACATTATTTTGGAACAAACCAAAATACTTTCACTAGCTAGGCATTTCTGTAGTTGCATGAAGAATTTCTGTAGCTGGGCATTTCCGTAGCTGTGTGAAGAATTTCCGTAGCTGCGTGAAGAATTTATGTAGTTGCAATCTATGAACTTGGAGTATAGTTGCTTATGACCTATTTTCTACACACTATTGCATTCCAAATTTAGAATAAATATCAAGAAATAATAAAAATTAGATTGCAAATAGATTTCTAAAGAGATGATAAGATAAATCCTATATTCTACCTTAAATATGATATATTTTATTAAAACTACATCTAAATTCACTAAGCTTTATTTTGAGAGAGAGAGAGAGAACAAGAATGTTATTTGGTGATATAATGAGACATATTTTGGTCTCATCACACTGGCCCTTGGAACTTTGTTGGAGAAGTATGATAAAGATAAAGCTTCCAAATATGAATTGAATTCAGAGGTTGAATAACTCACTTCTCTATTAATTAAAGTAACACAACCCACTCCAACTACCAATCCTTCAACTACAATTGCTCTGTGAATTTATTTTGGTTTGGATGATATTTCATATCTTGAAATTGAGATGATAGGTTAGAATGGAAGATCAATGGATGGATGAATAGAATGTCTGCTTCAAGAAGCTAATCCTTTGGTTAAAACATTTGTTGAATTTAATAATCATTTACAAACTAAGAGGAATTCTATTCACGGGATAAATAAAATTCTTTCCGAGGATAACAATAATTTAAATCTGAATTTAACTACATAGAGTGAGATTAGAGATGTGGACCTAGATTTACTCCTTCAAGAAGGATTAATTGATGATGTTTCTAAATTTTTGAATTAAAAAAGTATATAGAATTTAGATCCCATGTGTTGTATGATTTGATTAATAAATTGGGCGATAAACACGTGCAAATAATGGAAGGTCTAAATGATATTTTAGAAGAGTTTGATAATATCAAATGTAATTTTTTCAATGAGAATATTGATGCTCTTCTAGTGGAAAACTTAAATGAAATTTTACATATTTCGTAATTAAATATGATGAAATAGCTAAAACTTTCAATAGTAATTGAATTGACAGTTGGTCTCGTGCTTGAATTTTATAAGTCATCCGAAGAAAGTAGTGGATACGTTTAAAATGTTTCACTAAAGTTTCATGGGATATTGACACAACATATGTGGTGAATCATTATGCTTACAGATAAGAGGAAGGTGAGTTACAAGGAATCATCAAAATTTTCGTTCACTATAAACACTAGATGGTTATATGGTAAGAAGAAGAAGGGGAAAACGAACAAGAGAAATATGATGCAGGTCTAAGCTAAGCCATGTGGCCATGATTGGGATGGTTCTAAGCTCGATCAGTCAAATTTGTAGGGTTGAATTAGTCAAACATTTACAATAGCATTACTATTTTTATGGGTGCCTGTTCCTTTGAACTTATTATACTCTATTTGTAGTAATTTGTTTGTTAAGGTTCAGTTGTAATGGCTCAACCTTTGGAACTTATAAATAGTTAAAAATGCATTAAGTTTAGATATAGATAAATCATTTGAAGAAGTTACTCTTCAAGCTTGGAAGAGTGCTTCATATACTTTGAGCCTTTTAACTATATTCAAAACAATATTTTTATGTGAAAATTTTGGTTTATTGTGTTAATCATTGACCAATTTATAGCTTGTGAATGTTTATATCCTTGATATGATTGGTTAATCTTCCTTTATCCTAATTATCTTGTTTTAATTCATGTGAAAAGTGATATAGTTACTTTGATATCAGTTGTGGAAAAAAATTTCATGTTTGTTACAAAGTTCCATTATTATTTATAGTCATGGATAAAGGAATATTGAAAGACATGTGCATATCATATTTTTTTTTGAGGAGTTGATTGTGCATTTAAGTGGGTCTATTTGTTTAATATACTTGATGCATCAAATTATTATTATTATTTATTTGACTTTAATCTCATCATTCAAGAGATTAGAATTACTTTCAAATGTTTTAGCCTTGCATATTGCTATTAAATAAAGTGATCAAAGTTTCAAAGGAATGTGGCCTTATCGGACGTTCATCCCATCCCACACCTTGGGGATGTTCCAATGTTGTACAAGATGACTCAGAGATTCAATGGGTGCATGACCCCGCATGACAACATGACACAAGCCATCAGTATCTCACTTTCATGTATTTGGTTTCCTTGCATATGTTCATGTTCCATAAAAGAAGAAAAATAATTTGTATGCAAAATCCCAACTTTGTATCTTTATGGGCTATTTAGATTTTAGAAAAGGATACCAATTCTATAATCTGATATAAAGAAATGGATTATTAATCAAGATGTGGTTTTTGATGAAGGGGAGTATGGAAATGGAAAAATGCGTTCAAAAAACTACACCACTAATTATGGGTATTGAACATGATCAAGATCATCCTCTCCCAACAAGCTCAAGTGGAATTTCAAGCCCTAGTTCACTAAGTTCACCAAGTTCCTCTTCAGGTGATAGTTCTAGTCTATAATCAAGTCCAAGTTCTTCATGAAAGGTACAAAGTTTAAATGAAATTTATCAAAGGAGTTCTAATGTGAATCTAGTTTCCAATTTTTCTTTGTTTAGTACCATTCAAGTCGAACCTTTTTTGTACGAAGAAGCCATGAAAAAAAAAGTATGGATTGATGCTATGAATGAAGAGATGCATGCAATTGTTAAAAGAATACATGAGAATTAGTGCAACTACCTAAAGATAAAGAATTTATTGGTGTGAAATATATATATAAAGTGAAATATCATGATAATGGTTCTATGAATAGATGCAAGGAAAAAAAAAATCCAAGCGATTTTCACAAATGCTTGGAGTAGATTATTTAGAGACTTTCAATCCAGTTGCAAGATTTGATACAATTAATATTATGTTGGCTATTATTGCACAACAAAAGTGGCTAATCTATCAGATGGATGTAAAATTAGACATCCTAAATGTTTTTATTGATGAGGAAGTCTATGTGGAATAACCTCCTGGCTATGATTTTCCAGGAAAGGAACATTTTTTAACAAGCTAAAAAAGGCTCTCTATGTGTTGAAGCAAGCACCTTGTGCTTGGTATGCAAGGGTTGAAAAATATTTATTGAAGAAAGGATTAATTCAAAGTTCCTTAGAGCCAATCCCCCTATATCCAAAGTATCTTGGTAATGATATTCTAGTTATTTGTCTTTATGTTGATGATATCATTTATACAGTAATAGTCCATCTCTCATAGAGAAATTTAAAGAAGAAATGAAACAAGAATTTGAGATGTATGATCTGGGACTCATGTATTATTTTCTTGGATTGGATGTGCAAAAATAATCGAAGGAATATCCATTTCTTTAAAAAGTATGTGGCTGATCTATTGAAGCATTTTAAAATGATGTCATGCATCGTATTTTCCACTCCTATTGCCCTTGGTGAAAAATTAACCAAAGAAGATGCAAGTTCCAAAGTAGATGCTACTTTATATAAAAATTTGGTTGGGAACCTTATGTACCTCACTACCATGAGACCTGATATTATGTATGTTTTGAGCCTCATCTCTCGGTTCATACAAGATACACTTGAGTCTCATTGGTGTGTAGCAAAAATAATTTTAATGTATGTGAGTGGTACAAAAAAAAATTACATTCATTATTATCCCACATGTAAGTTTGAGCTATGTGGTTACACCGATTCTGATTGGGATGGTTCAATGGATGATAGAAAATCCACCTAATGTTATATTTTATCACTTGGTTATGGATTTTTCTCATGGAGAAGTAAAAATAAAGAAACCATGGCTCTCTCTTCTACTGAATCAAAGTATATTACAACAGTAAGTTCTATTTTTCAATCCATACAGATTTGACATATTTTGGAAGATTTTCAATTGGTTTAGGAGCATCCAATCACTATTTATAGTGATAACACTAGTACCATTGAAATGACCAAAAATACAGTGTTTCATGCTAGATCAAAGCACATTGAGATCCAACATCACTTCATTCGAAACTTAGTTATAGATGGGATAGTGGAATTATAGTTTTTCCCTACAATTGAGGAATTTTCTAATATTTTTACCAAAGATCTACCTACAACTATTTTTTTTCTTTGAGGAATCAGTTAGAATTCATCCTCGTTACTCGTGTAGGTGGGGAATGAAGGATGCACGATCAACTACAACATCTTCAATTAATAACTTCAGTTAATTTCAGTCATGCTTTTAATTCCTGTTAGTAAACTGTTGCATCTTCACACTTAGATTTTAAAATGATTGATACATGTTTATCAAGATCTAGCTTTCCTTATTCTTGAGTTCTCTACCTAATAAAATGTAGCTTCTACTCTTAAATGTGTTGGTATCCAAATTGATTCTCCCTCAAAAGTATGAGCAGCATCACTGGTTTGACAGGAAACTTAGAGACAGATTAGATCATGATGAGTCATTTTGTAGCCGAGGATGAGATCTAACTGGCCCTTTGTCACTCAAATGTGGAGAAATGGATAACACCCTCAAGAGGATTTGATCTATCCTCACTATTTTAGGTTGTGCCTTTCAACCAAGGTAAGAGAACCTATTTTGTAACCTATGTTTATTGAAGAACAATGATAAATCCTTCTTTCGCATAAATTTTATAGAAAAGACCTTAGGAAAATATGATCAACACACCATATTTTACTCTCACGAGTTGTCACTTCCAGATCATGGAGATATTTTCACAACAAGGTGAAGGTTACTAAAGACATTTAAGACCCTGATTACTTGTTGCATGTTTTAGTAACATAGATTATGTATTTGTGTGAACACAAGACAAATAGGGGTAGTACAGGTAGGATTGGTTGTTTTTGAATGATTTTTGTGGGAGGTGGGGTAGGGTGAAATTGATTCACCAGATCCTTGAGGAACCTTACAAAATGGAGAGTTAAACAAATAGAATGCCACATAATAGCTAAAATGTTTTCTTTAACTAGAATATGTGCTTTAATGGAGGCCCAGATTAGCACTCTTTCACACAATATTTGGGATTATATCACGAAGGCTTGAGTCAGAAAACCCAACAAAGCATCAAGATTTGAGTCAAATCATGCCTAAGGTACACCCAAAGGCTTACAGACTACCCATCTCAACAGATGAAAGAAGAGTGATTTTAAATCGTTTATTCCAACCCCAGATGAAAGATCTTCTGAGAAATGAAATTATAGATGCCACTAGACTGTCTCAAGGATTGACATTTGTGTGATTAAATCACATTTTAATACAAGATTGTGATAAAATAAGAAAAACCACTTCATACATTCAGAAATAAAAAAACACATTTTTCTCAAGAAAACATAGAAAAACTTGAATTTGATTACGTCTATTAGTAGGGGAAAGTTTTTAGAATAGTCTCAAGGAGCTTGTCAATGGTTGTACACTTGAAACCACCTTGACACAATAAAACATAATAAAAAATAGATAATCAAGTTTCCCAGATGGATTCTCAAAAGACAGGGTTTGTTAAATTTTCCTCTTGGGAATTTTCTTCGACCTCTAACACTCTAACCTCCAACAACCCTTTAAAAAAAAAGCATGCCATTTATAACATTTACAATAAATCCCCCTTTTCCCCAAAAATCTAGACATTGAGTGTACCCATGCTCAAGATGATCACAATCACAATTTTGGGATCGAGATCTCGCAAAAATTTTATAGGTTCTCGAGTGGGTAGATCTCTTTGACTATCTCCCACATTCAACTCCTTCCTATGATAAATCACTCTTTCTTCAATTTTCCAACCACTAAGACCCTAAATCTTTCAAAATGGCTCCTTGTGTGCTTAGGAGAAGAAAATGGAAAATATGATCACACTCGATAGTCATACCATTTTAATGGTGAGAGACATCTTCCAGATATCCCCACCAAACTAAGATATCAACACTAACTCCCTTATCTACATGGCATGTAGAAAAAACAAGGAAATCATGAAGATTCGCAATTCCAGTGCATGTTTTAGAAAAATAGACTCTCAGCTGCTGTTGATCTCTACTTTGAATTTGGGTTGTCTACGTGGAAGATTCAAACTTAAAAACACACCCAGGGGCTCCCTCGATTTTTACAACTTTTGGAGAAATGGAAAAATTTCACATTTTGCTTCGCATCTCCACCCTTGGGAAATGAGCCTGACATGTGTCCTAAGGTGGGCCCCAATAGAACTATGGCCAAATTATGCCATTTTACTTCATGTTTTGAAAAGGGAATTTTTCAAGTTTTCCCATAGCTCCATCCTTAGGAAATGGTCCTGACACATGTCCCAATGTGGGTCTTAGCAGAAATGTGCTTCCCTTTTTCACTTTTAACTTTTTTCTCTCCAAAGGAAATTTTTCCAAATTTCCCCGATAGTTCTAACCTCCATCCACCATTGAGCAAGATTTGAGCAAGATTTGACTTTTCCTTTATCGATATTGTGGGTCATTTGAAACTATCCCCAAAAGTTAAGACATCTTGAATGAGTGTGGGCTCACCATGTGTCATTGTGGTGCTCCTTAAAAATCTTAAGGATTTTCCTCCATCAACAATTCCACGTGTCCTTTTGCAGGGTCAAAGTGTGACTTTTCTATTTCTCTTAAATTTGCTCCAATCAGAGCTTGGCGGGGCCATGGGGTGGGTTCAAGATTTTTGAAAGTAGCCAAAAATAACAAGTTCAAAAATAGACCCGGCGTGCCCCACCAATCGAAGAAGCCACGTAAGCATGAAAAGGACCAATCAAAATTGAGTGGAGTCACGGGACCAAATTTTCCTTTTCACCAAAAAAGTAAAAAAGCAATAAGTTAAAGTATTCACCTACCATCCCTTGACCAACTAAAAGAAGCCACTTCCCTATATTTGTAAGGATGTAAATTTGACTGTGAGAAACACCCATCAAACCGTAAAATACATAAAACGATCATTCAACCCAAAATGAAAATTTCTTCAAGGAAGAAAATTTAGAAATATTATAGAGCTCAAATATGTTCTTCAAAGATACATCCATTCATTTTTCTTCAATTACATAGGGTAGGAATGACAAAGAAGACAAATCTCGACTGTGGAGACAAAAAAATTTGGGAGAACCCTAAGTTTTGGATGAACAGAGAACGAGAGATCCAAATTACAAACCTTTTCCAGAGGAACAGAGAAACAAGGAGCAAGTCATGGACCCATGAGTGATCTACGACCTAGGAATAGATTGAAAATGGTGATAAATATTTAACCAGGTATAACATGGGAAAAAGAAAGTGATAGAGGCCATAAATCGATAGGTTTTCAAAGGAAAGTTGGGGCGAGACTATTTTGAGCACCAACATCGGTTCTAACTGAGGATGGGCAATCCCTAAGAGTGCCATAAGAAAAAAGGAAAAACAAGTGCTAAGAATAACCATTGGGAAATGGAATCATCTTGCAGAGTAGATAAACAGAGCCATCTCTCAAAAATAAATAGAGAAATTAGCAAAAACAACCCATCGGGGACCAGAACGGGTAAAACACAAAAAATAGGAAACAAACAAGTAGTTATACATTGTACTAAAAGATGTTTACCCTGATTTAGAGAAAACAATCAAGGAAAAATTTCAAGCATCTGCCATCCTGGATATGACCATGCCAAGAGGTTCTGATATGTTTTCATCAACTGGAAATATACCTCTTTTTCTTCTCTGTTCAATTTGTAAACCATCCATTTTTTTGAAGCTCTTTCATTGTGTTTAATTCATTCTTTAATATTTTTCAAGGCTGAATCATTGACCAAATTCCCAAAAAAACAACATACTTAGGAGATATTTTTCAACACTTTCATACTCTTAAAATCCACAAAACTCACAAAGTTGTTAAGATTAAAATCTCGCTTACAAAACTTCATAAGATGCATTGCTTGTGTCTTCAATCAAGTACATCATCTTCTTCTCTCCATATAATTTCACCAAGTTTCCTTAAATGGGGATAGTGTCATAAGACATGTCCATTTCCACACTACCACCAACACTTGTTGCCCACTTTCTTGACAACAACATCCCCAACTTGGTAGTAGGCGGTCAAAAATGACAACATCAAGTTTTAAGTGTTTACTTGGGTAAGCAGCAAGCTATACCACGGAACCTTCAAACATCCCACTACCGACACTTTTATGGAGTCCATGGTAGTGCACTTCCCATATGCTACTATCACTTTGATATTTATCTCATTCATGACTTCTAAAGGCATGACATTGACTGATGCCCCTAATTCAAACATGCAGTTGTGTAGTAGTCTGATCTTAATGATCAAAGTGGTAAAGAATGGATCCACATTAATCTGAGATTCTACAAAGGATGTCCCCAAATAAACCTCAGGTGGTTCATCTATCTCTTCTAATGTTGATGGTGCTTCTGGTTCTTCAATGACTAGTGGGATCTCCACAATGTTTATGTTTCTACCTAGGGAAGTCTTCTCTTCTTTCAACCCCAAGTATTCAAATGCTCTCTTTTTGTGCTCAAGAATCCTAAGCAACTCAAAAATTAGAACAAAGAATTTGATTTGACTTAAGACTTGGGAAATATCATATGGGGAATTCCTTGGCAAGGCAATATTGGAAGGAAAGCCAACACACTCATTAGGTGGTACATGATTTTTGACAACTTGGGCATGAGGAGGGGTATGATTTTTGTTTTGTATCTGCAGTAGGGCTTTTAGCAGTGCATCCTTTTAGGATCATCTTTAGGAATTTTGAAAGTAAGGGAGATTTTAGCTTGGCTTGAGGCCCCTTTGAAAACCTTACTTCTTGTATTATATTCCTTCTCTTGAGCCACAACAACATTCATCATTATTCCTCCATCATACTTATTTATCACTAAAGCACTTAAATATTCAAATTCATTAGTGGGAAATTCAAAAGCTTGTACAACATCTACTTCTAAAGTATGAGAGAGAGAAAGAATATGTACCCTATGAATGTAGTCCCAAAAAATGGTAAAACTGATCAGGGCACTTATCACCTCAATTTAAGTTGCCCCTTGTTGTAAGCTTGTGGAGCAACCCATCATACATACATCATCATCATTGTCATCAACATCTTCCTCTTGTTTTGATCTTCTTCACAAGGAGTATGAGGCATGAAAAATTTTTCACACTAATCAATGACATTTGTCTCCTCCATAACAACAACTCTAGCAGCAACCAAAGGATCGTGCACCATTCTATTTTCCCTAGCTTGGGATTTCTATTTCCAAATCCAACAGTCCCTTGCCTCTATCATCATCTCTTTTGTGTTTTGTAAAGTCTCTCTTGGCCCTATTTCTTTTGTTGAACTTGTGAGATCTTCCCAAATCCTTTCTCATCCCGAGCTAGTTTGTAGGAAATTTTTTTTGACATCCCCGCCAAAGTCTTCACAACTTCTTCCAAATCAGTGACCTTTCTTGTTTGGGGTTTTTCTAGGTTAACCAACTTCACACAATCCCTCTTTGGAGGATTTTCAATTACCTTGATATTTTCTCTATTTTCAAAGCCATAGTGAAGGCCTACCTCAAATTTGTGGGGTTTTGGTCTCTTAAATAATATGTAACCTTTTTATCAAATATATCAAGTATATTTGATCAAACATGACTCATCACATGGCCTTATCCTAACAAGAAATATCCTCAAGGTATTATTAAATCTTGTGTTGAAATCATGTACTGATTCATTAGGATTATTTTTGATGTTTTGAAATTATGTCAAGAGAAACCTAGGGTCAATTCTATCACCATACTGCAATCTAAATGCATTGATCATCTCTGTCAAGAATCAATAGAATTATCTAGAAATTATTTATACCAGTCCCTAGCATCCTCTTCCAAGGTATGGATGAAGATATTGATAGATACATATCATGTTCAATCTCAAAATCTTCCATCATATTGATAAAAAGATTTAGATGTTGATCACCAGTAATAGCATTGTTTCCCTAAACGCGTTGGCATTCTGTTCCTTATATCTTGAGGCATTGCATTTGGATATCCAACCATTCCCACAAAATGTATAGTTCCAAAGGTGTTTACAAAAAAAGGGGGTCTAGGTGGGGGATGGGCCATGTTGATTCGAGAAGGTGACCCTAGAGTGGTGAAAAATTGATAAGGGGCTGAGGGTATTTGGAATATAGGAGTATACTTTTAAAAATGGGGATCCCCTAAAGGCCTTCCCTCTTGGAAATCCCTATCAACCTTATAAAAGACAGGTGCATAATGTGAAGTAATCCTTTCAAAATCAAATGAGGGCCCCTCTCCATCTGGAGAGTTCAGCTCCACAAAGAGGCTACCTGATTCAGAGTCACTTGAATGGAAGTCTTCAATGATGGGCTAATCACTTTCATCAATGGAGATCCCTCTTCTTGTCTGTTGATCTCCCACAACTCTCCAGGATTTTCTTCCTTCTAATTTTGATTTTCCTAGCTCTGGAAATAATGTCCTAGCAGGATCCCTAGCAAAGAAAGATCTTCTTCCTTCTAGCTTTACAAATATTAGTAACAAATCTGACTTTGATAGAGTTTGAGGACATTGGTACTCATTTAAAAATTAGATCAACAAGAAGTCGCCACTAAGGATTTCCACATTAGTTGTGAAAATGCACTAAATATGATTTGTCAAATGTCATTCAATGCTAGAAACTAGAAATGGAAAAATTCTAACCTTTCTTTACCCAGATTTATCAAATGAAAGCTAGTGCACTAGGGTGCGAAAACTCGAAAGAAGAAGCACACAACACTTGGAGCATACAAAAAGTGTTTTATGAGGGTAATGATTTTAAACTGAAGTCCCCAAAAATGGCACCAATTAGGAGGTTTTGTTGATGGGATAAATAGATATGAAATGGAAGTGAATTAGCAAATAGTCTCAAAGAACTCAAATAAGTCCCCTAAGTGGAGCCACTTTGGTGTTGTTGACGGGCTAAATAGATATGAACTGGCAGTGAATCAAAAATAGTCTTAGCAACTCAAATAAGTCCCCCGCAGCGATGGCCAACTTAGGTGTTGGTATCCAAATTGATTCTCCCTCAAAAGTGTGAGAAACATCACTGGTTTGATAGGAAAATTAGAGATAGATTAGATCATGATGAGTCATTTTGTAGCCGGGGATGATATCTAATTGACTTTTAGGCACCCAAGCTTTGAACAAGAGTAGGTAGCACCTTAAGAGGATTTTACCTATCCTCACTAATTTATGGTTATGAATTTCAACCAAGGTGAGAGAACCTTTTCATAACCTATTATTTATGGAGGAGATGGAGATATCCTTCCTAATGAAGTTGTTAAGGAGACCTTCAAGAAAATATAGAAGCATCACCGTTTTAACAAGAAACTTAGAGACAAATTAGATAATGATGATTCATTTTGTAGCTAGGGATGAGATATAACTAGCCCTTTTCACTCAAATGTGGAGAAATGGATAGCACCCTCAAGAGGATTTGATCTATCCTCACTATTTTAGGTTGTGCCTTTTAACCAAGGTAAGAGAACCTATTTTGTAACCTCTGTTTATTGAAGAACAATGATAAATCCTTCTTTTGCATAAATTTTATAGAAAAGACCCTAGGAAAATATGATCAACACACCATATCTGACTCTCACGAGTTGTCACTTCCAGATCATGGAGATATTTTCACAAGGCAAAGGTTACTAAAGACATTTAAGACCCTGATTGTTGTTGCATGTTTTGGTAACAAAGATTATGCATTTGTTTGCACACAGGACAAAAATTGGTAGTACAAGTAGGATTGGTTGTTTTTGAATGAATTTTTGTGGGAGGTGGGGTAGGTGAACTTTATTCACTAATATTTAAGGAACCTTACAAAATGGAGAGTTAAACAAACAAAATGCCACATAATAGCTAAAATTTTTCTTTAACTAGAATATGTGCTTCAATGGAGGCCCAAATTATCAATCTTTCACACAATATTTGGAATTATATAATGAAGGCTGAGTCGAGAAAACCAAACAAAGCATCAATATTTGAGTCAAATCACACCTAAGGTACACCCAAAGGCTTACTGCAGACTACCTCTGTCAATAGATGAAAGAAGAGTGATTTTAATCGTTTATTCCAACGCCAAATAAAATCTCTTCTAAGAAATGAAATTGCAGATACAACTAGATTGTCACAAGGATTAACGTCTATGTGATTGAATCATATTTTGATACAATATTGCGTAGAAATAAGAAAAACCACTTGCATACATTCAGAAATAAACAAACACATCTTTCTCAAGACAACACAGAAAAAATTGAATTTGATTAAGTGTATTAGCAGGGGAAAGTTTTTAGAATAGTCTCAGAGCTTGTCAATGGTTGTAAAATTGTAACCACCTTGACGCAATAAAAATTAATACAGAAAGAGATAATCAAGTTTCTCAGACAGATTCTCAAAAGACAGGCTTTGTCAAATTTTCCACTTGGGAATTTTCTTTGACCTCTAACACTCCAACCTCCAATAACCCTTTGCATGAAAAAATTTGTGCCATTTATAAATTTACATGTGAGCCCATTTCCTCCAAAAATGTATAAACTTAGTGCTCCCATACTGCAATGATCACAATCTTGAGTTCCTGGATCAGATATGCAAAAAGTTGTTAGGTGCTCGACACGGAAGATCTCTTCAAATATCTCTCGAATTCAACTCCTTCCCATGATAGATCACTCTTTCTTCAATTTTCTAACCACTTTCACCCCAAATCTATCAAATCTAACTCCTTGCCTCGCTTGGGAGAAGAAAATAGAAAATCGATGGGCTCGATAGTTAGACCATTTTAATGGTGAGAGATGTCTTCTAGATCTCCCCAATAAAGTAACATATAAACATTAACTCCCTTCTCTACCTGACATGTAGAAAAAATAAGGAAATCATGAAGAATCACACTTCTAGGTGTGTTTTAGAAAAATGGGTGACAAAATCAAATTCGGACTCTCAGTTTCCCGTTGATCTCTACTTTGAATTTTTACGCCACGTGGAAGATTCAAACTTAAAAATAGACCCGAGGCTCCTCTCGACCTTTTAAATTTTTTGGAGAAATGGAAAAATTTCACATTTTCTCTAGCCTTTGCCCTCGGGAAATGAGCCTAACACATGTCCTAGGTGGGCCCAAAGTGGAACCGCGACCAAATTCTACCATTTTACTTCCTTTTTGGAAAGGGAAAATTTTCCAATTTTTCCTCGTAGTTCCATCCTTGGGAAATGGGCTTGACACTTGTCCCAATGTGGGTTTCAGCAGAACCGCACTTCCCTTTTTCACTTTTAACTTTTTTCTCTCCAAAGTAAATTTTTCCAAATTTCCCCAAGAGTCACACCTCCTGCTATTGATTGGAGAAAGATTTGACTTTTCCTTATCGGGCTTGTGGGTTATTTTGGGATTTTAATCCTTTTGATGTCAAGAGGAAAAAATCTAATTTTCCTCCGATGGTCCGCTTCCCCACCTCATTTACTTTTAAAAATCCCAAGTGTCATAATGGCCCATCTTGAAATGATCCCCAAAAGTTAAGACCTTGAATGAGCATGGGCTCGCCAAGTGTCATTGCGGCACTCGTTCAAAAACCTTAAGGCTTTTCCGCCATCAACTTTGCTATGTGTCCTTTTGTGGGGTCAAAGTGTCACTTTTTCCCTATCTCTTAAATTTGGTCCAATCAGATCTTGGTGGGGCCGTGCGGGATAGGTTCAAACTTTTTTCCAAAGTAGCCAAAAATAAAAAGTTCAAAAATAGAGCCACGGAAGAACTAAAAGGACCAATCAGAATTGAGCGGAGTCATGGGACCAAATTCACCTTTTCACTAAAAAAGTAAAAAGTGATAAGCTAAAGTATCACCCACCATCCCCTAAATAACCAAAATAAGCCACATTCCCCTGTCGATGTAAGAATGCAAATTGGACCAGAGAAACACTGTCAAACCATTAAATAAAGAAAAATGATCATTCGAATGTGAAAATGAAAATTTCTTCAAGGGTAGAGAATTTAGAAATTTTACAAGGCTCAAATATGTTTCTCGAGAGATACATCCATTCATTTTTCTTCAAGTACTTAGGGTAGGAATGACAAGGAAGACAAATCCCCTATGGAGACTGAAAAATATGGGAGAACCCAAATTTTTGGATGAGCAGAGAACAATAGATCTAAATTATAGAACTTTTCCAGAGGAATAGAGAAACAAGGAGCAAGTCATGGACCCATGAGTGATCTACGACCCATAAACAAATTGAAAATGGTGACAAAGATTTAACCATGTACAACACGGGAAAAATAAAGTGACAGAGGCCATAAATCGATAGGTTTTCAAAGGCAAATTGGGGCAAGACTAGTTTGAGTACCAAGAAAATGTAATCATTATTCTTCAAGATTCTCGCACAACAACAAAAGAACAAGACAATTTGAAAAAGGTAATTTTATTTCTCTCCATCCTAGCAGTTCACTCACCTTGTGAGAAAATATTTTATAATTATAGATTTATTATTATTTTTCGTATGCAAAGTATAGTGTAAGTGATCGATTTTAAAATATTCAAGATTCTTTTATGGAAATTAGAAAAGGGAAAACATTGGAAAGAGGAAGCATTGACCACCTCACATCCACTTGGCTATCAAGGTACTCCACCTCCAAGCATTACCAATTATCTATGTAGAGCATCCCGCCTGTGTTAACAAACTTGGAAGAAAGAAAAGTGTCTAAGTTAAAAATGCGGAACCATCATTGTTGTGCGTGAGGGGGAGAATAAGGAAATGAGTGGTCAAAAGTTCAAATATTCACATAACACAATGCCTCTGTCATTTCTTTCTGCAGTAGGACAAGATATATGTATGGTAGGGCAGCCCATGCATCTTGTCTAGCAACTACGACCACACAACTAAGGTGTGGAATTATTTCAAAAATATTTTAAAGAGCCTTTAATAGGGAAAAAAAAAGAATAGAAAAAAACCCTTTGTTCATCAATTTTTCTGTAAAGATATCAAAGATGAACATGAATAACCAACCTATAATCCCATGCAATAGACTAAAGTACCAAAAATTGTGCCCAGAGATGATAGAAAAATTACAATCAAGCACACGAGAGCATCGATATCTACTCCTCGCTAATTTTAAAAATCGCAATTTGAGGACATAGTGGACCGGTCTTGTTCGACGTTCGGATGAGGAAGATTTTCAAGCTTGTAGAAGGCTACAATACAGATGATGAATGCGTGATAAAATACCCTCATGCACATACATGTCATATCACATGAGCATCTAAGATGACTTCTTAATCCATTTCTTTTTACAAATGATAGAAAATTTGTCACAGAGATTCAAATAAATCTAGACAAAGTCCTTGTCATAGGAAACAAATAGGACACATTGTGACATAAAAAGATGATGAATATGGACAAGATGATGATGATTATTTTGGGGTTACTTTTATAAAAACAATGGAATAATAGGGAATGTTTTAGTATTGAGAAAACTATTCACCTTTCTATACTGGTGTGTAGACCTTCCAACTCTCTATATTTTTCTATTGGGATCCTTCTTCATAAACAAATGTATATATGTACAAATCTGATCATTTAACAACCATCCAATGAACTATAACTATTGATGCATAATAACAACACCCTTGAATTTCTTCAACTCGATGGGTTAAAACTCTTAGTGTGATTACATAACATAGAGATTTTCCAAAAGTTTGGGACTTTGCAATCAAGAAATCTCTCCTGGTGAAGGTTGGTTCTTATTCCTCTATTCTGATGCACACATACAAATTGTATAGGATATAGTATAAAACCTACTTGTTATCCAAAATAAGCCCCTACTTATTTTGGCTAACTTACCTTCATTTTCCCTTTACTGGAACTTAAATGAATTTTTGACATGCTTCAGGGACTCAAACATTTCTAGAAATGGCTCCATCAGATAGAGAAATTTCTCACCTTTCCAGAAAGGTAAAATTTTCCTTCTAACTCCTTGTACTTTTCAAGTTATGGCTTGGTGGAAGTTTTGTGGGAAAACATCCCTAAACAGGCCCATGGCCAATAAGAATGTGCCACATGGTGTCGTGGGTTGGGAAGAGGAGCGAAGTTGAGAAAATTGCAAAGGAGTTGGTAGAGGGCGCAAAGGGAAAACTTTTCCCACGGGCCCACTGGATGAAGGAGGAGCCGACACGTGTCTAGTCGGAGGCGGAAGTCGGAGGGGTGGGGAATTTTTTAGTTTTTCGCCAAAATTTGTAAAAGGCACAAGGGGGAAATATTGAAGCACATGCCCGTGGCTAATGAGGAAGTGACACGTGGTAGCGGTGGGGAGGGGGTGTTTAGGGATTTTTTACCAAAGCAAAATAGAAGGAAAAAGGAAGGTTTAGCCAATGATCCCACCTTAGAGAATGGGAAGGTGACACGTGTCCTAAATCAGAAGAGGTGTAGAGGTTTTTTTGAAAATTTTCCAAAAGGGAAAAAATTCAAATTTCTGGCCCGCGAATCCATTTTTTGCCCTAATTTTGCTAGTTTTTTTCCTTAATCTTGAGAGGAGCGTAACTTTTGATATATAGCTCATTTTTTCCTGATTTTGGTGTCATTGGAAAGATATTGAAGTACTCTACATGATGAAATCTTCAATTTTGTTTTTTTATGGAGTTTAGTGGGAGAAAAATGAAAAACTCCTTCGGTATGGAAAAAAGAGCAGAACCGACATTCAACCACCAGTTTTAATGTAATATGGTATTCAATTATTCTCCAGCATGGTCGAAAATCTTGGGGAATGAACGTTTAAGGGTACCCATACCATTTTGATGAATCTGGTCAGTGATTGGACATTCATTTTCAACTTTCTGCGTTTCTCCTTCCTAGACTCTGTTTTTTATTGTTAAAAGCCAGATTTGGCTCATTTGTAAAGGGTTGAACGTTTTATTTCTTGCAGACTCCCCTCTTCCCCTTGGCATGTGAATTTGAGGAGTTTCAAACCTTCCATGGAACCTGTGACATGTTTTTTCCTTCTTCCAGTGTAATGCATTGTATCAGATTTGGGAAATGGTAATGCATGTTTTGTGAATGATCCCCCAATCCTCTCATGTGTTTATTATTGTTTTCTGGTCTTTCATTGCATTCTGGAAATCTGTGCATGCTTGGTGTTACATTTCTATGATTTGTGTTTATTTTCAAGCTAGAATTTCATCACTCCTTTGGTGTATCACCATTTTTACTTAGTTTTATTTCCTTTTTGCATCCTTTATCTCTGTCTCCTTGGAATTTAGAGTAGGATTTAGTATTAAACCTCTATAAATTCATGCATACACCTAAACAGAGGAGTAAGAACCAGATTCAATCTAGAGATTTTTCTCACCTTGCAAGGTCCCACACCTTGGAGAAAACTCAATGTTGTGTAATCACACTAATGACCAAATTTTGAACTGCAGATCTCAAGGTCATTTAGGGGGTGCTGTAGATTTGCACTAACAGTTTTGGCACACTAGGTGGGACCTTAGAGGTCTTCATCTTCATTACAACAAGTTGATGTGTATTTTTTGTAAGTTTCTTGCTTGAAAAGAGCCTTGATTTGCACATCTGGCAACTCCAAAAGGATAAAATCAATTGCTTTCAATAGTCTCGAGTCGAAGATTCATGAGAAGAGTCCAAACAAGGTCAAGGTCCAGAGAAGAGAGATTTTTGAGTATCTATAATTATCCCTAGGAAGAAGAGAGATGGGAAGAAGGATTCAAAGGTCTCCATCTCGACCAAATAGAACTCTATCAACTCCTCCACCAGTAGACCTTTTACCCAATCAACAAGGGTTCTCAAGCCAATCAAAATGACACAACCCAATCCTTATGTCAACTTCATTGGAAGCAACCCACTTTCTCTCAATGCACAAAACCCAGTTCTAATTGTAGCATTGAAAAATATCCCATACTTTACTAAGGAAAATAAGACCACTCCTAGTGATCATGTTAAAGACATTGCTAATGTTTGTGTAATCTATGAGATTGTTGAGATGCAAATTGCTATCAAATTGCTGGTATCTTCATTCAAATGAAAAGGCTTGCAATGGTTCAGAGTCTTGGGGCAAGCTCTATCAAAATTGGAACCTAGTTGTGCATAGCTCTCCATGACCAGTTTGAAGAAAAGGGGATAACTTGTCTCTTTTCAAACAATGACAACTATCAAGAGAGCTCCCAATGAGCAGCTAACAGAATTCAATTTCAGGTTTCAAAGGACATGGGATAGAATCCCAGTGACAATAAGGCCAACAGATGAAGGTGCTTTCTTATAGTATCTCAAGGCTTGAAATTCGACATTTCTATGTTAATCCAACCCATGGGAGGTGCAACTATACCTGCAGTTTATAGCATTGCCATTAGGGCTGAGAATTGTTTGATCCAAGATGGTAAAATTGCACCTAGACCTGCTATGCCCTTATGTCCAGACTTGGAAATCCCAAGCACTAGTCAAGAACCTACTTTAGCTCCTATTCCCACTCTCGAAATCGAGTTCAAATGAAACTTCTACTTCATCCTCTAGTGCCTCAAATGAGTTGAAATAATTACAAAATTTAGGCAATGAGCTGGTTACACTCAAGAGGTAGCAAGCCCAAAGTTTTAGGCCTTTTATTAGTCTCAAATTCAGCCTAATAGGAAACCATATCAGCCTAATAGACCACCCAATCTATCTGCAAATAAAAATTAGGTAAGGCCTCCGCCAATAGACCATTTCAGCCATATAACCCAATGTTGCATCTACCTCTAAAGCCTTAGTGCTAGTGTAAAATAATCTAACTCAAGAATATGACTGGTGTTTCCCATGTACTAAACCTCATAACTAATCTATGTGCTTTAATGGTGCTTTGAACCAAGCTCTGATGGTGACAACAACTGGTATAGAGAGTGAAGTGAGTCAAGAAACAAACCAACAACAAGGAACATCTCAACAAAATACAAGTCCAAATGAGGCTACACTTGTGAATTGGCAGGCTGAATATTTTTGTGGTATAAATCAAACACCTTCTCGAGTGTAGCAGCTAACAAACGGTCAAAGAAGAGGAATATTGGTGAAGGGAAGTCATTATCTCTAGGTGATCCACAACCTTCTATCACTCCACAAGGTGTTGGCAAGAAAATGCAGTTCCAAATGTGTAAGGACAACCCAAGCCACCTTCTAGACCAGTTCAAATTCCAGTTGTTGCAGCCCATGTACAAGAAAATAATTTTTAAACTAAGGTTCAACAAAGAGATGTTTCATCCCCATTTAACATCATTGAACAAATGAAGAATACAAATGTGAACATATCTATGTGGGAGTCACTATCCATCCCAGGCCAAAGGGATCTACTACAAGCTTCCATGAAGAATTGGTCAACCTCAAATCAACAAGCTCACATGCAAGAAAAGGTACTCACAAATGTAACTCAGCCTGAGGGAAGGCTTGGAGGATAGCAAGGTAAAATTTTGAAGGCCCCTCCATTCTATGTTTCATTGATCATTGGGGATAAACTAGTACATAATTGTATGATTGATTTTGGGGCAAGTAGTTCTGTCATGCCCAAGTAAATAGCTGATCATCTAGGCCTTCAATATAAAGTCATCTCCAAGGGGTGATGCAATTAGATGGGACAACAGTAACAATAGTGGGGGTAATTAAATATTTGAGCCTTACTTTGCATGCATGCCCCAATGTCACTATTTTTTAAGATGTGTCAGTGATAGATTCACCACCACTTTTGCCATATGTTTTTCAAGGGATTTAACAACTAGAATTGGAGGCTACTTATCTGCTGATTGGTCACACATGTTATTTAGGAAAAGATATGGAGCCAAGGCCACAATCATGTCTGAACCTATTGTAAAATTTCACATTGAGCCTCATACTCCAAGCCCAATCAATGCCAACTATTCAACATTTGATTAAGAGGATTATCCAAGCACACATGAAGCTGACACCAAAGTTGGAAGCATCCCGGATTTGACTCTTGATGAATGGGCAAGCAAGATACATGATTTTGATCCCTATAGGTAAATAGATGAATCTGAGCTGGGAGTTTATTACATACATGAAGAAAATCAGCCTATTCCTAGCATCACCAAGCCAGACCATAAAGATGACAATGAGGTATGGCAACTGTTCTTTGATGGGTCAAGAAGTAGACAAGGTGCAGGAGGAGGATCTATGCTTATTTCATCTCAAGGTATTAAGTATTTAGATTTCAGTTTGCATGTTCTAACAACACTGTTGAATATGAAGCCTTGATACATGGGTTGCATTGGTCAAGGAAGAGAGGCATCAAGAACTTACAAGTCTTTGGTGATAGTGAGCTGATTGTTAATCAAGTTAAAGGACAACATGCTGCCAAGAATGACCTACTCAAGAGTTATAAGAATAGGGTGTGGGACCTCATTGAGGATTTTGAGGGCTTTGGCATCAACTCCATCCCTAGGAAAGAAAACCAAGCTGTTGATAGGCTTGTAGTAGTTGGAGCAAATTTTGATGTTGTGGAGAGTATCAAAAAGACAAAATGCAGCCAAACATTCATGTGATTGTGAGGCCATCAGTTGCAGACAATAATGTAAGTTGGAAAGTATTTGAGAGTGACCAAAAAATCATCAATTTCTTACAAGAAGAAGCTGAGTTCTCGGCCAAAAATCGGGAAAAGTTAGAACAACAAGATGGTGATCAAGTGGTACATTGAGAACCAACAAACTGCTAAAAGGACTTGTCACTTTGGAGTCTATTTTTAATTCTAATGATCAATTTAGGAAATAGAAAGAAAACATCCAATTCAAGGGAGAAGATTCTAAGCCCATCTCGGTTGGAGAAGGCAAATCATATCAAATTGGTAAAGTGGCAATCGAGCAAGAAAGGTATGAGTTCATGCAACTTTTCCAAGAGTTCTGGATGTTTTTCTTGGAGCTATGAAGACTTGAAGGGTTTCAATCCCAAGCTAGTTGAACACACAACTAAACTGGATTCAAGTGCTAAGCCCATCGGGAAAAAATAGAGACCGGTCAACCCACACATTGAGCCTCTCATGAAGAAGGAATTAAATAAATTAATAGAGGCAAGTATCATATTCCCCATCAAGCATTCAATCTGGGTTACAAATTTGATTCCAGTTAGAAAGAAGAGTGGAGAAATCAGGTTGTGTGTGGACTTTAGATATTTGAAGAGCATCTCTCAAGGATCACTACCAACTTCCTTCTATGGAGAAAATTTTACAAGTTGTTGTTGGCTCCAGAAGGTTTTCATTACTATATGGTTATTCAAGGTATAATTAGATAAAGGTGAAGGAAGATGATCAATTCAAAACAACCTTCACCACCAAGTGGGGAACATATGCATATAGAAAAATGCCATTTGGGTTGTCTAATGCTAGAGCTACTTTCCAAAGGGAAATGGTTATGGTGTTTAAGGGATTGATAAAAAAAATTGTGCTGATATACCTTGATGATATTAATTTATTTTCTAAAAGTATGGCACATCATATGGTTCATTTGAGACAAGTGTTCCAAAAATGTAGAAGATTTAGGGTATCCTTGAATCCCAAGAAATGCATTTTTCTAGCTCATGAAGGAAATCTCCTAGGCCAAATTCTTTCCAAAGATGGGTTAGAAATTGATTTAGAGAGGGTTGAAGCAATAAGAGAACTACGATTTCCAAGGCATAAGAAGGCTCTTCAAAGTTTCTTGGGAAGAATCAATTTTGTTCGAAGGTTTGTCCCAAACTTTGCAGCCCTTGTCAAGCCAATAACTATGATGTTGAGGAAAGGTATGGAATTCAAATGGACAACAGAAGTTAAGGAAATTTTGAGGCAATCAAGGAAGCTATCTCACAAGCTCCAACCCTCATTAACCTAGATTTCTCCAAAGATTTCATCCATTATGCATTTGGTGGTGACGATACGATTTCTACAATTTTAGTACATAGAACAAAGAAAATATGAAGTAGCCAATTGCCTTCTTTAGCAAAAGTTTAGAGGACTATGAAGTAAGGTATTCCTTCATTGATAAGCATGTTATTTCATTGATTAGGAGCTTGAAGAAATTTAAGCATCTAGTTTCAAACAACAAGGTTCAATCTGCTGGTTTCTCATGTGGGAGTTAAAGACTTCCTCCTCAACAAATATCTAAATGAAAAAGTGCAGGGGGGATTACTCGTGTCATGGAGTATGACATTGAAATTAAAGTCACAAATCTGGTCTAAGGAAAGGGATTGTGTGAGAAATTGGCCTTGAGCCAATAAATTGAACCAAGCAAAGAGAAGAATGTTGTTTTGGTGTTGCGGGACAACCAAGAACAAAGAGATGTTCAAGAAGAAAATGGTGGCATGATCACTCCTTGCTGGACCCAAGACATAATGCACTTATTACAAACAAGCCTATGCCATCCAGAGATGAACAAAGCCAAAAGAAGACACTTTGGATTGCATGTTATTCCATATGCACTTGTTAATGGCATCTTGTTCAAAAGGGATATCAATGGAGTGTTGCTGAGATGTATTGAGACAAATTAGATTGAGAGAATGTTAGAAGAGTTCCATGGTGGATCAGCTTGGGGTCATTTTACTCGAACAGTGATAGCTCTCAAGATTATGAAGGCTGGATATTATTGGCCCACAATTTTTAGTGATTGTTTTGCATGGATCAAGAGGTGAAAGAATTATGCGTTCTTCACAGGCAAGGAGAGATTAGCAACACTTCCATTGCACCCAATCTTCTCGGTTGAACAACCATTCATGCAATGGGGTTTGGACTTCATTGGAGTCATTAATACAAAATCAAGCAAAGGGCACAAGTGGATTCTAATAGCAACAAACTACTTCACCAAATGGAATGAGGCGGTGACACTCAAAGAGGCAAAAGAATCTAGAATTCTAGACTTCTATGAGGGGATAGCAACCAGATTTGCTATACCTACCAGTATAATATCAAATAATGCATTGGAATTCATAGGATCAAGGGTCACGGAATGTGCTGTTAGAAATGGGATCTATCTGAGAACTTCAATTAGAGTATTACCCCAAGGTAATGGCCAAGCTGATTCTACCAACAAGAATCTATTAAGGATCATCAAGAGGACTCTTGATGAAAATCAAAGGACTCGGAACACTAAGCTCAAATCAGCTCTATGGGCTGATAGGATAACTCCCAAGAGATACACATGTGACTCTCCATTCAGACTTGTTTATGGGAGAGAGGCAATCTTGCCTATGTCACTTGAGTTGCCAACATTGGAACTCATGAAGAAATTGAAATTGTTGGAGTTTGAACCCATGCAGGTTAGATATGCATAACTAATGGAACTCCAAGAAATTAGAGAGCTTGCAGCCCAAGCAATGGAGAAGGATCAAGCTTTGATCAAGAGAAGATTTGATAGGAAAGCTAAGGCTAGAACCTTCTAAGTTGGAGATCTAGTGTTGAAATGGGATGCAGACCGAGAAAATCTAGGAAGGAATTCAAATTTTGATGTCATTTTGAGTGGCCCCCACATGGTCACAAAATGCAAGAACAATAATGCCTTCCAATTGTCTACATTGGATGGTGAAGAACTACAAATTCCAGTTAATGGAATCCATCTAAAACATTACTACTAGAAGGGAAACTTCTCACATTGTATATATTATCTTAGATCTTTATTCCTCCAAGTGCTTATGCACGTTGTTTTTTTAGCTTAGATTTACATTTCCCTAAGTGCTTTGGCACAAGTTTTGTTCCCCAAGGATACATCTTTTGTAGATCATGTTCTAATCAAAGTAATGTTCTACTCTTGCAATCTTCATTCTAGAGATTTTCTAATGGAATGAGAGTAGAAAATAGTTAAGTTCATGACTCCATGCCCAATGGATGCTTTAAAGGCTACCGATCATTCATCTAGCAGGTAGATGACCCCGAGAGTTGCTAAATTGTTATCCAAAATGAGCCCCGTCCATATTTTGGCTAACTTACCTTCATTTTCAATTTTCTCGGCACTTAAAATGAATTTTGACATGCTTGAGGACTCAAAATTTCTAGAAATGGCTCCATCAAATAGAAATTTCTCACCTTTCTAGAAAGGTAAAATTTTCCTTCTACCTCATTGTACTTTTCAAGTTATGGTTCAGGGATTTTTGTGGGAAAAATTCCCTAGACATGCCTATAGCTAATAAGAATGTGCCACATGGCGGAGGGTTGGGAAGGCAGAGAGAAGTTGAGAAAATTGCCAAGGAGTTGGCAGAGGGTACAAAGGGTAAACTTTTTCCCGTGGTCCCGTGGATGAAGGTGGAGCCGAGACATGTCTAGTTGGAGGCGGGGCGCGGAAATTTTTGGTTTTTCACCAAAATTTGTAAAAGACACAAGGGGAAATATTGAACCACATTCCCGCGGCTAATGAGAAAGTGACACATCGCAACAGTGGAGTTGGGAGAGGGGGTGTCTGGGGATGTTTTCCCAAAGTGAAATAGAAGGAAAAATGGTAGGTTTATCCCGCGATCCCATCAGTGAATGGGAAGGTGACACGTTTCTTGGAGCAATGGAGGCGTAGAGGTTTTTTTGGAAAATTTTCCAAAAGGGGAAAAATTCAAATTCTGGTCCGCGAATCCATTTTTTGGCCTAATTTTGCCAGTGTTTTTGCTTGAATCTTCAGAGGGGCGTAAATTTTGATCTAGAGCTCATTTTTTCTCGATTTTGGTGTCATTGGAAAGCTATTGAAGTCCTCTACATGATGAAATCTTTAATTTTGTTTTTGGTGGGAGAAAAATTAGAAACACCTTCGGCATGGGAAAAAGAGTAGAACCAACATTCAACCACCAGTTTTAATGCAGTATGGCTTCCATTCTTCTCTAGCATGGTCAAAAATCTTGGGGAATGAAATTTTAAGGGTACCCATGCCATTTTGATGAATTTGGTTGGTGGTTGAACATTCATTTTCAACTTTCCCGTGTTTCTCCTTCCTGGACTCTGTTTTTCATTGTTAAAAGCTAGATTTGGCTCATTTGTAAAGGGTTGAACATTTTATTTCTTGCTAGACTCCCCTCTTCCCTTGGCACGTGAATTTGAGGAGTTTCAAACCTTCCATGGAACCTATGACACATTTTTTCCTTTCTGCCAGTGTAATGCATTGTATCAGATTTGGGAAATGGTAATGCATGTTTTGTGAATGATCCCCCAATCCTCTCATGTGTTTATTATTGTTTTCTGGTATTTCATTGCATTCTGGAAATCTGTGCATGCTTGGTGTTACATTTATATGATTTGTGTTTATTTGCAAGCTAGAAGTTCATCACTCCTTTGGTGTATCACCATTTTTAATTAGTTTTATTTCCTTTTTATTTCCTTTATCTCTATCTCCTTGGAATTTAGAGTAGGATTTAGTATTAAACCTCTACAACGTTAAGCATATACCTAAATAGAGGAGTAAGAACCAACTTCAATCTAGAGACTTTTCTCACCTTACAAGGTCCCACACCTTAGAGAAAACTCAATGTTTTGCAATCACACAAAATGACCCAATTCGAAGGCTGCAGATCGAAGGTCATTTAGGGGTTGTTGTAGATTTTCACTAAAACTACTCTAACTTACCAAGGAGACAATGTTGAGAAGATGTGAGAAAATAAACCTAAACTAACAAAGGTGATGCACAAAAGGAATGCTAAACACTTGATTTTCCATTAAACACAAACCATTAAAAATGTAATACAATAACCATGCACATATAACCAAAATTGTAATGAGATATCATTAAAATGCAATGAACATAAGAGAGGGTTGAAATCATCCACAAAATTATTTTATTTCTCTAAATGTTTGATACAACCCATTACAATGGCCGGGAGGCAAGATTGCATTTGACTTGAATGGGAGGTTTGGACTCCAAAATTCACTTTCAGAAAGAGAAGAAGGGAGGGTGCAAAGAAAAGTTGTCCAACCTTTTGAAAAATGCCCCTCCTTACAATATATAGGAAGAATATGAGAGAAGGTGGGAGAGAAGAATTTGAATTATTTCTCCAACCACCCTAGAATGCATTGATTTCACTGTAACAATGATGGGTTCCACTGCAAAACCCATGCCTCCATGTACTTTACGTTGTTGGAGAAGAAACGAAACCATACCTTCATTATTTTGGTAGGTGAGAAGCCTGACACCCTAAAACATGGTAGAATGTATTTCTTCATTTTGAATAACTTAGTCTCACTTAAATCAAGATAACTAGTCATAGTTGCGTAGAGGAGACTATAAAATTTCCAAAAAGTCCTTTCTTGTGCAAATCCGAGCTCATAGTTAAAATTTATGGCCATTTGAAGGTTGGGGTGCCATTCTATAAAAATAAATAACTACTGATCTTCCTTTTTTGGAGTCCAAAATGCATGCATCCTTTGAAATCCAAAATTTAGAATTTTGGACATTTCCATTTCGGAGATTGAAACACTGTTCATCCTTCTTAGGCGTGGGAAAACTCCAAAACTCCGAAACTCGAAAGTCTGAAATTTTAGACTTTCAGACATTTTGACTTCAAAGTTTGGGTTAATCTTCATCCTTCAAATCATCTTGAGTGTTCGAAACCCCAAAACCCAAAGTTCGAAACTCTGAAATCCAAAAGTCTAAAATTTCAGACTTTTGGACATTTTACCTTTTCAGAACTTTTCACTTGTTCATCACCGAAATTCCCTCGAGATTTTTGAAACCCCCAAAACCTAAAGTTTCGTAACTCTAAAACCGAAATTTTGAAATTTCAGTCTTTCAGACTTTTGAATTTTTTTCCTTTTTGGACCTTTTTCACTATTCATCACCCAAATCACCTCGAGAGTTCCAAAACCCTAAAACCCAAAGTTCTGAAACTTTGAAACCTAAAATTCTGAAATTTCAAACTTTTGGACATTTTTGGTCACTTTTCCTATTTTCCATCAAAGACTCCAAAACTCTAAATTCGGCATCTCCAAAATTCCAAAACCCAAAAGTCTGAAATTTTAGACTTTTAGAGTTTCAGATTTTGGTCTTGTTTTTTGCTCTCTTTTTTATTTTTTTTCCCATCGAGATCTTTGAAACTCTAAAACCTGAAATTCTAAAATTTTAGACTTTCAGAATTTTGGAATTCGGGATTTGGAATTTACTGATTCCTTTCCGCTCACCGAAATCTCTGAAATGCCGAAATGCTCCACCTTAGAAGTTTGAAAATTTTGGACTTTAGAGCTTCTTCTTTCTGAATATCTCTCGCAATTTTCTCAACACATTTTTATTTTATTCACCCAAATCCAAAATGCAAGCCTCCATGACTGAATCAAATCCTCCATTTTCGCTGCATGCAAGTTCTTGTTTGTCTAATTTTACCTGAGGGGAAAAATTGTATAGCAATAACATTCTTTATGTATTAATAATCAACACAGTATACACATGCTCATATCACTTAACACTATAGTGTCTTCCGTATATGTTGACGTTACTAGAATCCATTCTGTAGAGGATCCTGATGAATAACAAATAGAGTGCAATGTTCTACTTTGTAGAAAACAAAGAGTTATGATTACCTCAAACCTCTGGGTTGATGTTGGACTTGTTAATGGCTCTATAGGGAATATTTACAACATTTTTTACTCACCTTCTTCATCTCCTCCAACTCTTTATCTTTTTGTGGTTGTTGACTTCGACATATAGAGTGGTCCTCCTTCGAATTCAAATAAGCCCACTCACATCCCCTACCCCTAGTCTCTATAGGGAGTCACAGACAACTCCCTCTAAAAATGGCCTGGACCATCACACTCCGCATGTCTCAAGGTCTTACAGTTCCTAGAGATATAATTGATATAGGTTCTTCATAATTTTTCGGCCTCACATTCACCACCCTTTCTAGGGTCCCCTCCTTACAAGAACTCCACATATCTCCTCACTTATCATTTGAATGCTACTAAAAATTTCACTTTGTCGTCGCCTACACAAAATAAAGCAAGAATAAGCTTGCTTGAGAGGCATATAGTTCTCCACTCAACATAGTAAAAATCTCCATTGCATTTGCCCCCTTCTCCTTGCAACTTTCACATTCATGGGCTCCTTATCTATATCAAGAATATTGTAATCACCTTATTTTAATCACTACATATATCTACATAAATGTATCCACATAAATTAATGGTTGACTCTTTCATATATAATTGTATAGTCTATAATGTCAAAAAATGACATGGTTACTTTTAAAATTTTATTTCAAAGAAATGGTGCTCAGATATTAGTCAATCTCTTTTTATATTAAATTGATTTATGAGATTAATTGTAAATGTGAAATTTTTTTCCCGTATACTACTATCTCAATGATTACTTGCCACATATACTTCGCTACAATTAATTTAGGTTTGAAAAACATTTTATACAAATTTATCTTCATGGAAATATCAAATTATTATGAGAATATTTATTTCTACATTAATGCATTATTCCCCATAGCTTGGGAGTCTTCAGGTTCTTTACCTCTACTAAATTTTGTCTCCAAATATTTTCCACTACTTCCATTCCCACTAATTCCTTTTGTTCTTCATTTTCCAAGTGTAAATAGCATTTTACCTTGTTATATGTTTCATTGTCCATGTACCATCTCCCGCATCTTGCTTTTGATGTTACCATCACACAATGTGATTGCTAGTATAATATTTCACACATTTATAACTTAGAAAACTCACGTTTCTTTTGCCACTTAGTTTGAGGTGATATTTTTAGTGTTGAGCTTTACCCATGTCTTAACTCCACTATTACATTCACTTGATATGCTCACTTCTTAAGCTCTACCTTGACATAGAAAATTTCTGAGCCCCTACAAAGTACCTTAAACAAGGGAAGGATATTTCATAAAGTGAAATTTGTACAAGTGAGACACTCTTTGTTACTTAAAAAGTAGACCTATTATGTTACATTGATTGGAGGGTGTATACATTTTTATGTAGTTGTATCAACATGACCTATTTTATGATATTAATTTGAAGGTAGTATGGAGTCACCTTTTAATCCATAGATAAAATTGGTATATGAATAATGTGTGGAAGATGGAGATGATAAAGTGGAGTAAAGGTAAAAACATATTATTTGTTTAGAAGGAATTTGAGTATGAAATAGGTGTGGGACATGTGGTATTTTATTTCCATTTATTTATTTGAAACATTTTAATCATGTTTTAATTTGTTTAGAGAAAATTAAACACCCACAAATTGAAAAAATTGACATCTTAAAAAATAGCAAAGCACGATCAATTTATTAAATATACGATTACTCATATGGAAAACAACTAGAGGGTTTCACTTATCAATAATTAATCACACATAGCTTGTTTTGAACATGTACTCTATTAGATTTCCCCATTTTTATTTTTTCCCATTGAAGCACAAATTGCACTAACATGAATTCTACACATGAGATTGAGAAGATAAAGTGGAGCATAAATCTAAGATATTATTTGCATAGGAACACTCTTAGCCATGGAATAGATGTGGGATATGCAAGTATTTGAATATGGCCACCTTTTTATTTTCAACTTCTCATTCATGTCTTCATTTAATATAAAAAAGGAAGGGATCAATTATTGATGATAGGTCACATATGGCTTGTATTGTTATCACTATTTGACTTCAAAACATAATGGGGCACTACCATGTACTACAAGAAATAAGAAGCATGGTTAACTTATAAACCTTGTGTTTATTGGATTTTCCCTACTTTTCAATTTTATCACCTTTCAACATAGATTGTGTTCTTTCCTTCTTATTTTTATAATAGACACATGAACACGGGAGGAGGAAGTTGTAATGCTTCAATTTGTTTTAAAAGAAGCTAGCTATCTTGACCCTATGAAAATATATATTTTCATTTATAAAAAAATTCTATTGATTAAATGGCCAACAACTAAAGGGGCTATTTTATCAATTGTCTTCTTCACATTATTTGTTTCCAGCAATTACTTTACCCTAGTACTAAAAGGTGGGTTACAAACTTCTACAAGAAGCAGGAAACAAAGTTATGTTTTTCAAATATGTTACCTATTGGATTTTTCTAAATTTTTTTTGGGCCCTTTAACTACACAATGCACTCTCATGTAAAGGGTTTTCTGATCTAGAAAACTAACAATCATAAGTGAAATGTATGATGGGAATGACGAAGGGGATAATACGAAGAATTAAAAATTAATGCAGTGAATAAGAGGTGATGGTATTTCTAGAATACTTTATAGTAATTTACATTCAAATCATATTTCGGTAGATTGACTATATTTTTTTAAAAAATAGTTATATTCAAAATTAATTAGCATTTTTGCTATTGAAAAGTTGTTGATGTTAAAGTAAGTTTCCTTGCGTAACCATTTAGGCTGATGTATATATGATATTTCTCAGTGATGTATTATTTCTATATGTATTAGAAAAACACTTTCAAATAAAATATATCTATTTTTAAATAAGTGTGCCTGTAATACAATTCAATCGAGGAAATTTGATCTTCTAACACATAGATTATAAAATTTTAGTTCATAACAGTGTTGAATGTATCTAGCAAGACAAAGTTTGGTATGGATTATCCCCATGATTAAGGAATGTAATAAGTTCGTGGAAGCTATGGACTTCCCATCATCATAGCCATTATGGATTGATTCAACTATTTCATGGTGGAAGGGGCAGTCACTTTCTTTAAAAACCACATCGAGAAATACAAGAGAAACATATTTATATGAACATTCTGCGCCAGGCCACCACTATTTCCATATCCTCGTGTCATAATTATTTCAAATGCCAAGAACTTTCCCATACTCTTTTATATGATAAAATTAAAAAAAGTAGATGGGTTCATGGGTATTTACATGCCAAGCAAGTATATATATGAAGAATACATAATTATGCTTAATGTAAATTGTTGACTGAACTTGGTACCTACAAATAACATATAATATAAAGGTAAATGTAGGGATCAAGTTCCCCATTGTTGGGGTAGTATAATTTACACTAGTGAAGGTGCAATTCTGCATTATAGTAATCCAAATCCACATACACTTACTAAAATGAGAACCTTAAATTAATACATACATAAGCTTATAGAGGCCATAATTGCTTGATTAGGTAAATATATAGTGCTGGAAAAAGGCTTTCATTTCTATAGGATTGGTTACTGCACATAGTAAAAGGTAAAGTGATTTGTCATCCGATTATTTTGAAGTGACCATTTTTTCTGGGATATTGTCGATGTCAACCTTGACCTAAATGGTAATTATAAGCCATGGTCACTCTCTCATTATGAAAATATAGCTCTCATAGGTAGCTTCTCATTTTGATTAATTATTACATTTAATTTTTGTATTCTCTCAGTTGAAATCTTGGGTGTCAATTTATTCTTTGAGAACAATTTCTTACAACTGGCAACAAATTCTATTTTGAGATTTGAAGAATTCACCATTTGCCACAATTTTTGTAGCCTAGGAACATAGATTTTCTTTTGTCAAGATGAATTAGAAACTAAGATGATTGATAATTTCATGCCATGGTTTATCAACATGTTTACTATTTTACATAACTTACAAGAAAAGTCTAAATTCATTTTGATGGACAGATGGAGGATTTCAGATGTATAGACTTACCCACATAAAGCAAGTAAAAAAAAATCTACCCAGCATAGACCATGTGAGAGGTGGTAATTTTCCCTGCAATTCAAATCACCATCTGAAATAAATACATAAGAAGTTCTTGTAGTTGTAACCAGAAATTATAGAATTTTTTTTTTTTGGTATTATGTAAACTATAATATTTCTTGAATACAAAAGAAACTAAGTTGCAAGGTGTGTATAGACCACCAGACACATCATCATGAAAAATGGGTTTTCTAGCTTCTCTGGGAAAGAAATTTATTTTTTGTATAAATGGAGCGATAAAACTCTCACTAAAAAAAGAAGAAGACATTGCAAACATAGACATATCAAATAGTATGTAGTGCCCACTTCCCTTCAACACCTTTTTTATTGATTATGATATTGTTGACTATACTTATGGATGTTATTGTAGCTTTTGATATGGCATGATGTTAGATGTTAGAGATCATGGATTGTTGTTGATTTTGATTCATATATAGTGCATGTGGTATTGGAGACATTTTATACTGATGTTGTTATGATGTTGACATGGTTATATATGTGTGTGTGTGTGTGTGTGTGTGTGTGTGTGTTTTGGACATGTGTTATTTCATCATATTGAGTAGACCTAGATAATTGAACTAATTTTATGATCATATGGTTATTGATGAAATTGTAAATGATGTTGTTACTTGCTTGATGATGTTTTGATTTTTATATAGATAAATTTGGAGTTATATTGTATATTTATTTTGGATGATTTGATGTAGCCACAAGGCCGAAGGAGGTATTTTTGTTTTGCGAGGTAAACACATCGAACAAAAATCGGGGGAATTGAAACCAACCACATTATAATTCTAGATGAATTCAACAAGGGTCACCATGGAAACATGTATTTGTTATTTGTGCATGTTTGAATTGATGTTAGGGGTTCCCATGGGGGGGATCACCTTCAAATGTGACCAAGGGGTTATGTGTATTCTTTTATTTAGTTTCTTTTGTTTAAATTTAGTATGTGATTTTTAGTGATGTATTTTCCCCTTTATTATTTATTTTATTTGTGTCTAGATTAGTGAGTAATCATGTTGTTAAATAAATTAAAATGGGTCAAAAGAATGCATTTATTAGAGCTGATGGCTCTTGGATTATGTGTTGTAAGTAATGTGTAAGTAACTTTGAGTGTGAAACACTCCACCTTCCTTTTGAAATTCGGATCTGTCCTTAGGGGCTGATTTTGGAGGCTTGTGGGACAAGTTAAACTTGTCCCACACCTCTTAAATTGTTACACCAACCCTACCTATGGGTTGGGAAGTAAAAATTAGTCCTTATTATGCATTTTGGGAAGACAAGTTGTAAGTTCTTATTGCACCTTCTTACATGAAATTAATTTTAGTCCTTAAGGGGTGTGGGCTTGGATTGTGTGTGTAAGTAAAAATGTAATTTATTCACCCACTTATTAATTGTGCTTTGGAGTTTGAAGTTGACTTGTGAGGTGGAGTTGAGGATGAGTGATGTGGCATCCTACATGGAGCCACCTCATCCTCCTCTCTCCTTTTCTATTTATTCGAATTCTTTGGCTTGTTTGGGGTTACTTCATTTTGGTTTGTGCTCTTGCAATTGGAGAGAGTTAGAGGATTTTGGATGCTTGTGGATTTGTTGGTGCTTTGGGACTATTTGGATTTGAAGAAGCTTATTGTTGAACTTTTGGATCAAGCTCTATCATGGAGAGGTAGGAGCTTGACTCTTTTAAAATGTGTTCTTTTTTATTTTATGCATATGTGAATGTTGTTGAGTGTTTGGTATGTTTATGGGTTGGTTGGGTAGATTGCCTAAGTGTGGTGTAGGAGAAGACTATGGGGATATTTCTTGTGGGGAGGCATAAGAGAATGTGGGGAGGCATAAGAGTTATTTTTGGAGGGAGTTTGGGATGGGTTTCCACCTTGGAAAAGAAATAGCTTGCATTTATTACTTGTTATGGGGGAACCATAAGAGGAGGGAGGCATAAGAGAATTGGGAGGTATAAGAGGTACTTGGGGAGGCATAAGAGTATGTAGGGGTTTTGAGATGAATATATTGGTGGGGTTTTAAGGTGGACACCCATTTCCCATTGGGAGGTATAAGCAGCTTCCCCCATAGATCTTACTCCTTTGGATTTTGTATGATGAAGCCTTGTGTATTTTGTTGTTGTCTTTCTTGTGACTGTCACTGCATTATTTGGACTGTATATGATTGTAAAATCTGGCATTGTGTTGTGGAAGCTTGTTTTTGCCATGAGTTGAATCCATTTCCTATTGTAATGTGGTTGGGGCTCGGGGGCCAATGAGGAGGACGACTTCTCCTCTTCATTGGAATTCTTGGTTGGGTGGAGAGCATTACCTCTCCCCATTTTCTTTGTTGTGACCAAATGAAATCTTGTGGATCCCTCTTGTTGATGTTTCTTGGAAGCTGCGTATGAAGGAAAATTTTAGATATCTCCTTAGTTCCCTTATTGTAAAAATTTCCCACTTTAAGTGGATGACATTATAATATCATTTGTGGTGAAAAGCTGCTCTGTTTTTGGATGTGAAAGGTACATCTAAATGAGAAATTTTTATTTTGTAAGTTGTCTTTTGGCGAATAGTAGAGAAGTTGTAAAGGGAATTATTTCATGTTTAATAGAAGTTGATTTACTTTATAAAAATGGAGTTGCTCTTGTTGGGAAACCTGTTGATTGAAATACTTTTGCAAACTCTCTGTTTGAAGGTGGGAAAACCCCTGTGATAGAAAATATTACATTCCTCTGTATTATTTGAAGGGCACGTTTGTAAATATAACTACATTCTTTCTCTTAATGCATTAATTAAAGGAAATTTAAACATTGAAAAATTGAATGGAATGAACTTAAATATGTGAAGTATGGAAAATGAAATAGATTAATTTCTCGTTTAAAATATGTAGATTTATTTTAGATCACTGTAAACCTGCAATAAACATTAGAAAAATGTTTAGAACAATCTACAACAATGAAAGACAAGTAGAAACATTAAAATGAACTAAGGATGATCAAAATGCATCCCAAAACTGATTATATTTCCTAAAAATCTACTTAGAACTTTATTAATCAAGTAAGAGGTAGAAAAATGCCTTCTCGACGAAAAGGAGAGTTAAATTAGAATTAAAATTTCAGCCTTTATCAATTAAATCTCGTAAGAAATTGAAAATATTTCAAGTGAATTTCTCCATGCCTATTTGGTGTGTTGAAGAAGAAACAATGGCAAATTAGAACAATTCTGGTAGTTGAAAACGTTTAGTTCACATTTTTATGGCATGAAAGACATTTTCTTAATTTTCACCCATCTAAGTTTGTTGAAAATAATATTTTGTGCTTTGTATACAAAGAGAAGTTTGTGCTGTTGGTATAGCAGCTGATTAACATGATGAGATCCCTCTCCACCATCAGTTTGAGCTTTCTGTGTGATGGTAAGTCATTTGGTATCCAAACCAGGTAGTTAAGCGCGCCATCCCTAGAATAGTGTGGAAATGGGTGACCTCCCGGGAAATTCCCAGTGTCACTACCTCCTAATCTTGTTGGGTCGATTGGGTGTATACCTAGCTACATCATGTGGGAGGGTGTGGGCATATTAGCTGATTAAAACGATAAAATCCCTCTCCACCTTAAGTTCGAGATTTTGGTGTGATGGAAAATTGTTTGGTATCGAGCCGGGTAGTTAAGCACACCATCCCCAGTAGTGTGGCGATGGGTGACCTCCGGGAAATTTAGATTCGGTGAGTGCCTCCTAATGTTGTTGGGCCGATTGGGTGTATACCTGGCTCCATCATGTGGGAGGGTGTTGGCATAGCAGATGATTAACACGATGAGATCCCTCTCCACCATCAGTTTGAGCTTTTGGTGTAATGGTAAGTCATTTGGTATCGAGCTTGAACTCACGAACCGAGAAGGAACCACGGGTCCACGCGAGGAAAAAAATGAGCTCACGAGAAATAGAAATAATCACGAACTCAACAACATGATAATGCAAACCAACCAAATAATTTCAAACCTGTATTCTGCAAAATACATGCAAAAAACACAGAGAAACCAAAAAAAAAAGAGATCTAAAATAAATTTTCAGTTTTTTTAAATGAATAAAAAAACTAGAAAATAAAGAACCTCTATTTTAGTTGCAACTAGCTAAATGTAACTGCAAAATCCCTGATAGCTCAAGGAGATCTACACATGCACGAAGAACAAGAAAAACTGAAAACTTTCCAAGAGCAAGAATGTTAGATACGTTAGCAAGAAAAAACCTAGAAAATAAAGATCGAAAAATTGCACGAGGAGTAAAAAATGAAACCAAGAGTAATCGTAACTCAAATGATGAATGCACGTTTACCCAATCTCATCTCTGATACCATGAAAGAGTTTGCAAGAAATGAATTAGAAATGATGCACCACAAAGTAGTTGCACTCAAACGGAATCATGATAGCTCCAGCGTAATCGCAAGGAAGAATCAATCAATAATGGAAGAACTTTCTCAACAAAAACAAAGCTTACACATATAGGAAAGACATTAGAGTGTCTTGGCATCTTTGATAAATGAATAGAAAGTGAGTACATATATGGTGATGAGTAACCTTAGTGCATGACACAAATCTAAACCCTAAACCTAACCCTAAACCTAACCCATGTTAGAAGACCCTCCAATATGAGAGGAGGAAACATAGGATAATTCACACTAAGGAGAGACCTTTCCAAATATTCCTTATTTTCTCAAATATAAGCTTTGTAGTCGAAAGTTATGGCCGTCTAAAGTTTTGTATCATGCTTGTTTTCAAAAAAATAATTTAAGTTCAAAAGTTACTTTTGCTAAGTATCCACCACGGCCTGTAGCCCCGCCACTTTGCTTTTTCAAAAACACTTCCATGGGTTCGCAGGCCCACACCTTCAAACTTTACCTTTTGAAAAATGGCAAAAATTTCTAAGTCCCCCGATGGTCTACCACCTCAATTCCTCTGATGATGGTCTACGATGTGGCTTCTTTAGGCATCGGTGGAGGCATGGATAGTTTTAGACCTGAATGCTTTTGGAAAATGATTGGAAAAAAATTCCTACATTTCCCCACCTGTTGGTCGACACATGGCTCGCTTTAGGTGTCAACGGAGGCGCGGGTTGTTTTTAACCTTTGCAATTTTGTTCACACAAAAGTATAAATTGTTAACTTTCTCTGTCAGTTTATTTCCCCGCTTATGATTTTTAGGCATGACACGTGGCCTCTCTGGGTATGCAGGCGCGAGATGTTTTTTTAAAATTCTATTTCAACAAAAATCCTAAAAATCCTAGTTGCTTCCGATGACCTGCCTTCCCGCATTGGCTTAAAAATATGCCAAGTGTCCCTTACGGCTTAGGGCAAATTTTCTTCCTCGGTCAAAGCAAAGTCAAAGCAAGCTCACGGGCGTGTAAATGAAAATTGTGCTTTTTAGCTAAAAGTGCAAAGTGCCAAATGTCTCCCCAAGTCCGCTAGTTCGAAACCTTCCCCGGGTAAAAATTCTTCCCTAGGCCCACAAGCCCGCTTTTGGGAAAAAAATCCTCCCAAGGCCCGCCGGCCCATAACTTGAGAAATATGAGGAGTTAGGAGGACTTATTTATATCATTGGAAAGGGGAAGAAATTTCCTATCTAATGGAAATGTTTTCAGAAAGTGTTAAGTGCATGAAATATAAATTAATTACCTTCTTAATTTAAATGTTTGGTTTCAAAGGCATGGGGTGACTTTTAAGGGGTCACCTTATGGGGTAAGGGAATGTTTTTCTAACCCATGTAAATAAGAACCTTGGTTATTGTTTAGACCTTGTGAAATTAAATACCTTGGGTATTTAATTTTTTTGCCCCCTTGACCCTCTAAATTTAATTAAGGAATATTTAACTATAGTGTTAATTTAATTATTTATTAAATTAACACCTAAGAGAAATTTAACTATATTTGGATTAATTACACTCATTAATTTTGTGATGTGGATTTAATATTTGTTATAATAGGAAAATTTTATTTATTAATTATAATTGACTTTGAATCTTTGTTGTGACAATTGTAGTTTTCAAAGCTTGTTGAGGACTTGCCTTTCAAAAAAAAATATTCCATCAAACATCACGATCAATAAGATGAGTCGGAAGGTATAATGAGTGGAAGGTACTCGAGGAATGATAACCAGATCGTACCAAGCCAAGAACACAGATGCTAATCAAACACCATGATCAATAAGATGAAAGAAATTCACCAAAATAACTTTACACAAAGCATTTGCAAACAAATGAGCAGTAATATCATATATTATTATGGAACTCAATGAAATATAATGAGAATGGGCCTTGCTTATATAGGCGAGGAATATACAAACGAGAACCAGTCAAGGTTGTAGATCAAGCCATAAATCAAGGAAATAACTACTCATCAAAGAACTAGACATGAAGGATCTAATCAATACCATTGATCAAGGAAAGAACTAGTCGATTACCATAGATCAAGGAAAGAACTATACCTAACAACTAGATAATATCCCCTAATATATAAATAAATAAAATTAAATATCCACACACATAAGTGGGTGAGGATAAATACAATAAAGGTAAAAAAAGTACCTAGGTGAACATGAGCTAAGGTAAATACCTACACTAACAGTTTTCAAAGCTTGTTCAGGACTCGCCTTTCAAAAAAATTATTCCATATTTTTTTCTAACTAAACCTAGGTTGTTCTTGGGTCTCGAGTGGATGTATTAGCGAGCGTTACAATTGGTATTAGAGCCGTGGGTTCAAAGCTTGGACCCTTGGGCACACTAGAAAACTTGAGACATGAACACTAAACCTAGTGAAATATTAAACCTAACACACTTTTAAATCTAGAAAACAACTTTGTTTGAAAATTACACATTTTAGTAAACATGGAAAAATGAATAAAACCTAGAATGACGAACTAACTCTCACCTTGGTCTATGCAAGAAGTGTAGACAAGATGAGGGGTCCTTTTACATAGATTTAGACTTGCTGACCTCCAGATCATCTTTGTACTAGCCATCCTATCTCAGATTATATAGATGCTTCAGGATGTTAATGCCGCTTTACGTGGAGGGTCCGTAGGAGGACGATCAACCAGAAATGATAGGGAGCCATCCGTTGAGGCTCATGCATCTCATCAACAAAATAAGGAGCATAGAGGAGAGAACTCCCATGTGGAGTCAGGAAGAGAAAAGTCAACGCAGAGGGGACAGGCTGACCAGATTTTAGGACACAGGGATAGGTATTGAAGCCCTAGGCTTAGAGATGAGAATGCAGAGAGGCCTAGGGGTTGCTAGACTATAGCTACAAACCATATCAGGGAGATCTGAAGCTACTGACCATCTCACTATTCTAGGGATATAGGTTGATTTTAGGTAGAGGCCTAGTTGGTGAGCTTGAGCGGGTGCTTCAAGCTCTACCCTTGTACTAGCAACATGAAAGCTCGTGTTGCGATCCATCTTCTGAGGGATGGAGTAGGTGTTTGGTGGAGGACCGAGGAGTAGAAGCTCCATGTTGATTCAAAGATGGTTCCCTAGGAGTGATTTGAGGAGAGGTTTAAAAGTAGGTACTTATCTCATAGGTTCATTCAGTGGAGGATAGATGAGTTTTATGACCTCCTTCAGGCTTCTATGACTATAGCTAAGTATGAGAGTCAATTTCTGGACCTACTCCAATATGTCGATTATATGCAGGATGAGCACATATGGATCCACATGTTCATCTGGGGTCTTGATGTAGATTTGGGTGGTGCGGTGTGTATCCATTGTCCAGAGACACTAGCTGAGGCTGTTGAGAAGGCCTATATAGTAGAGGAGACTCAGGGAAAGACACAACAGAATAGCGACAGAGTATGGAACCACATCCAAAAGATGTAGGAAAATAGATCGAGGAGGTCAGCTCCTCCTCCTCGTGGTGGATAGGGTTCAGTACAGTCATATTTTAGGCCATAACAAAAGTAGTAGCAGACCTGCCCACCATAGAGGCCTCCACAGAGAGATTGATCCATGAGAGGGGGAGTATGGGCCCTCCTCCTAGGCATCCCATTAGGAAATAGGGTGCACTAAGAGCTCAATCAATAGGATCTCATCAGCAGAGACCTTAGCATTCCATAGCCTGATCATCACGATCCATAACACATACCTCTAGAGTACTGGCTGGAGATGTTACTCATGGGAGAGGACCGTGCAATTGTTATGGTTGTGGTGTTGCTATAATTTTTTAGAGAGAGTACTCATATAACCCTAGTAACAAGGGTAAGACATAGATCTCAGATCCTACTATTGGTGACATGGGGCGCGGTCATCGGATCTATGCAGTAGCGATCAACAATCACTAGGTTGAGCACCCGAGTACCATGATTGAGACGATAAGTAGCATTGGTGGTGACCCTACCTCCATTCTATTTGATTCTGGTTCTTGTGATTCTTTTATTGCCCCATTTTTAGTAGAGCAATGCAAAGGCTAGTGGTAATTAGGTATGGTCTTAGTTGGGACATAGATATGGCTTCTGGAGCTAAGATATCTGTAGACTCCTTAGTTAAGGAGTGTGTAGTGGATTTGAGACCTTTAACCACTACCTCAGGATCTTCGTATCCTTCTGTTGGGTTCGTATGGAGTCATCTTGGGCATGGACTGGTTGTCTACACACAGAGCCAGGGTGGATTGTTACCATAAGATTATATCATGTACAAATGATCTAGGAGTTGAGTCAGTGATAGTAGGGGTTAGGAGACCATTTCCATTCACACCATCTCTCTGCTCATGCAACTTAAGTGGTGTGTGTGACGGGGTTTCCAGATGTATGTTGTCATAGTTAGTGAGCGATCAAAGGATGAGTCTAGTGGACCATCACTTGATGACCATCCCATCTTGAGAGTGTTTTCTGATGTCTTTCCAAGGGAGCTACCAAGGTTACCACCCCCACGTGACATATATATTCACATATATTTGGTTCTAGGAGTAGATTCTATCTCACGAGAACCTTATCGGATGACTACCCCTGAGCTTTCTGAACTCAAGTTACTGACCCCAGAGGGACATTTTGAGAAAGGTGTAATCTATCCTAGTGCATCCCCTTGGGGTATACCAGTGATATTTGTAAAGAATAAAGACAAATATACGTGGTTGTGTATTGATTACCACGCCAATTGAAAAAATTAACGATCAAGAATTGTCACCCCCTTCCACACGTTGATGATTTGTTTGATCAGATGAAGGGGGCCACAATTTTCTCCAAGATAGACCTTAATTCAAGTTATCATCAGTTGAGGATTATGGAGGTAGACATTCATAAGACCACCTTCCGTATGATATATGGCCACTACAAGTTCACCGTGGTGCCTTTTGGGTTAACGAATGCCCCGCAATGTTTATGAGCTTGATGAATGGGGTGTTCAGGAAATTCTTGGATCGCTTCATGCTCATCTTCCATGATGACATTTTGACTCAATCACGTATGCGTGAGGAGCATGATGGGCACCTTTTCGGGCTATTTAGTGTCTTCATGAGAAAGAACTTTACAAGAACCTAGAGAAGTGTGCATTCTTTCAAACAAAGGTGCAATATTTGGGCCACATCATTTCTGGGGAAGGTATCGCAATCGATCCTTCCAAGATTCGACCTATTATGAATTGGCCGGAACCCACTAGTGTGACAAAGGTGCAAAAATTCATGGGCTTTGTAGGATATTATAGGATATTTTTTTAGGAATTCTCTCGGGTTGTGCACCCCATCACTTCCCTTTAACGGAAAGGGAAGATGTTTGTTTGGTCGAGATAGATGTGAAAAGGCCTTCAGGACACTAACAGAATGCCTCATGACAACACCTGTTCTTGTAGTACCGGATCCAAAGGGTGATTTTTTCGTATGCACAGATGCTTCTTTGCCAGGAGTTGGAGGAGTGTAAATGCAGGAGGGTAGAGTAGTTACCTTTGAGTCTCATAAACTCAAATATTATGAGCTCAATTATCCGACTCATGATCTTAAGCTTATGGTAGTTGTGCATGTCTTGGTTCGATGGAGGAACTTCCTTCTCGGTTGGAGATTTAAATTTAGGAATGATAACTTGAGTCTTCACCACCTCTTCATGCAGCCCAATCTCAACACTCGTTAGCGCCGTTGGATGGAGTTGCTTTGTGAGAACAATATGGAAATAGAGCATGTGAAAGGGAAGGAGAATGTGGTTTTAGATTCTCTTAGCATATAGAGACATGTGGTTATGGCCATTGTAGTGAGAAAAAATTTACGGATCATGATTCTATAGTAGCTTCCTCACGACCACTTCCAAATTGTAGCTAGAGCAGAGATCGAGTCTCAAAGACCCCTTAAGGGAAAGTTCGATGGTTTTTATTTATAGAAAAATGTCCTCCTCGAGCACAAAGGCCGGATTTATGTTTCGGAGGATGGAGGCACATTGTGCACATCTTGTATTCATCCCATTCCAGGTGAAGAAGATGCATGCCGTTTGAGACAGTTGTATCATTAGAGGGAACTTCATAGATACATGGCTTAGTTTGTGTCATGTTGTTTAGAGTGTCAGATATTGAAGGTCGAGAATCAACATCCAGTTGGCCTTTTCTTTCCACATGCTATACTAGAATGGAAATGGGACACCATTTCCATGAACTTCACTGTTCGGCTACCGATGTCGATATACCACCACGATGCAATCATGGTCACGGTGGATAAATTAATGAAAGTGGCTCATTTTTCTCTGGTGAAGACCACTTATATAGCTAGTGCAGTGGCATGGGTATATCTAGATGAGATTGTTATATTGTATGGGATTATGTGGAAGATTATATGTGACCGCGATCCTCTATATAATTCCCAATTTTGGACTACTATGCAACATTCTCTCAGGATGAATATCAATTTAAGCATGGCGTATCACCCCGAGATAGATGGGCCAGATTGAGCGGGTGAATCAGATATTAGAGGACATGCTTAGGATGTATGTTATGGATCACCAGTCAAGATGGGAGGAGTATTTGTACTTGGTGGAGTTTTCATACAATAATAGTTTATAGTGTTTGATAGGCATGGACCATTTCTAAGAAATGTATGGCAGAGAGTGCAGGAAACCTCTTAGTTGGGATGGGTTAGAGGAAAGGGTTTCTCTTGGGTCAGATTTATTGCAAGACATAGAGCACCAGGTGGTTATGATCAGATAGAGACTGTAGGAGGCACAGGGTAGGCATAAGAAGTATAAAGATCAGAATATGACCGACCATAGTTTTGATGCGGGCATGAAGGTTCTCCTTCATGTCAGGCCACATAAGAGCCCTATCAGTTACAGAAAAGGTTCTAAGTTAGCTCCTAGATTTTTAGGCCCCTTTGAGATCTTGGAGCGTATCAATCCTTTGGCCTACCATCTAGTGTTGCCACCTAGCTTGTCTCGCATCCATGATGTGTTTCATGTTTATGTACTTAGAAAATATATTTCAGATCCTTCTCGTATGTTGGATTGGACCTCATTACAAGTACAAGATCAGGGGTAGGTGATGGTGGAGCCCGTTCACATTATAGAGCATAGGACCTTGGGCCTTCGAGGTAGAAAGATTGACCAAGTTTGAGTGTAGTGGGACAGATATGATGAGGCGTGGCTACTGAGGGTGGATGCTACTTTGCTATGAGTCTAGTTTCAACACTGTTCCAGTCACTTCCAGGAGGAAGTCGAGTCTAAGGGGAGGGGGATGTAGTGCCCACTTCCCTTCGACACCTTTTTTATTGATTATGATACTATCGACTATACTTATGGATGTTATTATAGCTTTTGATATGGCATGATGTTAGATGTTAGAGATCATGGACTGTTGTTGATGATTTTTATTCATATATGGTGCATGTGGTATTAGAGACATTTTATACTAATGTTGTTATGATGTTGACATGGTTATATGTGTGTGTGTGTGTGTGTGTGTGTGTGTGTGTGTGTGTGTGTGTGTGTGTGTGTGTGTGTGTGTGTGTGTGTTTTGGACATGTGTTATTTCATCATATTGAGTAGACCTAGATAATTGAACTAATTTTATGATCATATGGTTATTGATGAAATTGTAAATGATGTCATTACTTGCTTGATGATGTTTTGATTTATATATAGATGACTTTGCCATTATATTTTATATTTATTTTAGATGATTTAATTAGATGATTTAATGTGTGCACAAGGCCGAAGGAGGTATTTGTGTTTTGCAGGAAAACATATCACAACAAACATTGGGGGATTGGAGACCAACAAAATTGGAATTCTAGATGAATTCAACAAGGGTCACCATGGCAATGTGTATTTGTTATTTGTGCATGTTTGAATTAATGTTAGGGGTTCCCATGGGGGGATCACCTTCAAATGTAACCAAGGGGTTATGTGTATTCTTTTATTTAGTTTCTTTTGTTTAATTTTAGTATGTGATTTTTAGTGATGTATTTTCCCCTTTATTATTTATTCTATTTGTGTCTAGATTAGTGAGCAATCATGTTGTTAAATAAATTAAATAGGTCAAAAGAATGCATTTATTAGAGCTGATGGATCTTAGATTATGTGTTGTAAGTAATGCGTAAGTAACTTTGAGTATGAAACACTCCACCTTCCTTTTAAAATTCGGATCTGTCCTTAGGGGCTGATTTTGGAGGCTTGTGGGACAAGTTAAACTTGTCCCACACCTCTTAAATTGTTACACCAACCCTACCTATGGGTTGGGAAGTAAAAATTAGTCCTTATTATGCATTTTGGGAAGACAAGTTGTAATTTATTATTACACCTTCTTACATGAAATTAATTTTAGTCCTTAAGAGGTGTGGGCTTGGATTGTGTGTAAGTAAAAATGTCATTTATTCACCCACTTATTAATTGTGCTTTAGAGTTTGAAGTTGACTTGTGAGGTGGATTTGAGGATGAGTGATGTGGCATCCTATATGGGCACCTAATCCTCATCTCTCCCTTTTCTATTTATTAGAATTCTTTGTCTTGTTTGGGGGTTACTTCATTTTAGTTTGGTGCTCTTTGCAATTGGAGAGAGTTAGAGGATTTGGATGCTTGTGGATTTATTGGTGCTTGGGATTTGTTTGGATTTGAAGAAACTTATTGTTGAACTTTTGGATCAAGCTATATCATGGAGAGGTAGGAGCTTGACTCTTTTAAAATGTGTTATTTTTATTTTATGCATAAGTGAATTTTGTTGAGTGTGTGGTATGTTCATAAGTTGGTTGGGTAGATTGCCTAAGTGTGGTGTAGGAGAAGACTATGGGGATCTTTCTTGTGGGGAGGCATAAGAGAATGTGGGGAGGCATAAGAGTTATTTTGTGGAGGGATTTTGGGATGGGTTTCCACCTTGGAAAAGAAATAGCTTGCATTTCTTACTTGTTATGGGGGAGCCATAAGAGGAGGGAGGCATAAGAGAATGGGAGGTATAAGAGGTACTTGGGGGAGGCATAAGAGTATGTAGGGGTTTTGAGATAAATATATTGGCGGGTTTTAAGGTGGACACCCATTTCCCATTGGGAGGTATAAGAAGCTTCCCCATAGATCTTACTCCTTTGGCTTTTGTATGATGAAGCCTTGTGTATTTTTTTGTTGTCTTTCTTATGACTGTCACTGCATTATTTGGACTGTATATGATTGTAAAATCTGGTATTATGTTGTGGAAGCTTGTTTGTTGCCATGAGTTGAATCCATTTCCTATTGTAATGTGGTTGGGGCTCAAGGGAAAATGAGGAGGATGACTTCTCCTCTTCATTGGAATTCTTGGTTGGGTGGAGAGCGTTGCCTCTCCCCCTTTTCTTTGTTGTGACCAAATGAAATCTAGCGGATCTCTCTTGTTATTGCTTCTGGGAGCTATGTATTAAGATAAATTTGCAGTTCTCCTACTTTCCTTTTTTGTAAAAATTTCCCACTTTAAATGGATGACATTGTAATATCATTTGTGGTAAAAATCTGTTGTTTTTGGATGTGAAAGGTACATCCGAATGAGAAATTTTTATTTTGTAAGTTTTCTTTTGGTGAGCAATAGAGAAGTTGTAAAGGGAATTATTTTTGTTTAATAGAATTTGATTTACTATATACAAAATGGATTTTCTCTTGTTGGGAAACCTATTGATTGAAATACTTTTACAAAATCTTTGTTTGAAGGCTGGAAAATCTGTGTTAGGAAATATTACATTCCTCTGTATTATTTGAAAGGCACGTTTTGAAAATAGAACTACATTCTTGCTCTTCACGCATTGATTAAAGGAAAGTTAAACATTGTAAAATTGGAATGGAATGAACTTAAATATTTAAAGTATGGCAAATGAAATAGATTAATTTCCAGTTTAAAATATGTAGATTTCTTTTAGATCACTGTAAACCTACAATAAACATCAGAAAAATGTTCAGAACAATCTACAACAATGAAAGACAAGTAGAAACATTAAAATGAACTAAGGATGATCAAAACGCATCCCAAAACTGATTATATTGCCCAAGAAATTTACTTAGAACTTTATTAATCGAGTAAGAGGCAGAAAAATGCCTTTGCAGAAAAGGAGAATTAAATTCAAATTGAAATCCCAACCTTTATCAGTTAATCCTTGCAATCCATTGGAATTCTTTCAAGTGTGTTTCTCCATGCCTGTTTGGTGTGTTGAAGAAGAAAGAATGGAAGATTAGAACAATTCTTGTAGTTGAAAACATTTAGTTCACATTTTTATGGTAGGAAATACGTTTTCTTAATTTCACCCATCTAAGTTTGTTAAAAATAATATTTTATGCTTCCTATGTAAAGAGGATTTTGACCCTTTTCCAAAAAGTCCTTATTTGCTCAAATCGAGCTTCTAGTCAAAAGTTATGGCCATTTGAAGTATTGTCTCATTTCTATTTTCAAAAACAAAATTAAGTTCAAAAGTTACTTTTGCTATGATTCCTCGTGGACCCTTGAGACCCGCTTATGTCGCTTTTGGAAAAACACTTCCATGGGTTCATGGGCCCGCACCTTCAAACTTTACCTTTTGAAAAATGGAAAAAATTTCTAAGTCTCCCTGACGGCCCACCACCCCACAACCAATGATGGTCTGCCATGTGGCTTCTTTAGGCATCGGCGGAGGTGCGGATTGTTTTAGACCTTAACGCTTTTGGAAAAAGATTGGCAAAAATTCCTAAGTTTTCCTCGTCGTCTGTCTTCCCCGCAGTCTTTGTTGGGTGACATGTGGCTTCGCTAGGCATCAGTGGAGGCGCGGGTTGTTTTTAACCTTTACACTTTTTAACACAAAATTCTAAATTCTTAAGTTTCCCCATCGGTCCATTGCCTTGTTTGTGATTTTGGGCATGACACGTGGGCTCTCTGGGCATCGGCGGAGGCCCATATGTTTTTAAACCTTTTTCCTCTTCAAAAAAAGAGCCTAAAAGTCCTTGTTGCCTCGATGACCTGCCTTCCCGCATTGGCTTAAAAATGTGCCACGTGTCCCTTGCGGCTTTGGGTAAATTTTCTTCCCTCGGCGGAAGTCCCGCCACGTGGGCTCGTGGGAGCGCAAAGGAAAATTACACTTTTTAGCTAAAAATGTAAAGTGCCAAATGTCTCTCAAGTCCGCTGGTCCGAAACCTTCCCCGGGGGAAATTTCTTCCCTAGGCCCATAGGCCTGCTTTTGGGAAAACAAATCCTCCCAAGGCCTGCTAGCCAATAACTTGAGAAATATGAGTTAGGAGGACTTCTTTATATCATTGGAAAGGGGAAGATATTTTCTATCTAATGAAAATATTTAAAGAAAGTGTTAAGAGTGTGAAATATAAATTAATTACCTTCTTAATTTAAATGTTTGGTTTCAAAGGCATAAGGTGACTGTTAAGGGGTCGCCTTATGGGGTAAGGGAATGTTTTTCTAACCCATGTAAAGAAGAACTTTGGTTATTGTTTAGACCTAGTGAAATCAAAAAAACTTGGGCATTTAATTGTTTTGGCCCCTTTGACCCTCTAAAATTAATTATGGAGTATTTAACTATAGTTTTAATTTAATTATTTACTAAATTAACACCTAAGAGAAATTTAACTATATTTGGATTAATTACACTCATTAATTTTGCAATGTGGATTTAATATTTGTTATAACAGGAAAATGTAATTTATTAAGTATAATTGACTTTGAATCTTTTCTTTGTGATTATAATTTTCAAAACTTGTTGAGGACACCTTTCAAAAAAAAAAAATCCATAATTTTTTTCTAACTAAACCTAGATTGTTCTTGGGTCTCGAGTGGACGTAGTAAAGATATTACATAGTATGATAACCCAAATAACCAAACTTGAACAACACAATGATTTTAATTTATTCATAGGCTAATATCTTGGGATTTCATTTAATGAGCACTGTAAGTGACAAAAATTACATGGCGAGGGACATTCTTAGATCTATGCAGTGTATGATTTTCTCATGAGTCCTTCCATTCTATAAAATGAAATTCGATTGTCTAATATTAAAATCAGTATGTGCAAGAAGCTAGAAAATGAAATACAAAATTGGGAAGCATTGAGATTAAAGTACATCTTTGCGGTATGGTATAGGCATTCGTTTATATTGAAAATATATAGGCATGTTGTCAAATTATTGATACATAATGTGAAATGAGTAATTTATCGCGACATATGCAATAGTGAACGCAATACGAAAAGGATTGATATGGATATAAAAATGCATTAACTTATCATGGATAAAAGTCCAAGTATGTCATGGGGAAGACTGTTTGTGGAAAATTGAAAATACAACAATGATGCATTTAATTTTAATCTCAAGATCACAAAGAAAGATGGATTTCCTTCCTCGTTACCAAGTTGAAGACATAGTTCACTCCAAAAGACATATTTAAAAATAGGTGCAGAGATCATCATGCAAATTAGTACCCCATAACTTCATCATCTAATGTTATCCTACCCAGAAAAAACTCTAAACTGAAAAACCTAAAAGGGCATTATGAACAAATTAAACATAATTCCAATGTAAAATTAAAGGGGAAGTAAAGCTTGCTATCAGGACCAAGCCTAATCCTGCCTCTGGTAGGCAACAATGCTCTTGCAATAACTGAAACAAAGTTAATGCCTTATGAATCATTCACACTTATTCCCTCCTATTGATTATCATGATACTGGTTGTTGCTCTGCTTGTGTGATGAAGCCCCTATTGCCAAAAAGGCATTCTGCACAGATTCGAGCCATTTCCTGGAACTGGGCTATTCAGGTCATGATTCCCAGTGCCCCCCAAAATGACCGTGGCCTGTAGAAACACCTTAGCCCCCTGTGCTAAGGAGTTGCGCATTCTGTGCTCTGTAGCGAAATAGGTCGAGATCTGGTCTCTCATCACTCTCAGCTCGGTTTTGACGTGCTTTCTCATCAACAGAAGGATGGTTCCACCGGGGTTGGCCTCAACCTGGACTTGGAAACTCTGCCGTATGAGCTGCTTGAGGAATGAAAATCCATGGAGGCCTGCGCTTTCCTCGGCGACTTCCAAAGGAGTTTATCCTATATGCGACATAGAAAGAACAGGAAATGGGGAAAAGGGCTGATTTCGTGGAGTCCAGGAAAAGGGTGAATTTTCAGTCCAAGTAACAGTTGAGGTGCCTCAGGAAGAATGCAAGCCAAAGGCCACCATGGATTCTGCAACGGAGATCTCCGGAGAAAATGGGGAAATGACACATCTCATAAAAATCGATCTGACATATCTCAGCCATAGAAAATGTAACGTTGCAGAGGCAGTGCAGCAAATCTCTTGACAGTGCAGAAAATTGGTCGCGTATGCGCTAGCTACAAGAGAATGGAACGTTGTAGAGGCAGTGCCTCCCGAGGGATAATGGACGCATATTTCAAGGAAAAATCGAGGTGCAGAACAACCCGTGCTTAAACGCATGGACTTCGTAAATCTCCAACGACTCTAAATAGAAAAGCCTTCGGCCTAATAAAGTAGAGTACATATAGTAGATATTAGTTCATTAGCAAAAATCTATTCTATGGAGTATGTGTGTGCCATTAACTAGGTATTTGATTCACACTTTTTTTCATCAAATTTTCCGTTCTTACCTCACTGAATTTTTAAGAGGAGATAGATTGAACACGACTGTTTACACATCGTCTATTTTATACAAGTGCGAGAAAATAAAAAGTACGATAGCTTTTGTGTTGTCGATGTGGAGGGGAGATTTAAAAGTCACCATGTACATGATAGGGGAATGCATTTGTCACAACTTTTTTAATACAAAAATAAATACGAGAGGAGTCCATCATGTACAATAGGTCAGAGTTTCATAATTTAATTTTTATTAAATTCCTATCAAGTGATAAGGGAAGTGCTTAAATGATGCTTATCTTTATAAATTTACATTGAGAGAATATTTGGCGGGGGACTAGATTGATTAGTGATTATTTGGATTGGGAAGAGCTTTAAGAATTGTAAATTTTTGACGAACTACGATGTGCACTCATTAAGTTCGTGAGAGGAAAAATAGGGTAGTCTGCAAAAACTTTAAATTTGACAATGGTTTAGGCATTGTTCTTTTTTCTAAGGTGTAAAATATTCTAGATTTCATATTTACAATTTGACCATCATAATTGTTTTGTATTTTACTATTGGAATTGACCTTATATTAATTTAAAGGAAAGTTACATAGTAGGGGAGGCCGGACAAATCACGGTCTGAAAAAATGCTTCGAGGGCAATCTAAAGCACGACACATGGGCAAACACAAAAATGCCACAAAGGCCTACAATAGCACACCCAGAGGGAAAATAGAAGTTATTAACCAAACATTAAAAAACAACATAAAATCATTAGGCACATACCGCTTACACCAGGAAGAGGGGGAAGATCACCCTAAGGAAGGATGAAATCTTTGCTAGAGGGCTCGGCCGATGGAGGATCCACTTATAAGCCCTCTTGCTCAGGAAACCGCATTTGCAGAGGCACCATAATACCCCACCTAGGTGGTGGAGATACTGCAAGACTGTTCAATTTTGGTGGTAGAGAGCCCGTAACGCCCACTAAAATGACCACTTGAGACCCAAGAACAACCTAGGTTTAGATAGAAACATTATAGAATAATTTTTTTTTGAATGGTGAGTCCTCAAACAGGCTTTGAAAACTACAGTTGTCACAACAAAGATTCAAAGTCAATTATAATTTAATAAATTAAATTTTCCCAGTAACAAACATTAGATCCACATTAAAAAATTAATGAGTATAATTAATCCAAATATAGTTAAATTTCTCTTAGGTGTTAATTTAATAAACAATTAAATTAACACTATAGTTAAATATTCCTTAATTAATTTTAGAGGGTTAAAGGGGCGAAAACAATTAAATGCCCAAAGCTTTTTATTTAACTAGGTCTAAACAATAACCAAGGTTCTTATTTACATTGGTTAGAAAAACATTTTCTTATCCCCTAACGTGACCCTTTAAAAAAGGTCAACTCATGCTTTAGAGTTAAACATTTAATATAAAAGGGATAATTTCCCACTTACCCACTCTCGGACTCATCTTTGCACTTCAACCTAATTTTTCACATATTTAACGCACTTAAGGTCTTCGAAAACATTTCCATTAGATTGGAAATTTATTCCCCTTTCCAATGATATAAATAAGTCCTCCTAAGTCCTCACATTTCTTAAGTTATAAGCCGACGGGCCTAAGGAGGAAAATTTTCCCAAAAGGTGGGCCTGCGGACTGGGAAGAAAATTTTCCCCAAAGGCGGGCTTACGAGGGCCGGGGGAAGATGTTTTTTCTGGGAAGGTTTCAAACTAGTGGAATTGGGGAGATATTTGGCACTTTGCACCTTTTGACAAAAAGCACAAGTTACGCTCGCGTGCCTGCGAGCCCGCGACGAGGCTTTGTGCCTAGGAAAGAAAATTTTCCCCAAGCCGTAAGGGACATGTTGCACATTCTTAAGCCAAGATGAGAAGGCAGGCCGTTGGAGTTAATTTGGATTTTAACTCTTTCTATTAAAAGGGTGAAAAGGTTAAAAAAATTGCGCCTACCATGTGTGCCGATGCCAAGTGATGCCACGTGTCGGGGGCCCTTAGAAATGTTGGATTTTGTGTTAAAAGAAAAACAAAGCGCCGGGAAAGTGGACCGTGCGGGGGAAAACTTAGAAATGTTAGATTTTGTGTTAAAAAGCAAAAAGGTTAAAAAACAACCTACGCCTCCACGATTCCAAGCGAAGCCACGTGTCGACCCAACGGTGACTGCGGGAAGGAGGGCCGTGGGAAACTTAGTATTTTTGCCAATCTTTTTTTTCCAAAGACGATAAGGTCTAAAACAATCCATGCCTCCATTGACACTTGAAGAAGCCATGTGTGAGGGACCTACAATGATAAAAAAACATTTTTGACAAACTTAAGTGGGTGAAGTGGTCCTGCCATTAAAATGTGACTTAAGATTTTGTGCCAATTTTTTAAAAAGAAAAGTTTGAAGGTGTGGGCTTGTGAACCGCAGAGGTGTTTTTCCAAAAGTGAATTGGTGGGGCTGCGGGGTTGTGGAGGATTTTGGGAAAAGTATATTTTTACAAAAAAAACTTGAGATGGCTATAAATTTTGAATGGAAGCTTAGATTTGGGAAAATGAGGACAATTAAAATGGATCTTTTTTGGAAAGGGCTCAAACTCCTCTTTGCATAGGAAACATAAAAATTTATTTTTGACAAACTTAAGTGGGTGAATTTGAAAAAAATGTCTTTCCTTCCATTAAAATGTGAATTAAAGTTTTCCAGCTACTAGACTTGATTCGATCCACTATTCTTTCTTCTTCAACATGCCAAACAGGCATGGAGAGTTACACTTGAAGGATTTCAAATGGATTGCAAGGAGAAAATATTAATGGTTGAGTATCTAAAAACGAATTTCCTTTCTTTTCTGTGAAATTACATTATTTTGCCTCTTGCAAACGATTAAAGATGGAATAATGTATTACAAATTGCAAGGGAAATACAAACTATTTTGGAATGTGTTTTTATCGTCCTTAGTTCCACACCTAGGAAATCTACCCAACCAACAAACAAACATACCAAACATTCCTACACCACACCTAGGCAATCTACCAAACCAACAAACAAACATACCAAACATTCCATAAACATGCGCATAAGAAGAATACCGAAAGAAAACCCTTTAACCAGTGTCAAGCTCCTACCTCTTTGTGATAGAGCTTGATCCAAAAGTTCAACAACAAGCTTCTTCAAATCCAAACAGTCCCAAAGCACCAACAAATCCACAAGCATCCAAAATCCTCTAACTCTCTCCAATTGTAAGAGCACCAAACCAAAAGGAAGTAACCCCTAAAGTAACCCCCAAAACAACAAAAGAATTCGAATAAATAGAAAAGGGAGAGAGGAGGATGAGGTAGCTCCATGTAGGATGCCACATCACTCATCCTCAACTCCACCTCACAAGTCAACTTCAAACTCCAAAGAATAATTAAAAGGAGGGTGAATAAATGACCTTTTACTTACACACACAATCCAAGTCTACACCCCAAGGACCAAAACTAATTTCATGCAAGAAGGTGCAATAAAAACTTACAACTTGCCTTCCCAAAAATAAAAATGAGGCCTAATTTTGACCCTCCAACCCATTGGTAGGGTTGGTGTAACAATTTAAGATGTGTGGGATAAGTTTAACTTGTCCCACAAGCCTCCAAAATTAGTCCTTAAGGATAGATGCGAATTTCAAAAGGAAGGTGGAGTGTTTCACATGCAAGGTTACTTACACATCATTTACAACACATAAAACAAGAGCCAACAACTCTAATAAATGCATTATTTTGACCAATTTTAATTAAATTAACAACATGATTACTCACTAATCTTGACACCAATTAAATAAATAATGAAGGGTAAAATACATCACTAAATAAACACATACTAAAATTAAACAAAGGAACTAATTAAAAGAATACACACAACCCCTTGGTCACATTTGAAGGTGATCTCCAACGTGGAAACCCTTAACTATAATAAAAACATACAAAAATAACAAATAGCGTTTCCATGGTGACCCTTGTTGAATTCATCTAGAATTCCAATGTGGTTGGTCTCCAATCCCCCGATGCTTGTTGTGACATGTTTACTGCAAAATGAAAATACCTCCTTCGACTCTTGGCTTGCATCAAAAACATACAAAATAAACATAATATATATCTCCAAATCATCTATATATATGAATCAAAACATCATCCAAGAAAGCAACAATATCATTAGAATTTCATCCATAACCATATGATCACAAGATTAGTTCAATTTTCTAGGTCTACTCAATATGAAAAAATATCACATGTCCGAAACCAAACACACACACACACACACACACACACACACACACACACACACACACACACACACACACACATAACCATGTTAACAACATAACAACATCAATATAAAATGTCCCCAATACTCTACATGCATCACAAATGAATCAAAATCAACAACAGTCCATGATCTCTAATGTCTAACATCATACCAACTCAAAAGCTACAATAATTTCCATAAATATAGTCAACAATGTCATAATCAATATCAAAAGGTGTCGAAGGTAAGTGAGCACTACAAAGTCCCACCGTGGAGTATCGACAACTCCTTTCCCCCTGGGAAGACTCCAACACGGTCCAAATGAGGCAGGGTGATACGATCCCAAGGGGAGGAAAAATTATGGATACGTAAGTGACTCCTCCATCGTGTGTTAATAGCAAGTGGCTAATGGGGAGGTGAAATATGAGGTAGTGAAAGTGGTGGATCAAGTGGCACATGGCTCAAAGTGCATGACACAATCCCTAGTAATCTAGTTACTCTTGAAGGTTTGTGAATTCTATAGAAACCTCAACATCCTGTGCTTGAATATGTGATCACATAGTAGAAAGAATAATCACCTTGTCATTAGTAGAAAAGATGATAGCCATATGATTATGTTTGAAAATAAAGGCATTACGATTTTTCTAGATGTGAAATAAAATGCAAGCATGGAAAAGATACCACATATTACCTATATAAGAAGGCCAAGGAATAAATTCCCCTAAAAAAGCTAGACACCAGGAGAAACACTCAGCGTGATAGGTTTAAGAAAAGGAATGAATCCAATGCCAAATAGCTTATGCATGTAAGAAAAAATAGAATAGATGTATGAAAGAATCTAGGATGGAAAAGAAGGGGTGGGACAGGGGAGAGATGCCAATATGCCTAATCTATTCACCTAAAGGTAGACATTTATAAACCAAGAACCACAAAAATGGTTAACTTTAGGTTCTCAAAGAGGGTTCCAAGCATGAACAAGTCTATGAAACCATGTAGCTGGCAGGTGAATGGAGTCCCAATGAGAATTTAACTTATCAATTGTGGGTAATAGATGAAAGAGAAAACAATAAATTATATGAGTGTTATAACACAAAAATTATATATCCTAATTGTAGTGCCAGTCGCTCCACCATAAAACCGGTGGATGAAGGCCAAGTTTAGAAGCATCACATTTGGAAGAAGTTCCTGAATCTTTCTAATTGACAAAAATATGATTGCAGTAAATTAAATTTAGTTTCGAGATCAGGCCAAACAATCCAACCCTTGAGGTGCACTAAATTATAAATAGTGTGAATGCCTTTTAAAAAGAGCCTATGGATTTGATGCTGGGGAGTTTCAGCTAACTGATTTGTGCCCTTAGAGAGAATTAGAGACCACCGGATGTTGTGATCATTAAACGGAAGGCATATGTGAAAACCATTGCCAACCCATGGCTAAAAATTCTTAACCTTCTCGAAGGATTTCAAGATGATCTTTGCCACAAATGTAATTCCACTCCTCTTCAACAATGATTAAACCGTGTTATTGATTTTGAATTGATTTTTAATCTTAAAATTTGCTGATTTATTCTAGTTAGCATGTTAATAAGATGTGTGGGACATCATGACTCCATTGTGTTTTGATTATTATTTTGACTATATGGTGGTAATTGTAAACATTGATGGGAATTTAAGGATATGATGATGATCTAGAATGGTTGTCTTGTTCTAGACTAATTGTAATATCATTACTAATCTTATATTGTTATGTCTCTTCTAACTCTGTATTCGATCCCTAGACCTTGATATCGTATTAGACATTAGACATTGCTAGATGGGAATCGATAGACGTGTAAATTACTTAATTGATAGAAGATATAGATGTGTTAGACTTGTGACATCATGTGACTATTGCGATGAATTTTATATGCTTGATTCATATATCAGTATTTGATGATCTAACTATTACTACTATATTGACATATTGGATGTGATTTATGGATATTTATGGATGATTGTTGATGTTGTGATCTTAGTAAAAATTGATGGATTGGTAGAATCAAAATGTTAGAAAATTGAACGATTGGTGAATTACTTGATTCTAACACTGGTTTAATAATGATATTCGATGATGTCAATTTTTATGTATATATGCATGTATTTTTATTATTTCGATGTTGTTAATATGGTCATGAGGCCAGAAAGGTATTTTCTTGACTTTTGTAGGTGTTCGTAATGTTGGTATCCAAATTGATTCTTCCTCAAAGTCTTAACAAAGCATCACTTTGGTTTGACATGAAACTTAGAGATATATTAAATCATGATGAGTCATTTTGTAGTAGCCGGGCATGAGATCTATCGGCCCTTTGTCACTCAAATGTGGAGAAATGGATAGCACCCTCAAGAGGATTTGATCTATCCTCACTATTTTAGGTTGTGCCTTTCATCCAAGGTAAGAGAACCTATTTTGTAACCTTTGTTTATTGAAGAACAATGATAACTCCTTATTTTGCATAAATTTTATAGAAAAGACCTTGGGAAAATATGATCAACACACCATATTTGACTCTCACGAGTTGTCACTTTGGATAGTGGAGATATTTTTGGGCAAGGTTCAGGCTACTAAAGACATTTGAGACCCTAATTGCTTCTACATGTTTTAGTAACAGAGATTATGCATTTGTATGCATAGGAAAAATAGGGGTAGTACAGGTAGGATAGTTGTTTTGAATGAATTCTCTTGGTGGGAGGTGAGGCATGGTGATCCAGATCCTTCAAGAATCTTTACAAAATGGAAGGTTAAACCAATAGAATGCCACAAAATAGATAAAATGTTTCTTTAACTAGAATATGTGCTTCAATGGAGGCCCAAATTAGCACTCTTTCACACAATCTTTGAGATTCTATCACAAAGGCTCGAGTTATAAAATCCAACAAAGCATCAAGATCTAAGAAAAATCACGCGTAAGGTACACCCAAACGCTTACAAAAATCTTTGTCAACAAATGAAAGAAAAGTGATTTTAAATCATTTATTCCAATCCCAAATGAAATCTCTTCTAAGCGATGAAATTTCATATGCTACTAAATTGTCACAAGGATTGAGGCTTGTGTGATTGAATCATATTTAATACAATATTGCAACAGAAACAAGAAAATCTACTTGCATATATTTAGAAATAAAACAAACACATCTTTCTCAAGATAACACAAAATAACTTGATTTTGATTGTCTAATAGCTTTTAAATGGTCTGTGCACTTAAAACCACCTTGACACAATAAAACTTAATACAAAAAGAGATAACCAAGTTTCTTAGATGGATTCTCAAAAAGACAGGCTTTGTCAAATTTTCCTCTTGGGAATTTTCTTTGACCTCTAACACTCCAACCTCTAACAACCCTTTACATGAAAAAAATTCATGCCATTTATAACATTTACAATAGACCCCTTTCCCCCAAAAATCAAAACATTGAGTGCACAATTCTCGCCATGATCACAATCACATTTTCGGGATCAGATCTACAAAAATTACCATGTGCTGAGGGGAAGATCTCTTGAATATCTCCCGCATTCAACTCCTTCCTCTGATAGATCACTCTTTCTTTAATTTTCCAACCACTTCCACCCCAAATCTATCAAATCTGGCTCCTTGCATGCTTGGGAGAATAAAAATGGAAAATCTGATCGGGCTCGATAGTCAGACCATTTTAATGGCGAAAGACATCTTCTAGATCTTCCCACCAAACTCAAATATCAACATTAACTTCCTTCTCTATCTGGTGTGTAGAAAAACTAAGAAATCATGAAGACTCACACTTCCAGGCATGTTTCAGAAAAAAAGGGGAGGAAATCAGATTCAGACTCTCAATTGCCATTGATTTTTACTTTGAATTTGGGCCATCCACATGGAAGATTCAAACTTTAAAAATAGACCCGGGGGCTTCCTTTGAATTTTTACAACTTTTTGGAAAAATGAAAAAAATTTAATTTTCTCCACACCTCCACCATTGGGAAATGACCCTAACATGTGTCCTAAGGAGGGCCCCAGTGGAATCACGGCCAAATTCTTCCATATTACTCCCTTTTTGGAAAAGGGAAAATTTTCTAGATTTTCCCCCCCACCCTTTGACCAGGAGAAAGCTTTGACCCTTCCTTTATTAGGCTTATGGGCCATTTTGATGTTTTTAGTCATTTGCATGTCAAGGGGAAAAAAATCTAAATTTCCCCTGATGGTCTACCTCCCCACCCCTTTGAATTTTCAACCTGCCACGTGTCACCATGGTGCACCTTGAGATGGTCCCAAAAATTTGATATCTTGAACGAGTAGGGGCTCGCCACGTGTCTTGTCCAAGAAAATATTTTCTAAATGCTTGAAGCTCATGAAAGGTGCCACATGTCATGCTTCGATGAAGTCCCTTTTGGTGTTGAAAAGTATAAGAAATGATGCAAAGTGAATGGAGGCCTCCACATGTCAATGTAGTGCTCCTTCAAAATACCTTAAGGCTTTTTTTAAAAATGGTTAGGTGCGGGTGTTCTTCCACTTCAGAATTTTACTCCATTTTTCTAAAGGGGAAAAATATCCAACTTACCACCAAAGGCCCACATCTCCGCCATTAGCTTTACGATGTGTCCTCCTGTGGGGTCAAAGTGAGACTTTTTCGCTGCCTCTTAAATTTTCTCCAATCAGAGCCTGGCGGGGCCACGGGGTAGGTTCAAACTCTTTTCCAAAGTAGCCAAAAAGAGAAAGTTCAAAAATAGACCTGCCACACCCCATCCAATAAGAGGAATCCATGTAAGCACCAAAAGAACCAATTAGAATTGAGCGGAGCCATGGACCAATTTTTCCTTTTTCGCTAAAAAAAGCAAAAATGTTAAGTTAAAGCACACTTGCCATCCCTTGACCAACCAAAAGAATCCATGTCCCCTGTTGATGCAAGGATGTAAATTTGACTAAGAGAAACTCCCGTCAAATCGTAAAACATAGAAAAACAATTATTCGAGCCCAAAAATGAAAATTTCTCTAAGGAAAGAGAATTTAGAAATATTTACAAAGCTCAAATATGTTTCTCAGAGATACATCCATTCATTTTTCTTCAAGTATTTAGGGTTGAGAAGACAAGGAAAACAAATCCTGACTATGGAGACTAAAAAATATGGGATAACCTGAGTTTTTGGATGAATAGAGAACTGGAGACCCAAATTATAGACCTTTTTTCCAGAGGAACAAAGAAACAAGGAGAAAACCATGGACCGATGAGTGATCTACAACCCAAGAACATATTAAAATGATGAAAAAGATTAACCAAGTACAACATGGGAAAATAAAATAATAGAGGCCGTAAATCGATAGATTTTCAAAGGAAAATGGAGGCGAGACAATTTTGAGCACCAACATCGGCTTTGACTCGGGGATGGGCACTCCCTGTGAGTGCCATAAGAAAAAAGGTAGACCAAGTGCCAAGAATAGCCACTAGGCAAAAGAGTCATCTTGTAGAGCGGAGAAAAAAGCCATCTTCAAAAATAAATAGAGAAACCAACAAAAATAGGTCACCGAGGACCAAAACAAGCAAAAACACAAAAGATAGGGAACAAACAACAAACTATACAATGTACAAAATATTTTCTTGATCCATAGGCATCAATCTAAGAAATGCTTCAAATGCCTACCATTAACAGGAAATTCGAGAAATTCACCATCTAATTCCTTGAGGAAGAAGGTATGCTCACCAATCCTGATATGAATAGAATAAGGGTCCATCCATAATGAGTCAAACTTGCCATGCTTGTCCTTATCCTCATGTCTTCTATCCCATAGCAGCACAAGATCTCCAACATTGAAAGCTATGGGAGTGACTTTCTTATCAAATAACTTCTTCAGTTTCTCTTTGAACTTTTCATGCCTCTGGTGGGATACCCTCCTCTCTTCATCAATCTCAACAATCTGGTTAATGTGAGCATCATAAGGACCTACTTCTTGATCTTCCATTTGTTAGATAAAATGATAGGAAGAAAATTTAATATGCAGAGGTAGTACGGCCTAAGTACCATATACTAACTCAAATGGACTCTTTCCAGTGGCCCTCTTAACGGTTATCTATCTTCGCCCAAACAAAAAACTTCAACTTTTACCCCACTTTCTCTTATTCTGCTCCAATGTTCTTCTGATAATTTTTAGCAAATTTTTATTACTAGACTCAGCTTGTCCATTTCCTTAGGGATTGTAATTGGAGGCATATGTCAAGTGGATCCCATACTCCTTGCACATTGCCACCAAAGGTTTAGCTCTAAAGCTCATGACATTATCAGCTATAATCTTGATTGACACCTTAAACCTATAGATGATGTTGTTTAGCACGAAATCCATGACAACTTGGAGTGTTTCCTTCTTGGTGACGATTGCCTCCACCCACTTAGTAAAATAATCGGTTTGCCCATAAGAATCCACTTATGGACAAAATTGAAGGGCATGAGATCTCACTAATGAAATCCATTCCCTATTGCTTGAATGGGGCTTCAATTGATACATGTTGTAAAGGAAGGGAACCTGAAGCTTTTAGTCTTCTAGAGAAGCACTGGAAACTTGCACATCTTCTAACCAACAAGGTTGTATCCTTGAAGAGAGTTTGGCCACCAATAACCAGCCCTCAAAATCTTGTGTGTTGTGATTGTTGTAGAAAAATTCCCCCACAAACTCCTCCATGGAGATCAACTATTATCTTGGGGGCTTCTTCTTGATAATGCACCTTAACAAGACTCCCTCTAGGTTCTTCCAAGCTAGATCATAATTAGTGATGACATATTTTTGGGAGACCAACTTAAGGGATCTCTTCTAGTTCTTTCTTAAGTTCTCACGGCAGCTCATATGTTTGAGATAAAAGATTATATCTCTATACCACTCAAAATTCACCAATGTTTGAAATACACCTTCCCTTTCCTCTTCCACCTCATTTACCTTAATAGTTTGCAAGTTCTCTCAGCCAAAAGCTTATCCAAGCCAAAACTTCTCACCAACTTCGTGGTTTGGATATCCATATCATATTCTTGTAATTTGTTCACCCCTTTGCACCTTTTACTTGAGACTTCCATCTCTAACAAGATGTCCTTCACCATGGTGTGGGGAACATAAGAAACCACTTTAGAACTTAGAATGTAAGGCCTAAAAACCTTTGTTGCTTTTACCAAGGAAAATGCTTGCTTTTCCATGATAGTGTACCTAAGCTCATTCCCCTGCAAGGCTTTACTAAAAAGGTAGTGGGCCTATTAGCCCCTTCATCATCCTTCTACAACAGGAAAAAAATAGTGTTCTCTGAAGCAAAAGAGAACAGTTGAAAGGGCTTCCTATAATCTGGAGCTGTCGGAATAGGTGCATGCTTTAGTGCCTCTTTAATCCCATTGAAGGCTTGGATGGCATCCTCCTCCCATTTGATGACCTATTCTTTCTTCAGCATGGAATTGATTAGAATGGTCAACTTAGCAAAGTTTGATATGAATCTTCTAATGAAGTTTATTTACCTAAAGAAGGATTGAATTCCTTTCTTAGTCCTTGGGATTTGGACCTTGTTGATGGCCTCAACTCTTTCTAGATGACTCATCACCCCTTTTTGTGACACTATGTGACCCAACAACTTTGCCTTCTGCACTCCAAAATGGCATTTCTTTGGATTGAGTGAGATGTCATATTCTCTACATCTTATCAACATCTTCTCCAAGTGCAGCAAGTGATCACTTCTATTCCTAGAAAATATAGTTACATCATCTTGATAAATTGTAATAAACTCATTGATGTACCCAGAAAAAGCAACATCCATTGCTCTTTGAAAGGTGGCTCCAGCATTCATCGGACCAAAGGGAATCGAAATAAACATAGGTCCCCAAGGAGTAGTAAAGGTTGTCCTGATCCTTTTCGATTCCTTCACCACACCTTGGTTATAGCCAGAGAAATCATCCAAGGTGGAAAGAAACTCGAGAACTAGTCACTAACTGCAGCATGTTCTCCATATTTGGTAAAGGATAATTATCCTTCATTGATGCTCTATTTATATTCCTGAAGTCCACACATAACCTGATGTCACCATTTTTATTTTTGATTGGTACTAGTTTTGCAACCCAAGAATAATACCTTGTGGGCTGGATAATCCCTCCATCTCTTAGCTTCTTCAGTTATTCATGCATTTTGATGGATAAGAGTGGATTGATGGGCCTCTATTTCTACTTTAATGGCTTTCATTAGAATCCAAGGGGATCTCATGTTGAAACAAGTCCTCTCTGTATGTTTTTAGTTCATAATAGGTCTAAGCTATACAATCTTTGTATTTTTCAACAATCTGGATGTATGACTGCTTCTCCTCCTTGCTGAGATTATTTCCTAACCAAATTTTCCTTGGCTTCTCCTTTGTACCAAGATCATGCTCCTCAATATCCATTGAGGTTGCCATCCATCTATTAATAATGCAATTAACATTATCAAAATTGAACTCAAGAGCAACCAGACCTCTATGGATGGTATCTCTTTCATTTGGATGATGCCCTTACTAAACAAGGTTTCCTTTCCCTTTGTTTTACATACCATTGGCTCAAAATAAATTTATTGATCAAGTAAACTCTCCTTTGTTTTGAAAAAATCTTCTAATATGAGCATCATCATAAAAACCTGCCAATTCTTAATGTTGTCAGGGATAGAAGGTCTTGTTAGTACCTCAACCTCATATTCACAATATAGGGACATTGTACATTTGTCAAACCAAGACCCCAGAATGCAATATTGTCTACCAAGTCATTGAATTTCCTTTCATTATGCACAATGTTGAATAAGTCAAACATCTCAATAAGATCCCAAACTGCATGCTTGTAATGTTTCATTCGTTGATTCTTTGTGGAATAAAGTTTTCTGACTTGTTTTACTATCAATTATGAATCTCCTTTGACAATTATTTCCTTGACACCATATTTCCAATCAATTCTTAAACCCAACAACAGTGCCTCATACTCAAAAATGTTGTTGGTGCACTCAAAGTTGAGTTTGAAGGAAAAAACATTTTTTTCTTGACCAGAAGAAAGTAGAACAATACCAACACCATTCCAAAACTTGGAGAAATATCCATCAAACAATAGAGTCCAAGGAGAGCCTATCTATTCAAGACAATTACATTCTTCAATCTTGTGCTCCTTTCCATCAACAAATCCCACAAATTTATCTGCATCAACACTTGTGTACAATACCTCATAGGATGCATTGTTGGGATCCTTAATAAGATGCAACATTTTCTTTTCCCCATACAACTATACAAGGATAGGACATATCCATTTGGACACTCCCACCAACACTTGTAGCCCATTTTCTTAATTGTAGCATGCCCCACTTGGCTAGGCGGTAACAATGACAACATCAAGTTTTAAGTTTTTACCTACGGATAAGTTGTAAGGTGTACCACAAAAAACTTCACACATCGCACTACTGGAACTTCCCTGGAGTCCATGGTAGTGCATTTCCCATATGCTACTATCACTTTGATGTTTAGCTCATTCATGACTTCCAAATGCATGACATTGCATGATGACCCCGAGTCAAACATGTAATTGTGCAATGATCTATCCTTAATGATCAAAGTGGTGAAGAATGGATCCACATTCATTTCGATTCTACCAAGGATGTCCCCAAATAAACCTAAGATGGTTCATTTAGATATTTTGATGCTTAGTGGTTCTTCTAGTTCTTCAATGATTGGAGGAGTCTCCATAATGTTTATGTTTTCGCCTAGGGAAGTCTTCTCTTCTTTCAACCCCAAGTATTCAAATGCTCTCTTTTTGTGCTCAGGAATCCTAAGCAACTCAACAATTGGAACAAAGACTTTGATTTGACTTAATACTTTGGTAATATCATATGGGGCATTCCTTAGCAAGGTAGTGTTGGAAAGAAAGCCAATACACTTGTTGGTGCCATTTTTGAGCTTGCATAGTGTGCCCTAATTTTTCATGTCCAATTTTTCTCAGAAATGTTTTATTTCTCAAATTGGTGATCTGTAATTTGGCCCCTCCAGTTGAATGTTTCAAAAATGCCCATAAACTTGTTGTTTTGCCCTGGTTTAAAAGAAAAATCCATGTGTGCTCTTATTTGTGCCCTAGGTTTTTCCAATTTTGTAGGCTATGTCATTTTTCCTTTACCAGATCATGCAAAAAATCAAAATTGATCAAATTTTAATTGTTTGCAATTGAAGACACATTCCCAAGGTCAAAAATAATGTCAAATCATGTTTCAATTGACTTAAAATCAAGAAATTTGACATCTTTGTTGAAAATTTTGAATTCTAGGGCATCCTTTGAATTATTTACATTTTGATGGTCATACGGGTGTCATTTGCCCATCAAATTTAACCTCGAAGTTATTTGCAACGTGGCGTGTTTTTACTTGGGTGAGGAAAGGTGAGTAGGCACTCTAACTTTTCACTTTTTGCATTTTCAAGCAAATGGGACATATTCGGTACCGAGGCCCCATTTTTTCAAAAGTGCCTACGTGGCACATTTTGATTGGCTAGGGCATTGGCGGGTGGAAGGATTTTCTTAGGAAATTTTACTTTCATTATGCAAAATTTTCAAAATCAAATTTTGGCCCGAAGGCCCACAACGAATAGGGAGAGGAAACGTGGCACAAAGGGCGTGCGGATGGAAGAGGGACTTGGAGAATTTTGATGTTTTTTTTGGCTCAAAATGATAAAGTGCATTTTTTGCCCAAAAGCCCTCGACAAATTATCAGTGGACACATGTCCGGGAAAGGATAGCATGGGGTAGCGGGTTTTGCAATGACTTTGAATTTCTAAACTTCAAGTGGTAAAAAGTCAAATTTTGGGGTGAGGCTTTGCTCCAATCCAAGGACGACACGTTTCACAAAACGAAAAAGTAGAAGAAGGGGTTGGCGGAGGACTTGGTGAATTTTTTGCTTCTTTGGGAAAAAAGTGAAATTGTCATGTTAAGGCCTACATCCATGAAAAGGGTTAACTTTTTGTGCTAGGCAGAGGTTCGGACCTCGGGGGTAACTTTGAAAATTTTGCAATTTTTGGCAAAATGTTTTAAAATCAAAATTTTGTGTGAGGCGCCAATTAGGTGTAATTTTGAAACTTATGTGGGACAAAGTAAAATTTTTCCTTTTTGGCAAAAGGAGCTAAAGTGTAAATGGGAAGCGTGCCTCCACAACCTATCCATGGTGGACACGTGGCACCTTATAAGAAGTAAAAGGAGGAGCGCGGGCCCGTGGTAAGTTTTAAACGTTTCAAATTATGCTTTCATTATGCAAAATTTTCAAAATCAAATTTTGGCCCAAAGGCTCACAGCGAATAGGGAGAGAACACGTGGCACGAAAGAGGGCATGCAGATGGTGGAGGGACTTGGAGAATTTTGATTTTTTTTGGCTCAAAATGATAAAGTGAATTTATGGCCTGAAATCCTCAGAAAATCATCGGTGGACACGTGTCCAAGAAAGGATAGGATGGGGCAGTGGGTTTTGCAATGACTTTAAAGTTCTAAACTTCAAGTGGTAAAAAGTCAAATTTTGGGCCGAAGCTCCACTCCAATCCATGGACGACACATGTCCCAAAAGGCAAAAGTGGAAGAAGGGGTTGGCGGAGGACTTGGTGAATTTTTGGCTTCTTTGGGAAAAAAGTGAAATTGTCATGGTAAGGCCCGCATCCCCGAAAAGGGTTAAATTTTTGTGCTAGGCGGAGGTTCGGACCTGGGGTAACTTTGAAAATTTTGCAATTTTTGGCAAAATGTTTCAAAATCAAAATTTTGTGCGAGGCCTCGACTAGGTGTAATTTTGAAGCTTGTGCGGGATCATGGAGCTTCAGGACAAAGTAAAATTTTGCCTCTTTAGCAAAAGAAGCTATAGTGTAAATGGGAAGCGTCCCTCCACAGCCTATCCATGGTGGACACGTGGCACCTTTGAAGAAGTAAAAGGAGGAGCGCAACTATACCTGCGGTAAGTTTTAAATTTTTCAAATTTTATAGGAAGGTTTGAAGGCAGAATAGGAGACTTGGCCCCATGGCGAATCGGAGAGCGCCACGTGGCGAGGAAGAGATCGGGCATCCGGGCCCATGGAGGTTTTGTGAAAAAAATTATTTTTTTTCAAAAGAGGAAAAATTGATAGAATTGGTCCACGGTTTCAATGGGACCCACCTTTGGACATGTGGTGGGCCTAGGAGGTAGGTGGGGAAAAGTGGAAAAATTTTCCAAATTTTCAAAAGGTCGCAAATGCATTTTTTAAAGGCATGGGCCCGATCCAATCATTTTTTGACACATGTCCCACCTTATCCAAAGTTTAAAATTTTTGTTAATTTGTTACCTTTGGTCCTATAAAATTTGGATGTTGATCAGAGGTAATTTTGAGCTTATTTTTAGATCTCATCTTCCACGTGGAGGGTGGACATTTAAAGTTGATACAAGATCAATGGTTATTGTGCATCCATCTATTTTGGCCACTATGGGAGCTCCAGGAAACTTGGAATCATGATTTATTCATCAAATTTCATCAAATATTATGTGATTTTGTGTCGTCTTGACCTTCGAGAACATTGGCATCATTTTCATGACCTAATTCTTCGATCTATGGTGTTTTTGATGTAATTTTGGCTCAGGCCCGAGAAAAATGTGAAATGTCAACATCAAAAGTTGCAAAGGTAAAATTGAAAAGGGGAAAAGGTAAAAAATGATGAATGAAAGATGTTTGCATGCCTGAATGATAAAAATGTGCCCTTGGGGTGGATAATGATCTGAATTTGTGTAATGATTTAAATTTTTGTGCATACCTAGCAACCTGCGAGTTGTTTTTCCGTTTGGTGTCACTGTCATTAAATCATGAGGTTTTTTTAACAAATTTGGTCCCATATAGCGAATTATTTGCTTGGGAAGGAAGACTCCAATGTGGCATGAGGTATATAATGCATTTTGGAGAAATTGTAAAGGGTCGGAGCTGAAAATCATGAGGAAATTATGAGAGAAAGCTTATTTTTCGAGAAACCCATCTTGAAGAACCAAAGTTAATGTCACATGTGTTCGAAATTCATGTATGTGAGTTGGTTACAAGTGTATAGCCATCACACATCTCTTATATTTTTCATGTAACTGTTATCTCTCGAAAGTGCACTGGCAGAGAGATAGCAATAGGTTTTCTAAGTCTCGCACAAAAATATCTCTCCCTCTCGTAGATACAATGGGGACACCTCAGGTTTGTGGGTATACCTATTTTGAGGTGAACCTCCGAGGTTAAAAGGCCGGTTCCTTATTGGTGTTCACTAAACTATTTTATGGGAGTTTTAGGGTTAAGAGGTAACTAAAAATGAAATAAATACTAAGGTGATACACTGAATTTGAATGAGAACTTGACTTGAGTGGAATACACAACTGATTTGTGAAGAATTCTTTGTGTGCATGAACCAATTTGTACTTTTTGTAGAATATAAGGGAAAAAAACACTTAATTTGTACTGAGGGAGAATCACAACAACACTAGTAAGCTAACATGCACAATAAAATTTAGCAGAAAATAATATATTTGCACTAGGGTAAAGTGATTAATCAGGGAATATTGATTCACAAAATTAATACTGGCATACACAAGACTACAAAATAACTTTGAAAGGCATAAAACACTTCACACTAAGAGGGAAAAATTGGCAAAAATTGCTTCAGTACTCATATCAAAAGTTCTCCCTCGGGAAAAATCTCGAAAAATTCCCCCACTTTGTGCTTTGCAAGAGCACACAATCTATAGCAAAAGTTTATCCCCTTCCTAAAAATAGACTAAAGGATGTACTCGCTCATGTATCCTAATTTTATCCTTTATTTAATAATAAATAAAGGAATAAAATAATACAAACTAAAGTACGTGATAAAAATAAAAAATAAGCATTATCAACCTTAGATATAATTTATTCAAACTATCATTTACAACACTTGATTGGTATTTCTATTTTTAGGAAAGAAAGGTGAAAAATTGCTAATTTTACACTTTACTTGCTAGGCAAGTCTTCTCTCTTTGCACATGCAAGTTCGTCATCTTCTTTGTTGTGTCCTGTTTTGAAGGCATGCAAAAATCATCTCCTGTGTGTAGGCAAAAGGATGCAACCTTAGCCATATTTACAAAAATAAAGTGAAGTGGGGACCACCTTTGGTTTGAGATGCTGCCACATTGTGGACTTAGGCATAGGCATGCCTTTTTGATTTAAAGGGGTTTACCCTTTTGGCTAGCCCACCATCTATTAACTTGCCACCTTTGGGCCATGACACATAATACAATTTTTCCCTTTTTCGGGGCTTTTGGCATATAATGATTTGTTTGATTTTTCGGGCATGCACCATAGTTTAGACTTTGGATAGTCTTGGTGAATGATTTTTTGACCGTCCACATGGGCTGGCCCCTCTCCATGATGACTCGACCCTTTCCGATCGTAGGTGGTGGAAACTTGACCTTAGGCTAGGTTTACTTGGATTTTGATGAGCTCTTCTGACCCTTGATCTTTGCTTTGGTTTCACCGCCACCATTGATCTTCTAACTGCGGGTTATGGTTCCGGCCTAAGCATTTAATGTGGTTGGTGGCACTTGGCATTTGTTGGATCATAGATTTTAACCTCAGTTAGGGTTTTGGAACCCTTGTACGAATGAAAGTTTACACTCGTGAGCTCACATTTTGTCACTTCATTTGGTTTTTCATTCTGCACAGCGAAGCCTTGGAAAAATTTTTACCACTCTGCATTTTTGATGAAAGCTTAGAGATTTAGATGTTTTTGAGCCTACATACTTGTTCTTTGATCTTGATGCCATTGTTGCTCATTTGGGCCTATTTTTTTATGGATTCAAAGGTATTTTTGTTGTTTTTCAGTTATGTGTTTGGTTTCCCTCCTATATATGATCTAAAGATCATTTTCATGTCTACATTTTTATCCTTATAAAGATCATTTCATCTATTATTCTACTCTGTATCACTTGCATGGAATGATAAATCCTTGTTTTTCTCTCTGGTTCTCTACTTTTGGTAGCTAATGAGCTCGGTACGAGCCTGTAGAAAGAGATGCCGGCATGGTTTGTTTGCTTGTTTCATTACTGGTGAGTTCTTTGCACTGTTTCCTCTTTCTTTTGAGCTCGATTTTTCATTCTTAAACTCTGAATCTTGCAAAACCTTGGTTATAATGTTCGTAAAATGAAAATATTTGTGGGTTATCTTTTCTCGCTTTGACCTTGAGCTCGGAACTTACTTCATTTGCATTTTGACGAACCTTTCTATGCTCGGGTTTGGATATTTAACTGTAAATCTTACTCCATACTTAGAAGTGTAGATTGTTTGATCTTTTTACCTCGATATTTGAACTTTATTTCATTTTCCTGTAGATGTATATTTGGGATTTGTTATTTGCTCTTTTGTTAAGTAGATGCACACTTGGAGTTTTTCATTCTTCTCCTTCTTCCATTTTGTATATAATTGGTAAACCTCAATTTGAGCATTTGTAAAATTAAAAAAGAGCTCTTCATTTGATTGTAGACCTGTATAGTTTCGTCTTCCCCTTGTAGATGTATACTTGTTATTTGATATGCTTTTTTTGCATTCTGTAGAGGTAAAATACTTCATTTCTTTGTGATTTTTTCCTCGTACATGTATGCTTGGCATCATGACATGGTTCCTTCCTAGACCTTTATGAGTTCAAGCATCTTGACTATTTGTTGTTGTTTATGAACTATATCTTTGAAATAAAAACCTAGCACTAGAAGTTTATTTCTTTTGTGATTCATTTTCCCTTTGTAGATGTAATTCAAACTACTTTTATAAACTTTGTACATGCATACTTTGACTTGTTGATCTTTTTTTTGGAAGGCATGATTTAGCTAGACCTTTATTGAGCTTTGTAGTTTACTCCTTTAGTTGGAAGATGAATGCTATCTTTGATATTCTATAGTTTGACATTTGCATTTAGGATAATGAATCCTTGGCAGTTGTATGCTTGTTCTTTGTTTGCAAACATGATTGCATACTTCTATATAATGAAATAAATATCTCTTTTCTGGAAAATGAAGAAGATAATTAGTTTCTTTCTCTGTAATGACACTTCACTTTCTAGAAGTCATAGTCGAAAGTATATTTCAATTTCTGCATTATTTCTCAATTTGTTTTTTTTGGAAAAGTCCATTTTGCAAGGGAAAACTCTAGCATTTTTTTTCCAAAATCCTATTTTTCTCTCTCTTTTTCAAGATTTTGATCATGATTTGCAAAAATATCTCTTTCTTGACTCATTATGATGCCTCTTTCTTCTGTAAACCATCGAAAATGATATTTATCTTCATTCAATAGATTTTTCCTTCTTAAACATGACTAAACTAATTTTCATTTAATACTGCAACTGTTCTCGCAAAATTCAGAAATGAGTTAGAAATAAATAGGATTTTGGCCTCTCTTATATCCATGATTTGTGATTTATTTCTTCTTATTTCCTTCTTCGGAAACTATTTTCCAACCTCTTTCAAGTGTCATTCTTCACATCCTTTTCTTTAACAATCTACTTTAGATTCTCGCAAGTTGTAAATCAATCCTAGACTTCTATGATCTTCTCTTGCTACTCATTCACTTTATGAACTCTTCCTCTTCTTTGTTTCTAGCTCATCTCGTATTTATTTTCCTTCAAGTATCATTATATGCATTGAATTAAGAATATGTGTTTTTTTAGAACATGAGTATTGGAATAACATTGTACCACGAGAAAAAAATTTGATAGATATTGTTTTGTCTTTGCAGGTAAAAGGAAATGGAGATTGAAGTGGAAGATGGAAGAGTTGATATGGAGATGGAAATGATGAGGAGCGGGGATAGAAGAGTAAAGGCAATGATGGGTTCCTTTTTACTCATCTACTCTTGTTCTTTAGCACATAAAAGTATTCTCATTTCCATGTATATGATGTTGTTACTTAGTCATATCCCACGACTTATGTGGGAAAACTTATGATCTCTTATGAATAAAGCATTAAATTGAAATAATGAGTTGATTTTTTCTCTTTCGCATTTAGTTTTCCTTTGATTGTACAATGATGTAGGCAACTCAATATCTCAATAAAATTAATTAACATAAGGGATGACTTAAAAATGAATACCTATAACTTTAGTAAGCAATCACTAAATGATATGTGCCTCCTTATATGTTGTTTGACTACCTTAGCTTCCATTCTTTCAACTTGACTCCTTCCTACTATCTCCATTTGGACGTTATTGTCACTATTTTCTTGTCAATATTTTTTTGATGGAAGTAGCAGGAAAGGAGTCAATTGTAATCCTTTATGACATCATAGATGGATGAATTTTATTTAAACAAAACAACTCTAATGAATACGAGTAATAAATATGATCGGCACCAAGATAATAAATAAATGAGTGAATCGATTAATTGAAAATTGCCACTATGTCTCTGCTATTCCAAAACCATACACCTTACATACTCTGTAATCCGGTATCTTCATCAAGATAACACAAATGTCCTTCGGGGCTTGTGTTTTTTTCTTGAGGGTATTCGTGAAATTTCATACTATGTGATTTGTTACGTTTTTAACTTTAAAGCACACATTTACAAATTTCACTTAATCTCTTTCACAAATTAACAGTAACAAAATAATATGATATAAATTCCCTTAGAATAGGTACACTTCACCAAGGGTTTCCATTGTAACACGGTTTCGAGTTGTCCATTTTTGCACAAGTGCAAAAATTGTCAACATTTAACAGCGATCTTGTGGGGAATGTTGCCTTCTAGCTTGTAGAATAGTGCCTTACTCTTGTCCATTGGGTATGGAGTCTAAATCTGTAATCAAAATCTACCATTTTCTGAAAGGTCCAACCCTTTCAAAACAACTAAAGCGGGAAAAGATCTAGTGAACTAGACCATGTGCATGAATGCACTTATTAAAAATAAAGAATGATGCAATGATGTGTAGAAACTGCACTTATTGAATGGGAAATGCTACTCTAACAATCAATGTAAGATTTTCAATAATAGTGTTTGAGAAACATACCATTTGCAGGAATGGGAAGTTCCTCTCCTTTCAGCTTTGTAAGCTGAAAAGCATTGTGTTCCTTGCAAGCTGATATCATATAGGGACCACTCTAGAGTGTATCTAACTTTGAGTGTCTTCCTGGCTTAGCACGATCAACATCCCATTTCAACACAACATCTCCTTCATTGAAGATTATAAATTTGGCTTTCTTATCAAAAGTCTTCTTCATCTATTTCTGATTTTCCTCCATGTTTAAATGAGCTTGATCTCTTAGCTCTTGTAGCTCCATCAATTTTGCATAACGGACCTACAATGGTTCATTTTCAAGTAGTTCCATTTGATGTAGTAAATCCATTGCAGTAACTCAACTGAAATTGGCATCCTTACTTCTTTCTCATACATAAGCTTGTACGGTGAGTTTCTAACTAATCTCTTAGGGGTCACCCTATCATCCCAAAGTGCTGAATTCAACATTAGATGCCAAGCTCTTTGATTATCCTTGAGTGTTCTTCTGATGATTCTTAACAGATTCTTGTTAGTACTTTCAGCTAAGCCATTACCTTGTGGGTAATAATTAGATGAAGAGCTCAAGTAGATTCCATGGTTAACATCACAATCTGTTACTTTAGCACTGAGAAATGCTAAAGAATTATCTGATATGATAGTTGCTGGAACACCAAATCTGCAGACTATACCTTCATAGAAGGCTAGTATCAAAGCTTCATTAGCATCTTTCAAAGCAATTGCTTCAATCCATCTTCTAAAATAATCTGTGGCTGTTAGAATCCATTTATGTCCTTGTGAAGACGGAGGGTTAATCATTCCAATAAATTCAAGACCCCACTGCATAAAGGGTTGATCAACTGAAATAGGCTGCAAAGGGCAGTGAAGCTAAGCGTTCTTTTCCAACAAAGAAAGCACATTTCTTGCACTTTATAATCCATTCAAAATAGTCCTTAAATATGCTAGGCCAATAGTAACCTACTTTCATGATCTTTAAAGTCATGGTTCATGCTAAGAAGTGACCTCCTACATGTCCTTCATGGAATTTTGATAATATCTTCTGAATCTTTTCATAATCGACACATCGCAGCAAGATTCCATTTATATCTCTTTTAAATAATACACCATCAATGAAAAGATAAGGAATAGCTTGTAACCTAAAATATATTTTTTTATTCTTATCCATACCTTCCGGATAGGTGCCATGTTGTAGATAGTTAACCAAATTCGTCATCCATCTTGATTCCGAATTTCTTGAGGGAGTTCAGTTGCTGATTTTTCTGTTTGCAACATAACATTTGATTTTGATCCATGGTTTCAACATGTTGTTTTGAATCTTCGGGTTTGTAGCCTATTGTTTCTCCATATCAGTAATTAAATGCTCACATAAACCTTTATCTCGAAGCTATCTTGAAACTTGGATATCAACGTCATATTCCATAACTTTTGTTATCAAAGCTGATCTTTTCTCATTCAATTCTTTATTCAAAAAATAAAGCTATCACACTTGGATGAGAAACAAGAACATGAATCTTATTGTTTGAAATCATGTGCTTAAAATTATTTAGTCCTCTCGACTACTTTGAAAGTACTTGTTTTTCAAGAAATGTGTACCTTGTTTCGTAATCATGCAAACTCTATCCAAATAAAGCAATTGGTTGTTCAATATTTTCGTCATTGACTGAGTTAGAATAGATGAGATTATTTCAGCTCCCACAAGTGCATACATCATAAAATCCTTATCAAAATTTGGATTTGCAAGAGTAGGATCTGAGAAATAGTTGTTTTAATAGCTTCGAAACCTTCTCTTCCTTCGCTGGTCCAAGAGAATGTCTTCTCTTTCTTTAGCATGGTTGTTAAATTCTTAACCAATGCTACAAAATCTGGAAAAAATATTCTAATGAAGTTGATTTTTCCCAAAAAGCTCTATAATGCCTTCTTGTGATGAGGCAATGCTAGTTGTGATATGGCTTCAATCACGAAAGGATCAATTGCTAAACCTTTCTTAGAAATAATATGGCCAAGTATCTTACCTTTGTGTACCAAAAAGATGGACTTTTTGGGATTCAAGGATATTCCAAATCGCTCTGTAGATATGAAAAGTATGTCTCAAATGCATTATATGTTCATTAGAATCTTTTGAAAAGACAAGTAACATCATCTAAATAAACAACTATACATTTATTTAGTAGGCTATGAAAATCCATGTACATGCACGTTAAAACATTACACCATCATTTCAAAGACCAAAAGGCATCCTTTTTGTAAGCATAGGTACCCCACTTGGTGGTAAAAGTTTTATATCTGTCCTCTCCTTGGACTAAAATCTAATTATATCCACTATAACCATCTAGAAGGGATAATCTATCTGATCCTAAAACTATTCTCAAAATTTGATCCATGTTTGGTAGTGGATAATGATCTTTTAATGATGCTTTGTTAAGATCTCTAAAATCCACACATAATCTGATTTCTCCATTCTTTTTCCTAACTGGAACAAGATTTTCTACCCAACTTGAATGCTTAACTGGGAAAATAATTCCTGATTCAATCAATTTTGATAACTCTTTCCTCATAAGAGGTTATATTCTAGGATTTATAGGCCTTTGTTCCTACCTAACTAGTTTAGAATTTGGATGTAACTCAATTGTATGTTGCGCTAGACTGGGGTCAAACCCTTTCAAGTCTTTGTATCTCTAAGTAAAAACATCTTTAAATTCAGTGCAAAGCTTAATAAAAGACTATTTTTTGGATAAGGAACATACCTTTCCAAGAAATAAGTTCTTTCCTTCATCAACTGAAACCTCCTCGTAATTATCACCATGAGTAGACATCTTAGTTTTATCTTTTCTTAACTAGTCATCAATGCTAAAGATGTATTCCAATGTGACAAGTCCACGAGGTAACTTGTTTGTTTTTAACTGAACAATTTGGTCACCATATAGGTGCTGTAATTTTTCCTGGTTCACTGCAAAAATTCAGCTTCTTGCTGTAAAAACCTGCAGATTTGATCATCGCTTTCAAAAACCTACCAATTAGATTCATTATCAGGTATAGAAGGCCTGAAAATTAATTTAACATGAGGCTGAACTTTGTTGTTTTCTATTTGTTCCAGAACTTTGAAACTAGCGCCAACTGCTGCAAGTCTATCAACATGTTTATTTTCAGCTCTAGGAATAGACTGAATATTAATGGCATCAAAATATTCCATTAAGTCTGAAACTCTATGTCTGTAAGACTTCATTAATGGATTCTTACATACATTGAAGCATTTCACTTGATTGATTACTAACTTAGAGTCACCAAAGATTTGTAATGAGCTGATTCCTCTTTTTCTAGCCCAAAGTAAGCCATGGATTAATGCTTTGTATTCAGATACATTACAAGTGCATGAAAATTGGAGACTCAAAGCTGTAAAATACCTTTCATTTGTTGGGTAAGTGAGATTCAAACCTTCTCCCTGTCCTTTCTTATTCTTATCTCCATAAAAATGAAGCTTCCAAATCTCCTCTGCTGAATTTTCTATGTTGGACAGTGAGGGAATTACTGCACTTTCTTCATGCATGCAATAAACATCAAAAATATTTTCTTAAAATTCCTTAAAAGGATCATGAGCATGTTCTTAAACTATTTTCTCATCCATAAACATGTTAGATACACCGTCTAGAGCCGAAATCTAAGCTACATCATCAAAATTTGATTGATCGAAGCTGAATAATTTGCCACTACTATAGACACCAAATTTGGGTCTTACAACACCTGTATCCCGCATCTCGTCCGAAACCTAACCCTACCTCACCACCTAAACCTTGCACACTTAATTATTTATTAATTACCTTATAATTAATAAATCCACATCTCCAACCCTGCCACCTCACCCCACCACCTCACCATCACCTAGTCCTAACCCTAAACCAACCTAATTAAGACCTATGACTTGGTCCAGACTCACACCCATGACTCATCACCCCTCACCCACACCAAAACGAGCCTAATAATGACTTTACCAAGCCCACAACTGATCCCTCAGGAGAAAAGGAGGGAAAGTTGGCTATTTTACTAAAAATAGCCACTTTGACCTAACCGACATCGGTTCCTACTCGAGCACCGTCCATTACATAACCGCCATCGGTTCCTCTGTTAATGACCTCCCCAACCAAAAATATGGGATCCGAATTCATTTGCAAGGATCAGAATTCATTTGGAGAAAAAAAAATGAGAGGTGAAACAAGCAGAAGAGGTTGCAGAGAAGAGGATCGAGCTGAAGACTTTAACTGAACAACTAGATCACTGTCACACACATCCAAGCATTTGGAAAGATAGAAGATAGCTTCATCAGCTCACTTTCCATTATCGATCATCTCAAATAAGACTTACCATCACCACCACATTCTTTGGACCTCTATCTTCATCGAGAACTAGTAAGTAGTATCTTGCATGTTTCGAAAATACCATTTCTAGCACTTTTAATTCATAATACAACTGAATTCTATTTAAAGCCCCTAAATCATTTCCCCTACCGATATCAGTTATCTTCTACTGGTACCAGTGTTATAACCGCAGTCGGTTACTTAGTGACCGGCATCGGTCACTGTCAATTATATCAAAACTAGCCTTTCCTCTATTGATTTTTAACGAGATACCTAAATCGTGATTTCACAATAGCTTTTGTGTTATCATTTGCATTAATTCATATTAAAAGGGGAGCTGACCACCTTCGAAAGGAAGTCTAATATTTCCTGGGCCCAAGGCAGTTCCCTCACTTGTTGTCTAACTAAAATCTAGTGGTCTTGCGTTCTTATTTATAGGTAGTCCTTCCCAGACAAAAAGGAGTTCTTCACGATCAATCTGATCTCTCTACGGTACGCGCACACCTTCCCAACACTCAACAGGTATTCCTCCTAGCCCTAACCCCTTATCTGTTTCTCAAGAGAATGAAAGGATAGAAGCAACTCTATTCCGTAACTGAAATTGCATGTGTGAAACATTTTGGCAAAACATTGTGATCACTTCAAGATAGTTTGGTAGGTATATTAAGCATTGTTATCCCCAAACTAGCAGCTTCTTACATCCTCTCTTTGCTTTCACAGTGACCGACACCGGTCCTATACTACCGACATCGGTTAACTGACCAACGGCGGCTACATTCTGACCGACATTGGTTATCTGACCGATATCGGTTACTGTGTTTAACAGTTCTTGACACACTAGCAACCTATCAATTCCAACATTTTGTTGTTGTTTTCGTTCCGGATTGATTAAATCCTTATTGTGTCTTCTTGTCCATGGTTGTTATCACCCGGAAACAAGCTGCAGCCATGGTTTCACATGCCTGTTCCGTGCCTTTACCTGAATCACCCCCTTCACATCCTATGGGGGATCCTACGGATATAAATAATTTTCCTAAGATCCCTGTAGGAGATAAGGAATTTGCCAAATTTTTTGATGCTAATCCTAGTGCTATACAATATTATTTGACTCATACCCCTGACCGTACACCCAATGGTCAGCTCCTCGTTGGTATGCCTATTAGTATCGCCGCTCACTTAGCCCCTTCCCCACCTAATAACTCCGCCTCACCATCTTCATCCTTAGTCCCGTCTCCCAGCTCAACGGCTTCGGTGGTTCATACTGCACCAATTGGTTTTCCTTTCGTTAATCCTGGACCCCACATATCACTACCGTCCACTAACCCTACCTCATCTCTCTCACAGATTGTCTCTTTCATAACTTTCTCCCTGCCACCTATACACACGAGCTTTCCCTCACAAGCTCCGCCCACCTTTTCATTTCCACACACTCATCCTGGTGGCCTCAACCTCTTATATAGGACACCCTTATTTGGCTGCCCCAACACATTCATCACCATTATCTTATCAACATTCAATCCCACCATTGTCTAGTAGCGGCTCTTGGACCAATCCTCCTCTGTTTACAACAAGAGTGCCATCATCCAACCCAATCAATGATTTAATCAAACAGATGATGGACAAGATGCAAAATCTTGAGGCTTCTGTTTCAGGAAGTCGTAACACCCTGACATATGAGAAAGTTTGTCGGGAGCCTATTCATCCTTATGTCCCCCTTCATACATATCCTCCTCAATGGGAATTACTGAAATTTACTCGCTTTAATAGTAAGGAGGACCCCCAACAACACTTGCGATTGTTTAGACATGCCTGCTATCTGATTGCTCATGATGATGCCTTACTACTCCGTACCTTTCCCATGTCCTTATCAGGACCTGCCTTGGAGTGGTACAGTGCTCTAGCCCAGCATTCAATTTTCTCCTTTAACCAGTTAGCCCAATCTTTCTTGGATCACTTCTCCATCAATATTGCCAAGAAAGTATCCATTACCGACCTCTATGCCATCCGACAATTTGAAGACGAGTCTATCACAGATTTTGTTGGACGATGGCAGGGCCTCATCAACCAACTTACTTATGTCTTACCTCAGGCCGAGCTCATCGAACTCTTTATGCAAGCCTGCCCGCTAACACATTTCTCCCACCCTCCAAATTCAAAATTTCTGCACCTTTAATGAGGCCTTTACTATGGCTCGAAACTAGAGATTCGAGCCTTAGAGGAAGAAAAATTGAGGTTACGCAAAAAAAGCTCAAATTTGGACCCAAGACTCTACCACCAAACCCAACACAAATAATTCTCACACATCGGCTGCTTGAAATCAAAGGGTGACGTACACATTGTGACGGTAAAATCTCAAGCAATGTCTAATACCCAACCGAAAGCCACCTATAAGTATAAAGTCGAGCCCATCAACTATACTCCCTTGGGAGAAACTTATGGTGTGATCTTAGACAAATTGCTTAAATTAGGAGCTATCACCTTGCCTCCTTTAAACCTCACTCCGAGTTTGATTCCACTCGCACTATTCCTTCTTGGTATAAAGAAAATGACTTATGTAACTTCCATCATGTGAAGGGACACAGTCACAAAAACTGCAAGATGTTGAAAAACATAGTGCAGGAAATGGTTGATGCAGGGGATATAACTCTCGATAATCCTAATGCCCCCACTAATCAAAATTTAAAAATCTTCAACAAACCATTTCAAAACCATGCATCTAACAGTAACACAAATCAAGACACCTTAGCCGAGGAGAAGAGTGTGCATGAGATCCATGCAATTTTCAACTCCCAACCTAGGGCTTCCATTGAGGAAATTTTGAATCAATCTTCTTCACCAACGCAGGATTTTCGCCCCCTTCTCCTTCATCAGGACGAGAGGACAATCCTGTTATTCCTTTACCTATAAAAGAATTAACCACCCAGAGTTCTCTTCTCACAAATGAACCTTCTTACACCACATCCCTGCAAGCTTGTGAGCGGATGTTATTTAACTTATCTATTTCCTAAACATCTCCTTCCACCACTCTTGTTTGTGAGAAGAAGGCTTGCCACTTTTTCTGTCACCCTTAGAGGAGAAACCCCTTGAGCCTACATCACCAAACTCCTCAATCATAATGGATCCCCTCGAACATGCCCTCCTACCTATTAGTTCTTCATCACCTAAATCTTTCCAGCGACCGGTTGACCTCTTAGTACCCATTGATACAGCGCCTCATTTACCCCTTGTATCACACCCACAGTGGACCGGAATCACAACCCATCTCTCTTCCATACCAAATTTCTTGTTCACACGTGAAGAGTGTCATCCCTCAGAAGATAGATGAGCCTTATGGGAGCGCTTGAGTACACCCTGCTCTACTCAAATGCAGATGACTAATCTAGACACCTCTACCATATACCCGAGGTGTTTACAAAAGCTCAAAATGCCTATGTCCTCACCTTCACCCCCCTCATCTCTATCAAATCCCTCAGCCATCTCTATCAACCTAACCAAGCCTTCCCTTACGCTTGGGACTTCACCAATTCCCAGCCTGACACACCCACCTAAACATTTAGATTTATCCAAAAATAATGCCATCAATCCTCCTAGGAGACAGACCCAATCTCCTCGAGTCCAATCTATACCTCTTCCACAACAAAAACCCTTGCCCCAGATCACACCGATACAACAGGATCGGCTTCACCTTCACCATCACACCTACCTTCTATATTAGGGCCTCACCCCTCCACCTTGCCACAATACACCTTGCCTCCCACATCTTCTTTAACACGACCTATACCTTTTGCACCCCTACAGACACTCACGGGCGTATCAACACCGTCACCCCAAGTATCTCGCCTACCTGCCAACCCTAAGAAAACTTGATCATCGAAGGACTTGTTTGTTGTCGCTCCTCTTTCCCCGTGGTTGTTTCCTGCCACCACGTCAGCTGGGGCCTCATCATCTAACCAGCTAAACATAACTTCTATGCAGAAGAAACCATGCCTAGTTAAAACCACTCATCAAAATCCCTTGCCTAAATCACCACCTATACGAACCACTCGCACCCAACCCTTACCAAAACAATCAAAAATCTCACCCACTCAATCAATAGCCTCATCCTCATCTGAATTTGACCCACTCAAAGGATCTTACTCCAAGATCCTTGATATGTTGGTAGGGGATGTGACCATTTCCCTACCCCCACTCAGACTCTATGATCCATCTAAACCTCGACCTATAGGTTATGATGAATCTAAAATTTGTGCTTACCATTGCACACCAGGACATGATGTAGAAGGATGCAAATATTTGAAATCCATCCTTCGCCAGTCACCTATCTCGGATAGACAGCCTAAGAAAGACAATTTACGAAGAGAGAAGCCCTTAGCTTTGATTCCTTCTCCTATACCACCTGTCCCCGCCTCGCCAAAATCTATCATCATTGCAACCCTACCTCTTGAGAACAATGACTTATCCCCGCCATCTTCCTCCTCTCGTATTCATGAGATCAACATGATTAACATTGCTACTCGAGGTCAGAAAAACAATGGAAAAGCTAAAGAAAGCACACCTGCGGCCTCTCTTTCTCCTTCTGCCATCCCGATCGCACCACCACCAAAAGTGGTCATTCGTGTCCCTACTATCCGTATCTCGATGGAGTTGTCCACCGCACCATGATCAAACAACTTCACCAATCTCCTGTCAAAATGACACTCTATGATCTCATTCAAACATTTGAATCGCATCGACAAGCTTTAATTGAGATCCTTGAGGATTGAGGTCCTACCTAAAAAAACCTTTCCGTCGCTTCCATTTTAACACCTAACCACATCACTTCTCTCACCAAACAACCTACCTCCACAACCACTTCTATCCTGCATACAAGCAAGCCGTTCTTTGTCAGCTTTTTCAAGAAGAAATTGTCATCTTTGGTGTAGAAGATCCTGATCCTGCTCTTTTCATCTCGGCTTACGTCCGGGACATCCGAGTACATCGTGTTATGATCGACATGGGGGCGCTATCCTAAACATCGTCTCTTCCAAAGCCTTCCAAATGATGAATATCCATCCTAGTTGCATGTGTGCCAACCCCACCATGTTGCATTCATTCACGATGCTATTACTTCTACCTAGGCCGTGATCCTTAACATTCATGTAGGGCCATGTACCTTACCCGAACTCTTCTATGTCCTTGAGGGAGAATTCCAATACAACATATTATTAGGTCGCCCTTGGATCTGGGCTATGGGATGTGTTCCCTCCACCTTACATAGATGCATCAAATTCGAGTATGAGGGGAAGTCATACACCGTCAAAGCTGACGCTTCCCCCTTTAAAACCTGCAATATGTTATATCGCCCTAATGATGTGCTTGTACCAATCAAGGCACCCATTGATCCAGCCCAACCATCTACTTCAACCATGCCTCCACCATCCACCTTAACCACACTCACACCTTCAACCAATGAACCCACTGCCGCGAATACCACTTCCTTCCCCATGGACAACATCCCAACTTCAGACCCCTTGGTAGATGTTTTTCAACGCCTTACGCTAGGGGAATACCGCCTATACAATGTTAGCACCTTTCATACCCCATAGGAGTATGGACAATTACATGCACATCCTACCTATGACCGTCGTGTGGGGGATGTGATCTCCTACGGACCACCTAATTACCACACCAACCTAACATATAGGGGTGTTGACACATCCTCTGTCACCCCTGAACCTCCCCTTGGTGTGGTTCCCTTCCAATTTGATTTTTGATATCTAACCAACCGTCGTTTTGCCCTCACCTTCCTGACACACTGTGCTCGGAAGGGTTTTGGTTTTGGTCTTTATGAACAAGGCCGACACACGATCATTCCCATAACTACCCGCAAACACAAAGATCATCATGGTCTTGGATTTTTTGAACCACATACACCGAAGAAACCTCATGTCAATTGTATCCAGGAAAACAACGAAGTCACCCCTTCTGAACCATCATCTCCCATTTTTCCATCTTCACCCACAGAGTCGATAGACCTAGAATCTATCCCTCCTAAATTTTCTAAAACGATCTTTTCTTACACTTGCTCTTGACCACCTTTAAATTTATCAAAAGTGCATCAAGCGTGATTATGATAAGTGAATTCATGAGCGTACCTTTAAGATTGGTGATCCTATCCTCAAAGAGAATCAACATGTAACCAAACTAGAAAAGAGAAAACATGGAAAATTTGCTCCTAATTGGATTGGGCCTTACATTATCACTCACACCTACGGATCGGTACTTATCGTTTAGCTTCGCTTAATGGTAAACCTGAGCCTGAACCCCTTAATGCCTTGTATCTCCGACCATTCTACTGTTGAATTTAGTGTTACATCACTTCTTATCTACCTTGCACTCGTCCCTTGAGCTCATTTACCACCTCATACACCTTGTTTCGTGCATCTCAAAGTAGAATCAAGATCACATGGTTTGATCATCACCTCCTCTTAAAGATGCCTTCCCCTTTTAGTCTGGTCCATGACTTAAAAGTTTAAAAATAACAAGTTCTCAATTATATAATTTTGGGATATTCTTGAGTCAAACTTCCTGCAAAACTAGATGCTTCATGCCAAATGGACATCTAGACCACTACGCTCTAAACTAGACTGCTCCCTCGAAGGACAGCTATGTGCAAAGCCGCATCTGTTATTATACACTAGACTGCTCCCTCGAAGGACAGCTATGTGCAAAGCCGCATCATGCTACTATAAGTAGACTACTCCCTTGAAGGACAGCTATACAAAGTCAGCCTCTATTAGAAGCTTCTCACATTGATCAGCTTCGTGAAGACCTCAAGAAACAACAAAATGCATATCCCATATAGACTTCCCGCATCGATTAGTCTATATCCAGAAAAATAAAAGCAGTATTCAAAAGCACTTTTGAGTCATGGACTTGTCTATTTAGGTTTGGTTCTCTTTCGTCAGAATAATCACCTTATAACAAGTTCTCTGCGCCCCAACTATACCATCCACCTCACCTCACCATTCTTCAAAACACAAAACTCAAGGGACGTGACGTATATCCAATATATTGTGATTATACAACTCTTTTCACCTATCGACTTCTCGCCTATGCAAGGTACCTAGGGATTCAAGCTCATCCTACGATAATACGTGGTTTGTTTAGCTCTTTCCAACTATGGGACACTTTTGCCTCTTTTACCCGAATCTAGGATTATGTGTTGACCTTAATCAGGACACGGTTTCCTATGCTTGGGTAAGCTAACCCTCACTTCACCTATACCCACACCAACACCGCCAATACCTTACCAACACCAACAACATTACCCTACCAACATCAAACTTTTACCAACCAACAAATTTCCTAACCACAACCAAATTGCTTGAATTCACCTCTCCCTAGTCCTAAGGGAGAACTACATCGGTCTAAGGCCCCTCCTTGCTTTGTGCAATGGGCTATGTAGGCAGCACTTAGGAGACATGGGGTCTCCCAAGGTTAGCTTGACCATCCCCTACCATAACCTATCATGTGTTGTGTTTTCCTTAAAAATATAAATATTTTCGCGTATTTATATTGATAACACTCACCAATCGGCCCGACCCAAGGCCACAACCAATCAATCGGCTGACCCAAGGCCATAACCAACCAATCGGCCCGACCCAAGGCCGCAACCAACCAATCGGCCCGACCCAAGGCCACACCCAACCAATCGGCCCGACCCAAGGCCGCACCAATTAAGTACCTCGACCGAGGCCCACAAATTACAATTCTATCCACCCATCATGTAGTTGTTTGTTCAATCGAGCTCACTTGTTCATGTTTTAGCATGACTAGGATACTTGAATTGATCAGCTGACTAGCTTTGCCTAGACCGAGACCGTGACGTTTATCTCAACTAAACCAACCATTTGGTAATGCCGAACATGCCTAAACGTTCCGGTACCTTACCCGTTATATCCCCTGGAGCTACTTCCTATGCCTTGGATACCAGGATTATATCAACCTTGTTTGGATAAACTATCAACCTTTGCCTATGAATTGCTTGTTTGCTCTTCAAATCGTGTACCCGGTGGCACTACGCATTTCAACGTGCGTCCGCTTCCTTGAACTTACCCCACCATCTTACCATCATCATTCACCCTTTATCAAACCTATCCCTGATTTCACGTCGCCTCAATCTGTGATAGATTTGAGGGGGATTACCTATACCCTTAACTGGGGCAACCACTTCTTATTATTGTCAGTGCAGCTTTATAAGGCAAGCTACACGACAACAAGAAGGGCAAATGTACACACCAAATTTGGATTTTACGATGCCCCTGTACCCCGCATCTCGTCCTGCAACCTAACCCTACCTCACCACCTAAACCTTGCACACTTAATTATTTATTAATTACCTTATAATTAATAAATCCACATCTCCAACCCTGCCACCTCACCTCGCCACCTCACCATGACCTAGCCCTAACCCTAAACCAACCTAATTAATACCTATGACTTGGTCCAGACTCACACCCATGACTCATCACCCCTCACCCACACCAAAATCAGCCTAATAATGACTTGACCAAGCCCACAACTGATCCCTTGGGATAAAGGAGGGAAATTTGGCTATTTTACTAAAAATAGCCACTTTGACCTAACCGACATCGATTCTACTCAATCACCGTCGGTTACGTAACCGCCATCGGTTCCTGTTAATGACCTCCCCAACCAAAAAGATGGGATCAGAATTCATTTGCAAGGATCGAGAATTCATTTGGAGAAAAAAAAATGAGAGGTGAAACAAGCGAAGAGGTTGCAGAGAAGAGGATCGAGCCAAGCTGAATCGAACAATGGATCACTGTCACACACATCCAAGCATTTGGAAAGACAGAGGATAGCTTCATCAGCTCACTTTCCATTATCGGATCATCTCAAATAAGCCTTACCATCACCACCACATTCTTTGGACCTCTATCTTCATCGGGAACTAGTAAGTAGTATCTTGCATGTTTCGAAAATACCATTTCTAGCACTTTTAATTCATAATACAACTGACTTCTATTTAAAGCCCCTAAATCATTTCCCCTACCGATATCGGTTATCTTCTACTGGTATCGGTGTTATAACCGCATTCGGTTACTCAGTGACCGGCATCGGTCACTGTCGATTATATCAAAACCAGCCTTTCCTCTATTGCTTTTTAACAAGATACCTAAATCGTGATTTCGCAATAGCTTCTTTGTTATCATTTGCATTAATTCATATTAAAAGGGAACTGACCACCTTCGAAAGGAAGTCTAATATTTCTTGGGCCCAAGGCAGTTCCCTCACTTGTTGTCTAACTAAAATCTAGTGGTCTTGCATTCTTATTTACATGTAGTCCTTCCCAGACAAAAAGGAGTTCTCCATGATCGATCTGATCTCTACGATACTCACACACCTTCCCAACATTCAACAGGTATTCCTCCTAGCCCTAATCCCTTATCTGTTTCTCAAGATAATGAAAGGATAGAAGCAACTCTATTAGGAATGAAATTGTGTGAAACAACTACATTTGGTGAATGAGGATAAATATGAAATTTGGCCAATGGCTCTAAATTGATGGTAACTTTAGTACCATAACATGTAGTAAAAATAAGAAATACCAATCGAAGAAAGATAGTCTCCTATTTTTGCTGTGAAGTCTCTAGATAGGCACAAAGTAAAATATGGAGGTAAATCCACAACAATAACAAGTGTCTTAGAAATAGACTCAGTTGTTTTAACATAAGCCTTAGCAAAAAATGATTCAAGCTTCAAAGAACCTTTGAAATTTGAGGTATAAACAATCTCCTTGGATCATGCTGCAACTATTTCTGTGGCTCTTTACCGGCTGCAACACTTGCTACTTTTTTAGGGATAGCAGGAATTTTGGCTAGTTTTGGGGCTATTGATGTTGAATTATCAGTAACAGTAGGCAATACAAGTCTATTTTGTTGTCTTTTGCCTTCGGTAGCCTTCTCTTGAGATCTAGTGGTAACAACAATGAAATCCTCCTCATTAAAGTTGACCAAATTTTGTTCAGTGTTTTCTAAACATGACATTCTTACTTCCCACCCTCCATTTGAAGCATGAATAATGCTTCAGGTTGAGGTTTGTACAACATGATTCAGGTTCAGGAATGCATTTGGGTAATTTTCATCTTGATGAGGTTGATTGTAGGGTTGGCACCACTCTTTTGTAGCCATATTAACTGGAACTAAAGCGTTAGATGCACTAGGAACATTAGAGTCAAACTACCTTTGCTGATAAGGCTGCCTATAATTCTGATTCTATTGGTAAGGTTTCCTATTTTAATGATTTTGTTGATAAGGAGCCTGATAAGGTTTGTTAGGCAATGCAAATTTATTCTCAATTGATGTCAACTTATTTCCCATGGTTTGCAAAGATTTAAACATATCTGGGGATGGGGCTGCAATAGTAGGCTCCATGATTGTAATAGGCTATGGGACAGGAGCTAAATCTACCAAAAATGGCATTGTAGGCCTTGGTGCTAATTTTCCAGCCTGGATAAGGTTGTTTTCAACTTTTATAGTAGTGTCATAGGCCTCTGGAAGAGTAAAAGCTCCCATGGATTGGATCATAGTTGCAATATCACTATTCAATGCTCTGAGGTAGTAAAGGAAAGTGTGATCAGCTTGAGGCTTAACACTTGTTGGGATTCTTTCCCAAGTCCTAGTGAAATGAATGTTGAAGCTAGACATATACTCATGAGGGGATCTTTTGATAGTAGATAGTTGTTCTATGAGGGATAAATGGTCTGAATTATCTTGGAACTATTTCAGTAGTTTTTCACCTAATTCATCCCAAGTTCTTATGCTTCCAATCTCTAGATTCCTATACCATTGCAAGGCTTGTCCTTTAAAGGATGTAGCTAAAATTCTTAAGGCTACGTCTTCATGAGTGATATTATGGACTGCACATATGGCTGTAACATCTTTAATGTGTTTAGTAGGTGTAACTTGATTTTCACCGGTAAATGATGGCAAACTTTTCAAAGCAGCATTGGGAATATCATGGTACACTGGAATTACTAATGGGCTGCCATTAGTAAAGGTCACAAAATTTCTGGGTGGTTGAATAGCCATTTGAAAAACTGGGATATTGATTGAAAAATTTATACGTGGTGAAGGAATATCAGGAGGGTTTTCAAAACCAGGTCTATTATAAGGCAATGTATTACCAACTCTTCTCCTTCTAGCAGAATTCAAAGGTAAAGAAACAAACTCAGGAGGAATTCCTCTTATCGATGATCTTGTAGTCACTTTAGGCATGGAACATGCTCCAATACTAGTCTGAAATCATCTTTATGGAGTCACCAAAAGATCATAAAATATTTAGAATAAATTTGCTGCAACTTTGCTCCCGAAAGTAACTTTTATTTGATGTAAATCTACTTTTGATCTACTTCTAGAATCTGAAATTTGCATGCAGATCTGATTTGTAGTCCCACCGAGCATGCCAAAAACTGTTATCTCTCGAAAGTGCACCCGACAGAGAGATAGCACCAGGTTTTCTAATTCTAAAAAATATCTCTCCTCTCGTAGATACAATGGGGACACCTCAGTTCTGTGGGTATACCTATTTTGAGGTGAACCTCCGGGGTTAAAAGGTTGGTTCCTTATTGGTGTTCACTAAACTATTTTTTGAGAGTTTTAGGGTTAAGAGGTGACTTAAAATGAAATAAATACTAAGGTGATTTACCAAATTTGAATGAGAACTTGACTTGAGTGGAATACACAACTGATTTTTAATAATTCTTTGTGTGCACGAACCAATTTGTACTTTCTATAGAATATAAGGGCAAAAACACTTAATTTGTACCGAGGGAGAATCACAACAACACTAGTAAGCTAACATGCACAATAAAATTTAGTAGAAAATAATACATTTGTAGTAGGGTAAAGTGATTAATCAGGGAATATTGATTCACAAGATTAATACTGGAATACACAAGAATGCAAAATAACTTGGAAATGCAAAATTTCTTCAGTACTCACACTCAAAAGTTCGTGGGAAAATATTTGAAAAATTCCCCCTTTGTGCTTTAAGAGGCAGAAATTGCTACTAAAAGTACTCATATAAAAATTTCTCTCGTGATAAAAAAAAAATTATACTTTACTTGCTAGGCATATTTATGAAAGAAAGGTCTCTAATTTTACACATGCAAGTTCATCATCTTCTCTATTCTATCCTATCTATTGTGAGGGCATGAAAAAATCATCTCTCTGTGTGTAGGCAAAGGATGTAACCTTAGCTAAAGTTGCAAAAATAAAGTGAAGTGGGGACCACCTTTGGTTTGAGATCTTTGCCACATTGTGGACTTAGGCATAGGCATGCATTTTCTATTTAAAGGGGTTTACTCTTTTAGCTAGCCCACCATATATTAACTTGCCACCTTTGGGCCATGGCACATAATACAAATTTTTCCCTTTTTGGGACTTTGGCATATAATGATTTGCTTGATTTTCAGGCATACACCATAGTTTAGACTTTGGATAGTCTTGGTGAATGATTTTTTTACCGTCCATGTGGGTTGGCCCCTCTCCATGATGACTCGACCCTTTCTGGTTGAAGGCAGTGGAAACTTGACCTTAGGCTTGGTTTACTTGAATTTTGATGAGATCTTCCGGCCCTTGATCTTATCTTTGGTTTCACCACCATTTGTTGATCTTCTAAGCTGCGGAGTTAGGGTTCCAGCCTGAGCATTTAATGTGGTCGGTTGCATTTAATTGGGCTCTATTGTTTTGGACCCTCTGTAGACCGACCACCGTTCATCTTGGCACTTGGCATTTGTTGGATCATCAATTTTAACCTCGGGTTAGGGTTTTGGAACCCTAGTTTGAATGTAAGTTTATACTCATGAGCTCGCATTTGGTCACTTCATTTGGTTTTTCATTCTGCGGGTGAAGCCCTGGCAAATTTTTTTACCGCTCTGCATTTTTTGACGAAAGCTTGGAGATTTAGATGTTTTTGAGCCTGCATACTTGTTCTTTGATCTTCAATGCCATTGTTGCTCGATTGGGCCTTGCATTTTTTTATGGATTCAAAGGTATTTTTGTTGTTTTTGGTTGTATGTTCAGTTTCCCTCCTGTATATGATCTAAAGATCATTTTCATCTATTATTTTTCGATCTGTATCACTTGCATGGAATGACAAATCCTTGTTTTTCTCTACGGTTCTCTACTTTTGGTAGCTAATGAACTCGGTGACGAGCTTGTAGAAAGAGATGCGGCCATGGTTTGTTTGCTTGTTTCATTCTTGGTGATTTATTTACACTATTTTCTCTTTCTTTCGAGCTAGGGTTCTCATTCTTAAACTCTGAATCTTGCAAAACCTTGGTTATAATGTTCGTAAAATGAAAATATTTGTGGGTTATATTTTTCTGCTTTGACCATGAGCTCAAAGCTTACTTCATTTACATTTTGATGAACCTTTCCATGCTTAAGTTTAGATATTTAACCTGTAAATATGGCTCCATACTTAGAAGTGTAGACTATTTGATCTTTTTACCTCGATATTCGAACTCGTTTCATTTTCCTTTAGATGTATATTTTGGATTTGTTATTTCTCTTTCATCTCGTAGATGCACACTTGGAGTTTTCATTCTTCTCCATTTTGTAGATAATTGGTAAACTCCTCGGTGAACATTTTAAAGTTAAAAAAGAGCTCTCAATTTGATTGTAGACATGTATAGTTTCATCTTCCCCTTGTAGATGTATACTTGTTATTTGATATGCTCTTTTTTCATTCTGTAGAGGTAAAATACTTTGTTTCTTTGTGATTTTTTCCTCGTAGATGTATGCTTGGCATCGTGACATGCTTCCTTCCTGGACCTTTATGAGTTCAAGCTTCTTGACTTTTTGTTGTTTTCTATGAACTATATCTTGGAAATGAAAACCTAGCACTAGTAGTCTATTTCTTCTGTGATTCATTTTCTCTTTGTAGATGTAATTCAAACTACTTTTATAAACTCTGTGCTTGCATACTTGACTTGTTGATCTTGTTTCTGGAAGGCATGCTTTGTTTGAACATTTGTTGAGCTTTATAGTTTACTCCTTCGGTTGGAAGATGAATGCTATCTTTGATATTCTGTAGTTTGACATTTGCATTCAGGATAATGAATCTTTGGCAGTTGTATGTTGTTTCTTTGTTTGCAAACATGATTGCATACTTTCTGTATAATGAAATAAATATCTCTTTTCTAGAAAATGAAGAAGATAATTAGTTTCTTTCTCTGTAATGACACTTCACTTTCTAGAAGTCATAGTAGCAAGTATATTTCAATTTCTGCATTATTTCTCAATTCTATTTTTCTGGAAAAGTCCATTTTGCAAGGGGAAACTCTGGAAATTTTTTTCCAAAATCCTATTTTCTCTCTCCTTTTCTAGATTTTGATCATGATTTGCAAAAATATCTCTTTCTTGACTCATTCTGATGCTTCTTTCTTCTGTAAACCATCTAAAAATGATATTTATCTTCATTCAGTAGATGTTTCCTTCTTAAACAGTTAAACTGATTTTCATTTAATGTTGCAACCTGTTCCTACAAAATTTAGAAATGAGTTAGAAATAAATAGGCTTTTGGCCTCTCTTGTATCCATGTGTTTTATTTCTTCTTCTTTCCTTCTTCTGAAAACTATTTTCCAACTTCTTTCAAGTGTCATTCTTCACATCCTTTTCTTTAACAAGCTACTTTAGATTCTGCCTTTCTAACCCAATCCTTAGCTTCTTTGATCTCTCTTGCTACTCATTTCACTTTATGAACTCTGCCTCTTCTTTTGCTGCTAGCTCATCTATATTTATTTTCCTTCAAGTATCATTAGATGCATTGAATTTAGAATATGTATTTGCTTTAGAACATGAGTATTGGAATAACAATGTACCCTAAGCTCAAATTTGATAGATATTGTTCTATCTTGCAGGTAAAAGGAAATGGAGATGGAAGCGAGAAGATGGAAGAGTTGAGATGGAGATGGAGATGATGAGGAGCGGGGATAGAAGACAGAAAGGCAATGATGGGTTCCTTTTTACTCCTCTACTCTTGTTCTTTAGCACATGCAATATTCTCGTTTCCATGTATATGATGCCGTTACTTAGTCATATCCCATGGCTTGTGTGGGAAAACTTATGATCTCTTATGAATAAAGCATTAAATTAAAATAATGAGTTGATTATCTCTTTTTGCATTCAATTTTCCTTTGATTGTACAATGATTTAGGCAACTCAATATCTCAATAAAATGAATTAACATAAGGGATGCATTAAAAATGAATACTTGTAACTTTAGTAAGAAATCATTGAATGATATGTGCATCCTTGTATGTTGTTTGACTACATTAGCTTCCGTTCTTTCAATTTGACTCCTTCCTACTATCTCCATTTGGACATTATTGTCACTGTTTTCTTATCAATATTTTCTTGATGGAAGTAGTAGGAAATGAGTAAATTGTAATCCTTTATGACAACATAGATGGATGCATTTTCTTTAAACACAACAACTCTAATGAATACAAAGTAATAAATATGATAGGCACCAAGTTAATAACCGTGAATCTGATTAATTGAAAATTGCCACTATGTCTCCTGTTCTAAAACCATACACCTTACATACTCTGAAATCCGGTATCTTCATCAAGATAACACAACTATCCTTTGGGGCTTGTGTTCTTTTGCTGAGGGTATTCGTGAAATTGCAGACTATGTGATTTTTACATTTTGTAACAAAGCACACATATCTACAGATTTCACTTAATATCTTTCATAAAATCAGTAGTTATAAAATAATCTGATATAAATTCCCTTAGTTTAGGTACACTTCACCAAGGCTGTCCATCGTAACAAAGTTTAGAGATTTCATTTTTACACAAGTGCAAAAATTGTCAATAATAACTCTCGCCTACTATTTAATCTAACAAGTTTTGAATTAAATCTATGTTTTATTTGGGCAATATGGTGTCTGTTATCATTTTTAAATGCATGCAAATACATTTTATTGTTCTTGTTGCAATATTTCATTGAAAGTCTTTAGAAATCACACAGGATCTCCATTTCTGGTTGATAGTTTAGTGGCATTTTCAACCTCATATTGAAAAGAGCCTTCATCTAATAAGGAGATAAACAAATTTAAAATCACTTTACCTTCCTTGACTACAGAGATTTCTTATAATCCTTTGAGGGTACCTTAGGTGTGGTTTGATCATGGATTTTTATGTTTTATTGAGTTCTTTACTTCAATATTTTGTGGTGAATTCTAAAAGATTATGTGAAGAGTGCTACTGAGCTTCCATTTACGCCTCTTTTGGTTGAAAAATGTCCCGATTATTTGAAGCATTTTATCTCGATAGTTATTTCAAGTATTGTAGAGGTTGTCAAAGATATGATATATCCTAGTTTGTCTTATCAATCCTCCACAAAAATTCATCTAAAAACAAAGATCCTATAATGTATTATCCCGATTTGCATTTATAAACCCACGAGAAGATCAAAATCCATTTGCAAAAGTATGCATAATAGATCAAGATTTACAATGTCTCTAGTAACCTTTGCCTTGTTTTGAGAAGATACCCATGTTTTGATAAGTGAAACTTGTGAGAGTTCAGATCCGGGGTGTTGGTATGTTTTCATCAAGGTCTCCATCATAGAATTTCAAGCAAAGATAAGGACATCTTCATCTCCTTCACCATTACAAGGTTACAAAATAGGTCCTCTTACCTATGTTGCAAGGCATAACCTAAAACAACTAGGACAAGATCATGTCCTATTGAAGTGCTATCCATTTCTCCACAAACTTGAGTGCCACTACACCATATCCCCACTACCAACAACATAGAACATGGTTTAATCTATGTTTAAGCTTCATGACATATCTATGGTGCTTCTCGAATGAAAAGGAGAACAAATTTGGATACCAACAACACTCATTAGGTTATACAAGATTTTTGGCAACTTGGGCATGAGGAGGGGTATGATTTTTTTTGGAAATACAGGGATTTTGGCGGATGTCTCTTTCTTAGGAGCCTCTTTAGAAAATTTTGAAAGTAAGGAAAATTTAGGCTTGGCTTGAGGCCCTACCCCTTTGAAACCCTTTCTTCTTTGTGTTATATTCCTTTTTTTGAGTCATAACAGCATTCATCAGTAACTATCTATCTTCCTCATATGGGATTTTACCATCAAATTTTTTATCATTAAAGCCTTTAAATATGCAAATTCAGTATTGGGAAATTTAAAATCTTGTATAGTATCTACCTCTAAAGTATGAGAGAGAGAAAGAATGGGCACCTTATGAATATAGTCCCGAGAAAGTGGTAGTAGTTTGGGAACATTTCACCTCAGTTGAAGTTACCGCTTGTTATAAGCTCTTGGACCAACCCATCATGCATACATCATCATCATTATCATCAGTTTCTTCATCTTCATGTTGATCTTCCTCACAAGGAGCATGAGGCATGAACCATTTTTCACACCAATCAATGACATCTATCTCCTCCACCATAGAAACTCTAGCAGCCAAAGGATCAGGTACCTTTATGTTATCCCTATCTTGAGACTGTCATTTCCAAATCCAACAGGTCCTTTACCTCTATCATTAGATCTTTAGTGATTTTTGAACTTGTCTTGGCCTTACTACTTATGTTGACCTTGTGATCTCTGCCAAATTCCTTTCTTAGTCCCAACTAGCTTGTAGGAAATTTATTTGACAGCCTTTGCCAAAGTCTTCACAACTTCTTCCAAATCAGCATCCTTACTTGTTTGGGGTTTTTCTGGGTTAAAAATTTACACCCTCCATTTTGGAGGCTTTCCAATTTCCTTGATATTGTTTTCAATTTGCAAGGCCATAGTGAAGACCTACCTCAAATGATAAGGGTTTTTTTCCCTCAACTAGTAAGCAACATTTTTATCAAATGCATCTGAATATTTGATTAAACATGATTCATCACATGGCCTTATCCTAACAGGAAATCTCCTCAAGGTCTTGTTAAACCTTGTATTGAAATAATGTACTGACTCATTAGGATTCCTTTTTATGTTTTCAAAATTTGTCAAAAGAAACCTAGGGTCAGTTCTATCACCATACTATAATTTAAATGTATTGCTCATCTCAGTCCAAGAATCAATAGAGTTATCTAGAAATTCTTTATACCAGTTCCTCACATCTTCCTCCAATGTATGGATGAACAATTTGATATATACATCCTCATGTTCAATCTCAAAATATTCCATCATATTGATAAAAAGAAGTAGATGTTGATCACGATAATAGCATTGTTTCCTTGGAACTTTGGCACTTTTTTCCTTACATCTTGAGGCACCGCATTTGGATATCCAACAATTCTTGTAAAATTTATAGGCTGAAAAATGTTTAACACAAAAGGAGGTCTCATTGGGGGTAATGCCATGTTCCTTTAAGGAGGTGACCCTGGAGGGGTAGCAAATTGATGAGGGGCAGGAGGGTCCTTGGAACAAAAGAGTATAATTTCCAAAATGGAGATCCCATAAAGGCCTTGTTTCTTGAAAATCTCTATCAACCTCAGAAAAGACAGCAGCAAAGTGTGAAGCAAACCTTTCAAAATTAAATGAAGGCTACCTGATTCAGAGTCACTTGAATGGTAGTATTCAATGATATGTCGATCACTTTCATCAATGGAGATCCCTCTGCTTGTCTGTTGATCTCCAATAGCTCTCCAGGATTTTCTTCCTTCCGATTTTGCTTTTCCTAGCTCTGGAAAAAATGTCCTAGCTGGATCCCTAGCAAAGAAAGATTTAGAAAAATATTAGTAACCCAAATGAAAAAGTTTTAAGAGTCGTACTTATAAAAACCCAAATAAATAAGGAGTTAAGGATTTTCACCTTAGTTGTGCAAATGCACTAAAATGATCTTTCAAAGTTCATCAATGCTAAAGCGGAAAAAGAAAGATTTTGGCTTTTCTTTACCCACATTTATCAAATGAAAGCTAGTGCACTAGGTGTGAACACTGAAAGAATTGCAAACAACACTTGGAGCATACAAGAAGTGTTTCACCAGGGTCTTGATTTTTGAAATCCCTATGTCCCAGTGAATGGTGCCACTTAGGTGTTGGAATCCAAATTTATTCTCCCTTAAAGTCTTAGTAACATCACTGGTTTGACAAGAAACATAGAGACATATTAGATCATGATGAGTCATTTTGTATTTGGGGATGAGATGTAACTAGCCCTTTGTCACTAAAATGTGGAGAAATGGATAGCACCCTCAAGAGGATTTGATCTATCTTCACTATTTTAGGTTGTGCCTTTCAACCAAGGTAAGAGAACCTATTTTGTAACCTCTATTTATTAAAGAAAAATGATAAATCCTTATTTTGCATAAATTTTATAGAAAATACCCTGGGAAAATATGATCAACACACCATATCTGACTCTCATGAGTTATCACTTTAGATAATGGAGATGTTTTTCGAGAAAGGTTCGAGCTACTAAAGACATTTGAGACGCTGATTTCTTCGCATGTTTTGGAAACAGAGATTATGCATTTATATGCACACATGACAAACAAGGGTAGTACAGGTAGGATTGGTTGTTTTGAATGAATTATTTTGGTGGGAGGTGGGGTAGGGTGAAACTTGATTCACCAGATCCTTGAGGAATCTTTACAAAATGGAAGGTTAAACCAATAGAATGCCACAAAATAATTAAAATGTTTCTTTAACTAGAATATGTGCTTTAATGGAGGCCCAGATTAGCACTCTTTCACACAATATTTGAGATTCTATCATGAAGGATCAAGCTATAAAATCCAACAAAGCATCAAGATCTAAGCCAAATCATGCCTAAGGTACACCCAAAGGCTTACAGACAATCTCTGTCAACAAATGAAAGAAAAGTGATTTTAAATAGTTTATTTCAATCCCAAATGAAAGCTCTTCTTAGAGATGAAATTACAAATGCCACTAGACTGTCACAAGGATAGAGGCCTCTATGATTGAATCATATTTAATACAATATTGCAATAGAAACAAGAAAAGAAACTTGCATACATTCAGAAATAAAACAAACACATCTTCCTCAATTCAACATAGAATAACTCAAATTTGATTAAGTCTATCAACAAGGGAAAGTTTTTAGAATAGTCTCAGAGATTTTCAATGGCTGTACACTTGCAACCACCTTGACACAATAAAACTTAATACAAAAAGAGATAAAAAGGTTTCTTAGATGGATTCTCAAAAAGACAGGATTTGTCAAATTTTCCTCTTGGGAATTTTCTTCAACCTCTAACAATCATTTACATGGAAAAATTTGTGCCATTTATAACATTTACAATAGACCCCCTTTCCCCCAAAAATCTAGACATTGAGTGCACCAATGCTCGCCATGATCACAATCGTGATTTCTGGGATCAGATCTACAAAAAGTCACTAGGTGCTCGAGGGGGAAGATCTCTTCAAATATCTCCCACATTCAACTCCTTCCCCTGATAGATCACTCTTTCTTCAATTTTCCAACCACTTCCACCCAAATCTATCAAATCTAGCTCCTTGCGTGCTCAAGAGAAGAAAAACAAAAAATCTGATTGAGCTCGATAGTCAGACCATTTTAATGGCAAAAGACATCTTCCATATCTTCCCACCAAACTTAGATATAGACATTAACTTCCTTCTCTGTCTAGTGTGTAGAAAAACTAAGAAATCATGAAGACTCACACTTCCAGGCATGTTTCAAAAAAATGGGGGAAATCAAATTCAGACTCATCAGCTGCCGTTGATTTTTACTTTGAATTTGGGTCGTCCACGTGGAAGATTCAAACTTTAAAAATAGACCCGGGGCTTCCTTTTAATTTTTACAACCTTTGGAAAAATGAAAACAATTCCATTTTTCTCCACACCTCCACCCTCTGGAAATGAGCCTGACACATGTCCTAAGGTGGGCCCCAGCGGAATCGTGGCCAAATTATTCCATATTACCCCCTTTTTGGAAAAGGGAAAATTTTCTAGTTTTTTCCCATAGCTCCGCCCTCCTGTCGTTGACTGGAGAAAACTTTGACCCTTCCTTTATTGGGTTTGCAGGCCATTTTAATGTTTTTAGTCATTTACATGTCAAGGGGCAAAAAATATAAATTTCCCATGATGGTTCACCTCCCCACCCCTTTGAATTTTCAACTTGCCACGTGTCACCATGGCGCACCTTGAGATGGTCCCAAAAATTTGATATCTTGAACAAGCACAAGCTCGCCACGTGTCCTGTCCTAGAAAAGTTTGTCTAAATACTTGAAGCTCAGCGGAAGGTGCCACATGTCATGCTCCGAGGTAGTCCCTTTTGGCCGTTGAAAATTCTAAGCAATAATGCAAAGTGAACGAGGCCTCCACGTGTCGATGCGACACTCCTTCAAAAGACCTTAAGGCATTTTTTTTAAATATGGTTTGGCGGGGGCGTGCTTCCACTTTAGAATTTTCCTCCATTTTGGAAAAGGCCCACATTTCCACCATTATCTTTACCACGTTTCCTCCTGTGGGGTCAAAGTGATACTTTTTCCCTCCTCTTAAATTTTTTGTAGTTAGAGCCTGGTGGGGCCACGGGGCGGGTTCAAACTCTTTGCCAAAGTAGCCAAAAAGAAAAAGTTCAAAAACAAACCTGTTACACCCCATCCAATCGAGGAAGCCACATAAGCATGAAAATAATCAATCAAAATTGAGCGAGAGCCATAGGACCAATTTTATCTTTTTGCCAAAAAAGTAAAAAGCGATAATTTAAAGCACTCGCCGCCATCCCGTGACCAACCAAAAGAAGCCACATCCCCTGTCGATGCAAGGATGTAAATTTTACTAGAGAAACACCTGTCAATCCGTAAATACAACAAAATGATCATTGAGCCGAAAATGAAAATTTCACAAAGGACAGAGAATTTAGAAATGTTTACAAGGCTCAAATATGATTCTTAGAGATACATCCATTCATTTTTATTCAAGTATTTAGGGCATAGATGACAAGGAAAACAAATCCCGATTTGTGGAGACTAAAAATATGGGAGAACCTGATTTTTGGATGAATAGAGAATGTGAGACCCAAAGTATAGAACTTTTTCTAGAGGAACAAAGAACAAGGAGAAAACCATGGACCCATGAGTGATCTATGACCTAGAAGAGCAGATTAAAAATGGCGATAAAGATTAACAAGGTAAAACATGGGAAAAGAAAATGAGAGAGGTCATAAATGGATATATTTTCAAAGGCAAATTTGGGCGAGATGATTTTTAGCACCAACATGCAACAAAATAAACCAAAGGGGATAGGAGACCAACAATGAGAGAATATGGAGTATTGGCAATAGGTCACCATGCAAACACATGTATTCATATGTTTTTGTTGTTGTAGTTTGTTAGGAGGTCCCCATTGGGGGGTGACCTCAAAAGTGACCTTGGGAATTTTTGTAATTTTGTCTTGTTGATTTTATTTAATTGTGAGTTATTGTATTTTTATTTGCATGTGGAGTCACTTTTATTAATTATGTTTATCACCCCTCTTAAGTTAATTTAAAAGTGTTTATCTTGTGCTTAGTAGGATGTGAAAAAAGGGGGAATAAATGTGAGTTGGTAGCCTTAATTTGGGTTGGCTTGGAATAAATTTAATTTTGTTTGGGGTAGTGTGTACTCCATATTTCTTGTGAAATTGAGATTTTGACTTTTAGGATATTTTGGAGACTTGTGGACAAGCTAAGATTTTCCCACACCTCTTAAAGCCATAAAGCCACTCACCTAGCCTATGATGTGAGGGACTTATTTTAGGTCCCGATTTGTGTTAAATGGAGGAAAATGGCAATTGATTGCACTTTTCTTACATGGGTAATTAATTTTCTCCTTAAGCAAAGTGTGGGTTGGGTTGAGTGTGTAAGTAATTAATTTTCTCCTTAAGCAATGTGGGATTGGGTTAAGTGTGTAAGAGGTTGGCCATTTCCCCAACAACCAATTTATTATGCTTTGGGTATGGGTTTGAATTTGGTGATGTGGGATGGAGAAGAAATGATGTGGCATCCTACATGAAGCCACATAATCTTCCTCTCCTCTTTTCTATTTATTATAATTTTTGTGAAGTTTTGGGGGTTACTTGCTTGGTGTTGGCTCTCTCATTTTGAAATTGTTGCTTTTTGGAGTTCTTGTTGGAGTTGAAGATTGTTTGGAATTGCTTGCATGGATTGAATTCTTGCTATGACAAGGTAGGGTCTTCACCCTTTTGTTTTCTTCTCTTTCTTATGTGTTCATGTGTTGAATAAATGTTGTATTGCATGATGTGTTGGGTAGTGAAATATCCTTAGGACGTGTATGAGAAAGTTAAATGGGGATGAAATTTGTTGGGTGGGATAAAAGTTTCTTTTGGGTATTTAGTAGGGATTGGGTTTGGTGGCCCACTTTTTTCTCATCTTGTTTCTTTGTTCATTTTGAGAGACATAAGAGTGAGTGAGGGGTTGATTGTGTTTTGGAGGTTTTTTAGGTGGGCATCCAAACCATTGGGAGGAACAAGGGTATCCCCATATTGCTTTCTCTACTTGGCTTGTTTTAGAGACATTTTTGGGAGGTTTTTGTGCTTGAAATGAATGTTTTGTGGTTATTTTTTCGTGTGAATGTTTCTTGAAACTAAATGTGGGAGCCTTGTATTTTTTTCATGGTTGTCAAATTTTCGATAATGTCTCATTGTTGGGGTTCGGGGCCAATGAGGAAGTAGGATTCACTTCCTCATTAGAGTAATGGTTGGGTGGAGAGTGTTGCCTACTCTCCCCCATTTTGTTGTGTGATTGGCTCTTGATGAGATGTGGAGCTTAATACAAGAAGTGCTCTTGTTGGAAAAAGACATGGGGAGTTGAAAGTTGATCTATTATTGCTTTACAACTTGTAAATGTTACCAACACTACATTGGATGTAATCTTATCCATCGATTAGATGCTTGTAAATGGTTTATTATGATTTACATTACTTCATGTGAATACGAACCTTATAATGATCTTGTAAATGGAAATTAAGTTCTCACAAATCAAAATTTGTGTTTAGGGGTTGCATTGCAAATTGGTTTATTTTTAAAGGCTAGTGCTTTTGGATGGGAACTAAAGGTTGATTATTTTCTTTATTGAAAATCCTTGTTTACTTGAATATTGAAATAAATTTCATTAAGAGTGGTTTGTTTTCCGTATCCAACTAGATGTATGAAAGGATTAGATAAAATTGATTTATTGATATAATTTTCTCCTTGTTGCAATAAGAATCATTTTAAGTAAATGTTTAAATTGAACTAATCATACCCTTAAGGTAGATATTTAAATAAAATTGAAGGTGATAATTTGGTTAAATTTGATAAATGCTCAAATTCCTACTCTACCTTAGATACCTACGTAAATGTACATTTGTACACATATGAATGTTATAGTTGTAAAATCTATTCTTCCACACTATTTGAAAATTCCTATTTAATTGAAAACTTAGTTGATACGAAAATATATATTATTAATATATATAATAAATATATATTAATAATGTAGCTTGATTATTTTCAAAATTTATAACACCATTATATAAATACTAATACTTTCCTTAATAATGAATATATATATATATATATATATATATATATATATATACATTACTTTTTACATAGTAATACATATTATATATCAGTATTTATTAATAATTAAAATTAGTCATGAAATGCAAAACCGTATGAATCGGTTTAGTGTAGTTTTATTATATAAAAAAAAAAAAAAATTGTTGTGAAAGCTTGGGTTGCGGCATATGTTTTTGTTTTAGGTTTAAATAAATATAAGGTTGGGGAAGGGGCACCCTAGGACATTGTAATCCCCCTAAATAAAATAAATCCCCAGTCACACTAAACCTACTAACCGAAAACGCATACACCCCACCAAACAATGCATGTGGCCATTAAAGTTTTGCGGCCTCTGTTTATCCCACCCAAATTCTTTTGAACCCCCACGCAAAATTTAAAAATTGCATTATATGCCTCCCCAATAAAATAAGTGGATTCTGCATTATAAAAGCGTTAATATATATTAACGCTTTTTTATATAAACTGTAAAATTTTCGATTCTGCAATGGCCACTTATTTTATATGGGGAGGCAAAAGCGTTAAATATATATATATATATTTGTGTGTACATTAATTCCTATATTATAAAAGAAAATTTCAGGTAAATTAAAATAAAATAAAATGCATGTAAACAAACTTATATAAACCAGTTTATATCAGGTTGTATAAATATTAAAATGGTTATTAAAACATTAAGAGTATATATGTATACATGTATAAATATACTCATTTAAATGAGAAATATACAATGTTCATATGTGTAGATCTTCAACCTAAAACTCAAAATAAACAAGAATAAATTGAACAAATACCCACAACCCCATTTGGGTAATTTCTTGACAAATGAGATACAAAGAGAGAGATGCTAAAATATCACTCTTCTTGTGAGTATTCATCAAAGGGTTTTAGCTTCCTTCGATGGCTTCATCATGTTTCCCTCTTTCTTAACCTGCAAAACAAAGAAGAGAAAATGGGAGAATAGGTTGAAGAAATAAATATATGGCATTCCATAAGGATTTCTAGGGTTACTTTTGCCAAACTTAAATCTAAGGGAGAAGGATTAGATCTAAGGGTGTACAATGAACCCTACATCACTTAAGTGATGGGGTATTTAAGTGGGAATGTATTAAATAAAAAGATGTTTGTGTAATGTTAAATGGGGCCTAAGGGGTTAGACCATGTTGTGTACCCTTGACACTTTGGGTATTAAACCATGTTAATATGATTTATTTTAAACTAGAAGATTATTAATCTTACCTAATAAAATTTTGAATTTAATTTGGGGCCATTTAATAAATAGATTTAATAAGACCTTTGGGGCTAAATAACAAAGAGTAAAATGTATTAATATTTGAATTAAGTATTGGAACTTAATAAGGGAAATTAAATCAAAATATTTTAATAGGGTTGGGCCAAAATATAACTTATTTATGAACATATACAACCCATACATCCATGTAATTAAATCCACATCAAAACCATAAAACCCAACATGACTGTGCTATGGTAGAAAGAAGATGATAACACAAACCGACATATAAGTTATATGATTTCCTACGATACCCATTATGGTGTTTAGAGTAAAACATCCTCAACTCAGATATCAAGAATCAACCTCAATCAAGACAGCTACGGAAACTCAAAATGGTATTCATGAACGGAAGTAGAAAATGCCCCTTCATTGTGTCAAGACATATCTCACACCCATAAGGATTCTAGGTGCTATCTAGGATCTATATCATTTTCCCATATTACTTAAAACTGAAAACCAAAATATTAATTGAATTTTCCTAATATAACAGAGCATTCATAATAGTAACTAGCTCAGGACCAAGAAGGGAAAAGCGTGTTTACACAACCACGAATAATGTATTATAGTAAACCATAAGGATCATATTTTTACACACATTAGAATCTCAATTCCAGACATTACACACATTATTTGCGAATTATTCTTTATGCAAATATAAAATGAACTTAGATTTAGGAGGAAAGGAGATTGTCTCAAGCAAGCAAAGTCAATAAAAACAAGAGGTTTGGGTGAAGAAAGGAAGGATAGCCAGTACACCAAACATGATTAAAACAACCACAATCCCATTCAATACGCATTTGTAAGAAGGAGAAACGTTATTTTCATGTAATTATAAAAGATAGATAAACATTTGCAATGGTAAGACTTAGCATGCCTGATTGGAGCTTCCTCGATATAGCCATGTCGAACTAGGGCTCCAACAGATACAACACATTCTAAAAAAATTCATTTTCCTCAGCACGTTGATCTCTCCTACAGGCTTCATGGAAACGCCTTGGCACATTCAGGGAGAGGGAGGCTAGGACAGGAGCTCAAACATGTGACTTGCATTTGTTGGGAGTTTCAACATTCATTTTTCCACAACCTCCAGTCAGTGAGCCCCCACATTACCTCACACAACCGAGGTCAAGGAAGACGTGAAACACAACAATAACATTCACCAGGAAGTTTTAAATCCCTCCCTTTATTTCAATAAAACTTCAATAGAGAAGGTATGAAGTGATTGCAGCCCATGTGGCCTCCAAGAATGGCATAAGTTGGACCAAAAGCATGAAAACATGTCATCATTAAGAACATTAATGAATGGAAGCAGGCAACCAAACACCATCCCTTCACTAGCACATACCCAAGATCTTTTTGCGAAGGAAACAATCCAACATCCAATCAGCAATTAGTTTCATTTGATGACAGCCACGTGACCAAGCCGGGTCGCAGCTAGAGTGGTAAGGGGGGGTAGGTGGTAGTTGCAAAGATTAAGTTGAGCATTGAAAGTAGTCACCCCCACCAAATCTTGTGCCACACACACACAACCTCCCTATGCATGCACATGATGGAAACCAAAGAAGATGGGAAACCAACACCCATGCCAACCAAGTTGGTTAACAACAAGGAAATACACACTGGCATGATAGAGAGAGCAGAAAAAAAATCATATTTTCCTTTAATTAAACGATTAAAACCCCACGCGAGCAGGCCTAATCATCCCAGGGAAGAAGACAAGGGGTTGACATTTGAAAGTGAACACGAATCAATGAATGTCCATGGCACCGCGACAAGGAGAGCCCTTCTTCCGTGTGAAACCAAGTTTGGCCTACAGGAGCAACCAGAACAATACAACAACACGACATAGACATTTAATCAATGTGAATAACGATTACAAATGACAATAAAATATAATAATAATAATAATATGAAATAATGGTCAATTGGCACATAACTTAATAATATCATTATTATCATTATTTTATTTTATTTTACTTTATAATATATGTTTTTATAAAACTTACAACTTAAAAAATAATAATTATAATTCATCATAATAATGACGTATAATCAAGATTGACAATCCCGAACATGATTTTCCTTTGATAGGAGATCATAAAGGACGTTGTAGGTGTAACGACCCAAAGACCACACACAAGGACAACACAGTGAAATACAGGATAACTTTTTTTTGACTTGCTTTGACACAACACGACACAACATGTCGTCACAAGGTTACAACCAACACTAGGAACCACTTGTTACGGGGGAGACCACAAGGTCAGCACGGAAACGTTCACACCTATCAAGGACAATGTACTCTTCTTTTGACAAGACAACATGGAAGTCCAATCCACATGACACACTCACAGCTAGGGCATCCCATGGGAATTTCTTGTTAAATTTTCTTGTTTACTAAAGTGTCTCTTAATTCTTAACTTACGTTCTTATAAAATTTCATGTAACGATTCACACAATTCTTTTCACAAGGGAGAACTTCTTTCTTTTCAACGGTTGACTAAATAGCTTAAGGCCAAGCTTTCTAAACTGGGATCATCAATTTGATGTCCAAATCTTTTTATTCATTTGATTTAGAACATTTTCCATTTCTTACAAGGTTAATTAAACTTACTCAAGCCACTAACACATGTTCCACACCTCTATTGCACAGGCGAAGGCATAAGCTCCGATTGAGTGGAAAGTACCGCTTAGGGTTCATAACAATAGCCTTCCTGTTTAAGGATTAAATTTTGACCTTGCTTAAGAAATATCACCATGAATCAAGGCAAGGGTTAACAGAACAGGACAACAGAATTTAGCTTCAGGGTCACATTGTTTACTATCAGTCTTTTATTGAGGTTAAGAGTTTATCAAGATTGGTTAAATGTTCCATCTAGACTTTACTTCATTAAATTTGACAAAGGAGAACATTCCAAACGATAGAGAGAGATTTAAGGTTTAATTAATCGATTTCCCTCCTACTTATTAAATCCTATCATCTTCTAAAATCTAACCATTGCTTTCACCATGAGGTCATTTAAGATTTCACCATAAAAGGATAATGTTTATTAGCTTGGCTCGAATAAAAAAATAATAATAATAAGTTATCATGTTTCGTTACAAAAGATAGTTTCCTCTTGATTGTTCCAAGTCTCAAAGGTTATCAAGTAGATCACATCTACATAATATATTCATATATATAAATTTTTAGTTTAACTTTTATCAGGATTATCCAGCTCACTTTATAGTGCTTACAAACTCATTGCTACTAAGCCTTAGGAGGATTTACAACTCAACATTTTAACTCAAGAGCAAAGTTTAACAGTACTCGTTTGCGAAACAAAACAAGGTTATATCAATTCATTCCAACATGATGCACAAATCAAAGGGACATACCATCTCTATTGAACCATGACTAGGGAGCAAGAGAGTAATAACATGGGACATGCCCCGCTACTATACTAAGGGTTAAAGTTCACTAGAATATCCCATAACCAAGCGGTAATCAAATTTCATCTTTCACATGATAACCAAACAAGCCAAAGTTTCAACAGTTACAACAACAATACTCTACAATACATTTACTAGGCACTGACCCTTCTTCTAAAATGTCCAAAGGCCCTTTCCAAATTTTTATAACATAATACACATTCGTACAAAGGAACATCATAACCAAGATTGATGCAATAATCTACAAGTCTTTCCATCATCTAACCACGTAAGCCATCTGCAACAATTAATAACCTGAGTCAGTTCGCGAGAACTGAGCAAGATAAGACTATACATAGCAACAATAAGCTACTAGCTAACAATACCATGAAAGGAAACATTCTATTTCAAGAAATGGATCAAAGTTCTAACCTCTAACAACCTTTTGAAACAAGATATAATTTTCAACATATCAACAAGAAGAAGTCCATAAGTTTTAGTTATGAAGAATACCTCGAAAACTACAAAAGTTTGACAACCAAATACGCAAGACTATGAAATTTAAATGATTAGACACAAGAGTTGAGAGTATTAGGATTTCAATCATGTAATCCCGTAGATTACGTGATTGAAATCTAAAGTGTAACCCATCAATCCACATTCTCAAGGTGAAGTCAAAAGATAAAAACCAGACCCGATCTTAGCTGCCAAAAAGAATATAGTTTTGGAATCGTTCCGTAGGGCCATAGGCCTAATAGGCTAGAAACGAACAATGAGGGTAATAACAAAGTTCCATCATGTACTCAAAAAGGTTTAAAGGGTGAAAATATTATATTCAACCCACAACCATTATATCTTAGGTAATAAGTGACTTCATAGCTAAAAGGATGAGTGGAAAATGACGATAAGAATGTCCGGAATAGGCATTGTCTAACAGCCTACCTACTGAACATAACCAGGGCCGGAATAGCGAAAAGCCTCATTAATACCCAAGTTGAGTAGGCAATCTAGTACTCTAAACACATCCTTGCAATTTTCATAATACCTTAGATTTATAACCCTCCCGTTCTAGAGGAACATAGCCATGAATCTAGACTTGGTTGAAATTTTCCGACATCAACTCACTTCCTAATATCATAAACGATGTATACAAAGGAAAAGGTCTCTCAACTCTCCTTAATTTACATCTCATCACTAAGTTTATGGTAACCTATGCAGAGATTAAACACATAATATACCATTGAAGATAGATATCCTCCAATAACGAACTTCTATAACGATGTAATTACAATTATTACGCTCGACACATAAACAAACTATTCCCAAGCTTCTTTTCCCTTTTTGACAACAAAATATATTCACGACCTTCCATCACAATCATTCTAAATTTGCAATGAAAGGTCACTCATCAAGAAGGAAGTACAAAACAAGTTTGACTAAATTAAGGAACTTCATGTTACCTTAAGCATTGATGAAAACCTTAACTTTCACGAACCGTGAAAGATATTACCTTACTCCATCAAGGCATTAAGTCTATACATGATTAAATCGATCACACAAGGAATCATCAACATACCATATCTTAACACCATAAAGGTTATTAATTTTATCAAATTTTACTCATAGAAATAGTAGAATCAAAATGGGGTTCTATCAATAATTTATGCCCTTCTATCAACCGGGACATATTTTCGGCCCAAAACTTCCTTCTTAACAAGCATATATATTGAAATTTTAGTTTCCAAAAGCCCTAATAATTTGCACAATACATGAAGTGCATAATCACGCTTATCATAAAAATAATAATAATAATTTAACCGTATGTTTTCCTCTAGGAAACAACATAACAGAAACGAATACTAGTCAACGCCGCAATGTTGTAGGGCGATTACATACCGGAGTTCACAAAAGAAACAATGAAATTTTTTGAAGTAAGGAAGTAAACTTTAAATTTATATATATATATATATATATTTCATAAGATCAATCAAAGCATACATCGAGAACCTTTGTTTGTTTTAAATATAAAAGGGTTGGATCACGTCAACAAGAACAACCAGAGAGGCAAATCCGAAGTAACAAATCTGTTAACCATATACCGAACGTAAATCCACAAAATCACGATTTAAACCAATTTCTAGAAAGAAAAAGTTTTATTTCAAGAGGTTTATTAGATACTAGCATATTAAGTATATGGTTAGTCTATCTTGCCTGTTTTAACACATCCACAGTCGTGTACATCCAAAGAAGGATCAAGCATCTGACCACATGCCCTTTACTTTATCCTCTGTTTCACTGGTCTTTTCTTGCAATATACTACACCAGGATTCCCTTTTGAAGGCACGACTAGAAGGATGCAATAGGTGGCTGTCCAAACACTAGATTGCTTCAATGCAGCTGCTTTGGGGGTGAGAGTCGAACTGCTTACCACTCAGTCCGAGAGCACTTGCGCTAGAAAGCTAAACACCGACCATGGTTTGAAGCTCGGACACAAGACATAATGATTACATCGCTCCTAGTTCTGAAAGGCATCTACCGTATTGATACACAATCCTTTTCCTTCATCAGATTTGGGAACACCATCAAACTCTCGGTCAAACATTACAAAGTGTGTAGCTTGTAAGGTGATGATAATTCCAATAGAGTTCTTTGTGCCTGCCAACTTAGTGACCTGTTGAAGAAGCTCAAAAATGGCAAAGCAAATTGTGTTTCATGAATATTCTGATATGAAACAGATCGGCCTCTATGAGGCTCTCTTCCATGAGTTACATCGTACAACAAGTAGGATCTTTGTAAATAAATTTCATCAGTCTTCTGGTAACACTCCTACTGTACTCACTCTCTCCGGCTAGCCAAGCAGAGAAAATCTGTTCCAGATCTACTAGTATTTGAGCATTCATGCACTGGTTGTGATTGTGAAAGTTCATCTATAGCACCTTGTGCTGTACTAATAAGCCAATCCAGAGTTTTACTTGGACGATCAAGCCCTAATCTGTACTGCACATCGTAAAACTTAACAGCCGTAGAAAGAGAAAGCCTCACCCTCGTGTCCCAAAATCCTTTTGCAGTATTCACTCTACTGTGTCGATCTTTTGGCGGGGAAGAGTGAACTCGCAATGCTTTTGAAGCGACACCACAAATATTTTCTCACTCCTCGTATTGTATTTTTTGCACTGATCAGATTGAGTAGACAAGGCATATCGGGTATCCTTAGATCCACCAGAGCATCTGATTTCGGGCTGCTCCATTGGATAGATCTCCTTGTAACACTCTCATTGTCACTTAGTTGATTTTGACAGCAATATCTTGAAGGAGAATCCCGAATTTGAGGATGCGTTCAATCATCAAAGACAACAACAGATTTGGACAACCCGCTTGCTTTGGAAGTGCTCAAAAAGGGCTTCTACAAAAACTTTATCTCTTCCTTCTACTACGGCTGCAAGATTTTGCAAGCCATTCGATCATGAATGTGGTCGCGCAACCGAACATCACGATCAACACCAAGCTGTTCCTTGGGCTCGCCTGCGGCATTGTGCCGCACCTAGCTCTCTGGGGCAATTGATTTTTGGGATACGTTTACTTCTCTACCCTGTAGCTGCTGCATAACACCAGACACCTCCTCACGGCTCTTTCCTAGGAGGATTTCGGTTCTGCGCTCCACTGAGACTGCCTGCACAACACGATTTTGAGGATCCAAACCCTCTCATGCAACACCAGGGTGACAGACCTTCATTTCACCATCAACGAATCCACTGTCCAGAACACGCTGAAGCAATTCATCTATTTCAGCATTTGATGGAGTGCAAAACAAGCATACGCGGTTTGAACAGACATGACAGGAGACCACGTGAACAGCAGGAGAAGTCAACATTTTAATCAATGAGCATGTGTGGCCACCAGAGTCTCTTGCGTGAGTAGGTAAAAGAAAACAAAAGATTGCAAAAAAAAAAGGGAAAACAGTAGGTGCGGCCACCAACAGGGATTCCATCACATCGAACAATAAAAGCTCCACCTTCCACGCCAAGGAGATGACGCTGACCGAGCCCAGGTAGGTTAGGGGGCATTACATTCTCCTCCCCTTAAGAAAGCATCGTCCTCGATGCGACATTACACAGAGGAAAGGAAATGGTACGCAACAAGGGATAGATACAGAAGAAAACACACCCTATGGTTTGAAATTTTAGTTGATTAAAGCATGGTCACAAGGTAGCCTTAGGAACATTTGGTAGAATTTTTAACTTTCAATGTTCTGTGAAGATTGGCAGTTCTTTCTTGTTCATCATTTCATTAGTCTCTTTCCATTAGCATTATTCTTAGTTTAATTGCTTTTAAAATTTCATCTTTGAAGAGTTTTGGTTTATTCCTTATTGTGGGTGCCCAAAATGAACTGCTAACACAACACCCTATCAGGTTCACAAGACCCTACAGATTCACAAGCACGCAAGTATATACTTCATGATTGTATTATACCACTAAAGGTTACTCAAATACGGAATAGAATAGGCATGATCCACATAACGTAGTACTCATCACACATCAATGAGTGACATACCAAATACTCAAACAAAAGAGTACTACAATCCACCAGACATTTCCTCAATTTGCATCAATGAAAGACTCACATAACACCAAACCATGCTACAGGTACATAGTGTCCACAAGGGAATCAATGACATAACCACAACATCACAACACATATCCATCTGACATGAGTAACACATACATCAAAAGACCACTACCAAACATCACAATAACTCAACATATATCCTGAAACATCAACCATATAGACAAATATCATAAGCCTCCCTCAAACTCTTATGCCTCCCTCAAGTCTCTTATGCCTCCCTCAAACTCTTATGCCTCCCTCAAACTCTTATGCCTCCCTCAATCTCTTATGCCTCCCTCAAACTCTTATGCCTCCCTCAAGTCTCTTATGCCTCCCTCAAACTCTTATGCCTCCCTCAATCTCTTATGCCTCCCTCAAGGAGGCCGGTTGTCCCTATGGTCCAAGACACATAGAGTTCGAACACTCCTAACCCAAGTGACATAATAACGCGTGGTTCAACAACCCACTAGTCATATGTACTCCTTGGGGCGTACCCCCATACAACGAAGCGGGTCCATAGGTCCAACCATTCCATGGTGCATCCCATGACCCTATTCCACACATCACGACATTAGAACCAGCACAAGAATCCAATCAAAGTGCCAAGTGGCAAAGTACAAGCCTTGGGCAAGGCGGTAAAAAAATTCCAAATTTAAACGAAGACCCCAAATCAAGCTAAAATAAATGGCCAAGTAGCCATAGTTAGTATCAAAATCCCCATGTTAGTGCCATGCAAACCAAGGAAATGCCCAAAATTGTAAAGCATGGCAATCAAGAAAAGATCTTTGGTCCTTGCAAAATAAAGTAAAAGCTCAATTTACGAATAAAATTAACTTATAATAATGTCACATTACGATAACTGTGTGGCCTTATCTAGCCACCAAAGGGGTACTCAACGAGTTGCTAGCACTCGGAACATCGAGCCTCAGCTCGTAAAATACATATCAATAATACAACTGTCATCACCTCCATCTAAATCATCCCGCCACCACTTCGACAAGGCTAAACATAGTCATAGATACACTAAGGTTGCATACATACAACCACATAGGGAGAGAGGAAAGAATCACATGTTATCTACTAAACCGAGTTTTAGCTCGAGTTATTGACCCATGGTACACCATTCCTCACTCTCAACATACACTTCTACTGATTTCCCTCAGGATCGGTTAGCGTAAGGTTCACAACATAACATACAACAACATCACTAACATAACGGTGGCACACACATAACTACCATAACGTCTCACGTATGGTATGCATACTGAGGTAGATCATAATCATACATCCACGGGCGTAATACATCACTTTACCACATTCTGCACCCAAAGTGCAAGCACAATACGATAAGGTTCATACACTCACCGTATGACCCCAAATCACAACATGAAGCATTACATATTTGCATGAATCATACATACGATGAACATAGTACATCACAAGATAACATCCATTGCTACGTAACAAGGTGGTACACACATCTCTTCAAAACATGGTAAAAACATCATGATACAACTCATTTCTTTAATCCTCAATCTAGTCATACAACACACTAATACACCCACATATCACAATATGCCACAATGCTCCAACACTACATCATCCACATTATAATTCTTTTCACACATCACAAACAAGTAGTTCACACGTGAATTCTTCCTAGAATCCACAAGAAGGAGAGAGAATACTCCCATCCCCAACATATCAACATGATCACAAACACGCACAAGGTGACATACCCATAATGTGCGTTCACAATATCACAATTACGACAATAATCACATCACGTTTAAAGCACATTACTCTTTCAAAATCTACCACCATCATGCAACATCATCATCATCATGCAGTATCATCATGTAACACCACCACCACCATGTAACATCACCATACAACACCAATCCGGCCCATAGGTTCGAGAGCATGAACCTACACTCTGATACCAAGTGTAACGACCCAAAGACCACACACAAGGACAACAAAGTGAAATACAGGATAATTTTTTTTTGACTTGCTTTGACACAACATGTCGTCACAAGGTTACAACCAACACTAGGAACCACTTATTACGGGGGAGACCACAAGGTCAGCACGGAAACGTTCACACCTATCAAGGACAATGTACTATTATTTTGACAAGAAAACATGGAAATCCAATCCACATGACACACTCACAGCTAGGGCATCCCATGGGGAATTTCTTGTTAAATTTTCTTGTTTACTAAAGTGTCTCTTAATTCTTAACTTACGTTCTTATAAAATTTCATGTAACAATTCACACAATTCTTTTCACAAGGAGAACTTCTTTCTTTTCAACGGTTGACTAAATAGCTTAAGGCCAAGCTTTCTAAAGCTGGGATCATCAATTTGATGTCCAAATATTTTTATTCATTTGATTTTAGAACATTTTCCATTTCTTACAAGGTTAATTAAACTTACTCAAGCCACTAACACATGTTCCACACCTCTATTGAATAGGCGAAGGCATAAGATCCGGTTGAGTGGAAAGTACCGCTTAGGGTTCATAACAATAGGCTTCTGTTTAAGGATTAAATTTTGACCTTGCTTAAGAAATATCACCATGAACCAAGGCAAGGGTTAACGAGAACAGGACAACAGAATTTAGCTTCAGGGTCACATTGTTTACTATCAGTCTTTTATTGAGGTTAAGAGTTTATCAAGATTGGTTAAATGTTCCATCTAGACTTTACTTCATTAAATTTGACAAAGGAGAACATTCCAAACGATAGAGAGAGATTTAAGGTTTAATTAATCGATTTCCCTCCTACTTATTAAATCCTATCATCTTCTAAAATCTAACCATTGCTTTCACCATGAGGTCATTTAAGATTTCACCATAAAAGGATAATGTTTATTAGCTTGGCTCGAATAAAAATAATAATAATAATAAGTTATCATGTTTCGTTACAAAAGATAGTTTCCTCTTGATTGTTCCAGGTCTCAAAGGTTATCAAGTAGATCACATCTACATAATATATTCATATATATAAATTTTTAGTTTAACTTTTATCAGGATTATCCAGCTCACTTTATAGTGCTTACAAACTCATTGCTACTAAGCCTTAGGAGGATTTACAACTCAACATTTTAACTCAAGAGAAAAGTTTAACAATACTCGTTTGCGGAAACAAAACAAGGGTATATCAATTCATTCCAACATGATGCACAAATCAAAGGGACATACCAACTCTATTGAACCATGACTAGGAGCAAGAGAGTAATAACATGGGACATGCCCCGCTACTATACTAAGGGTTAAATTTCACTAGAATATCCCATAACCAAGTGGTAATCAAATTTCATCTTTCACATGATAACCAAACAAGCCAAAGTTTCATGATACAACAACAATACTCTACAATACATTTACTAGGCATTGACCCTTCTTCTAAAATGTCCAAAGGCCCTTTCCAAATTTTTATAACATAATACACATTCGTACAAAGGAACATCATAACCAAGATTGATGCAATAATCTACAAGTCTTTCCATCATCTAACCACGTAAGCCATCTGCAACAATTAATAACCTGAGTCAGTTCGCGAGAACTGAGCAAGATAAGACTATACATAGCAACAATAAGCTACTAGCTAACAATACCATGAAAGGAAACATTCTATTTCAGGAAATGGATCAAAGTTCTAACCTCTAACAACCTTTTGAAACAAGATATAATTTTCAACATATCAACAAGAAGAAGTCCATAAGTTTTATTTATGAAGAATACCTCGAAAACTACAAAAGTTTGACAACCAAATACGCAAGACTATGAAATTTAAATGATTAGACACAAGAGTTGAGAGTATTAGGACTTCAATCATGTAATCCCATAGATTACGTGATTGAAATCTAAAGTGTAACCCATCAATCCACATTCTCAAGGTGAAGTCAAAAGATAAAATCTAGACCCGATCTTAGCTGCCAAAAAGAATAAAGTTTTGGAATCGTTCCGTAGGGCCATAGGCCTAATAGGCTAGAAACGAACAACGAGGGTAATAACAAAGTTCCATCATGTACTCAAAAAGTTTTAAAGGGTGAAAATATTATATTCAACCCACAACCATTATATCTTAGGTAATAAGTGACTTCATAGCTAAAAGGATGAGTGGAAAATGACGATAAGAATGTCCGGAATAGGCATTGGCTAATGTACCTACCTACTAAACATAACCAGGCCGGAATAGCGAAAATCCTCATTAATACCCAAGTTGAGTAGGAAATCTAGTACTCTAAACACATCCTTGCAATTTTCATAATACCTTATATTTATAACCCTCCCGTTCTAGAGGAACATAGCCATGAATCTAGACATTGTTGAAATTTTCCCGCGTCAACTCACTTCGTAATATCATAAAGGATGTATACAAAGGAAAAGGTCTCTCAACTCTCCTTAATTTACATCTCATCACTAAGTTTATGGTAACCTATGAGAGATTAAACACATGATATACCATTAAAGATAGATATCCTCCAATAACAAACTTCTATAACGATGTAATTACAATTATTACGCTCGACACATAAACAAACTATTCCCAAGCTTCTTTTCCCTTTTTGACAACAAAATATATTCACGACCTTCCATCACAATCATTCTAAATTTGCAATGAAAGGTCACTCATCAAGAAGGAAGTACAAAACATGTTTGACTAAATTAAGGAACTTCATGTTACCTTAAGCAGTCGATGAAAACCTTAACTTTCACGAACCGTGAAAGATATTACCTTACTCCATCAAGGCATTAAGTCTATACTTGATTAAATCAATCACACAAGGAATCATCAACATACCATATCTTAACACCATAACGGTCATTAATTTTATCAAATTTTACTCATAGAAATAGTAGAATCAAAATGGGGTTCTATCAATAATTTATGCCCTTCTATCAACCGGGACATATTTTCGCCCAAAACTTCCTTCTTAACAAGCATATATATTGAACTTTTAATTTCCAAAAGCCCTAATAATTTGCGCAATAACGAAGTGCATAATCACGCTTATCATAAAAATAATAATAATAATTTAACCGTATGTTTTCCTCTAGGGCAACAACATAACAGAAACCAATACTAGTCAACGCTGCTGCACGTTCTAGGGCGATTACATACCCAAGTTCACAAAAGAAACAGTGACATTTTTACGGAAGGAAGTAACTTTAAAATTATATATATATATATATATATATATATATTTCATAAGATCAATCAAAGCATACACTAAGAACCTTTGTTTGTTTTAAATATAAAAGGGTTGGATCATGTCAACAAGAACAACCAACAGAGGCAAATCCGAAGTAACAAAGCTGTTAACCATATCTATAAAGACAAATCCACAAAATCACATATTTAAACCAATTTCTAGAAAGAAAAAGTTTCATTTCAAGAGGTTTATTAGATACTAGCATATTATGTATATGGTTAGTCTATCTTGCCTATTTTAATGCATCCACCAGTCGTGTACATCCAGCAAGGACTGCTACAGCCACACGCCCTTCGCTTTATCCTTTGTTTCACTGGTCTTTTCTTGCAATATACTACACCAAGATTCCCTTTTGAAGGCACGACTAGAAGGATGCAATAGGTGGCTGTCCAAACACTAGATTGCTTCAATGCAGCTGCTTTGGGGTGAGAGTCGAACTGCTTACCACTCAGTCCGAGAGCACTTGCGCTAGAAAGCTAAACACCGACCATGGTTTGAAGCTCAGACACAAGACATAATGATTACATCACTCTTGGTTCTGAAGGGCATCTACCGTATTGATACACAAACCTTTTCCTTCATCAGATTTGGGGACACCATCAAACTCTCGGTGCAAACATTACAGCTGTAGCTTGTAAGGTGATGATAATTCCAACAGAGTCCTTTGTGCCTGCCAACTTAGTGACCTGTTGAAGCAGCTCAAAAATGGCAAAGCAAATTGTGTTTCATGAATATTCTGATATGAAACAGATCGGCCTCTATGAGGCTCTCTTCCATGAGTTACATCGTACAACAAGTAGGATCTTTGTAAATAAATTTCATCAGGTCTTCTGGTAACACTCCTACTGTACTCACTCTACTCCGGCTGGCTGAACAGAAAATCTATTCCAGATCTACTAGTATTTGAGCATTCATGCACTGGTTGTGACTGTGAAAGTTCATCTATAGCACCTTGTGCTGTACTAATAAGCCAATCCATATTTTTACTTGTACGATCAAGCCCTAATCTGTATTGCACATCGTAAAACTTAACAGCCGTAGAAAGAGAAAGCCTCACCCTCGTGTCCCGAAGTCCTTTTGCAGTATTCACTCTACTGTGCCGATATTTTGGCGGGGAAGAGCGAACTCGCAATGCTTTTGAAGCGACACCACAAATATTTTCTCACTCCTCGTATTGTATTTTTCGCACACTGATCAGATTGAGTAGACAAGGCATATCGGGTATCCTTAGATCCACCAGAGCATCTGATTTCGGGCTGCTCCGTTGGATAGATCTCCTTGTAACACTCTCACTGTCACTTAGTCGATTTTGACAGCAATATCTTGAAGGAGAATCCCGAATTTGAGGATGCGTTCAATACTGAACAGACAACAACAGATTTGGACAACCTGCTTGCTGGAAGTGCTCAAAAAGGGCTTCTACTAAAACTTTATCTCGTCCTTCTACTACGGCTGCAAGATTTTGCAACCACTGATCACGACTGTGGTCGCGTGCAACCAGAACATCAGGATCAACACCAACTGTTCCTTGGGCTCGCCCTGCAGCAGCTGTCGCACCTAGCTCTCTCTGGGGCCACTGATTTTCTGGGATACGTTTACTTCTCTACCCTGTAGCTGCTGCATAACACCAGACACCTCCTCACGGCTCTTTCCTAGGAGGATTTCGGTTCTGCGCTCCACTGAGACTGCCTGCACAACATGATTTTGAGGATCCAAACCCTCTCACGCAACACCAGGGTGACAGACCTTCATTTCACCATCAACGAATCCACTGTCCAGAACACGCTGAAGCAATTCATCTGTTTCAGCATTTGATGGAGTGCAAAACAAGCATACGCGGTTTGAACAGACATGACAGGAGACCACGTGAACAGCAAGAGAAGTCAACATTTTAATCAATGAGCATGTGCGGACACCAGAGTCTCTTGCGTGAGCAGGTAAAAGAAAACAAAAGATTAAAAAAAAAAGGGAAAACAGTAGGATCGGCCACCAATGAGGATTCCATCACATCGAACAATAAAAGCTCCACCTTCCACGCCAATGAGATGGCTGCCCGAGCCCGGGTAGGTTAGGTGGCATTATAGTAGGGGTCAGCAATGAAAACATTGACCATGACACAAGGGGCATGACACGAGAGGGAGAAAGATGATTATTCTCTGCGAGTAAGGAAAAGACCACCAATGGTCGACAAAAGCACAACGACATTCCACACTTATGAACATGGTCTTTGAAGAATGAAGCAGGTGTAATGATGAACACGACATTACACAAACAAATACCATTTTAAATAATTTTCCCATAAGGGGTACTAGATTCAATATAATGCCACAACAAGACTTGCCAAAAGTGAGCTTGTGAAAGATTGAATAACCCATTTAGCATAGAGAGCTACACTCTCTTGGTAAAAATCAATGATGCACATACTATCTTGCTTGTGAGGGAGACAACAAATATCATAGTCCACATGGTGAAAACCTGTTGAACGAGAATTTTTACAAAAAATATCTGCAAAAGCTTATCCATTTAATTGAATGAAGCACGATAGGGGCACCAACTAGCAGAGTAATAAACATGAGTTACGAAAATAATTTTTGTGCACACCTAATTGTTTTATATTTTTGAAGGAATGTATTGAAAAATAATCGACCTAAACAATTATTTTTGAAGGGATGGATTAAAAATAATCATACTCTTTGAATAAAGTGCAAGGTTGAGGAAACAATGCACTAAGAAGAGGAGAAAAAGAAGTAAAAAGTTGAAAACGTTGCTTATTCTCTCAAGTGGTGATGAAATTGACAATGAGGTCGACAGAGGTAGTTGTGAAATGAGGTAGATTTTTAGTAATGTCGGGGATATAATAGTTTTGGATGGCCTCTTGGGAATAGACACGAGTATGGATAAGAAAGGAAAGGAAAGGGATCAGGTGCATGATCATGATATGGTTTCACCGAATGATTAAATAAAATCTTGAATCTTTATTAAAGGATTGAGATAAAATCAATACAATAGTATTAAGCAAGATATAACATGCAAGAAATAAGCAAGTCGTGAAATAGGGAAAAAATATTGACTCATCTTGTTTTTGTGAGATCTAGATTTATTGTGGGTTGGGATACAAACAGAGAAGGCTAAATCTTAATTGTGTATTTTCTGTCTTAGAGACTAAAATATGGAACCTCTTCTAACATGTCCGTCAAATGAGGACAAGACTTCCTAGGAGCTTGTGGCTGAACTAGGCACTAGTATCCTAAGTAGTGTATAAAATACTTGGAGGATACATCAAACGATACAAATTAGGGCCTTTTTTTTTGTATGTCCAAAATTTAAGTGACCATTTAAGAAAAGTAAATGTTAGGAGTATAAACAGGATAAAACAATGTAAATTTTAAATAATTGTTGTTACAATATCTCTGTTACAAGTAAATGTCATCTTTAAAATAGGTTACGATATCTCTTATTACAAGTAACAACGATGGAATAAAACATTGGGGGAGCTACGGGAAGAGAGATGAAGGGGGATCCGAATAAGACAACCAGAGGCATGTGTTCATTGACTCGAGAGGCTGTTTGAGGTGCCCCTTCAGGAACCTAATAAACTTGTGCCCTCATGGGATGTTGTTTCCCCACACCTAGAGATTCCTGAGACCATTGTAGAAAGGGCCAAAAACCATTTCAAATTTTCTATTGTGGGTAGTTTTGGGGGATGCTTACCAAATATAGACGTTGTGTGATAATGGTGAAAAAGGAAGTGGGATTGCAAGGTGGAGGTCGGGCTATGAATAAAGATTATTTCCTCTTCTGCATTCCTAAAAGGATAGAATTTATTATGTGTGCTTCTAGGAGCACCTTGGTTCTTTGGGAAAATGGATCTTAGTATTATACTGATGGGAGCCGGGTTTTTACGGTTCTTTACTTGAACTCCCGATCTGGATTCAACGTAATGCCCTTCCCTGGAGGTTTTTGAATGAGAGGTCTTTTTCAGTATTGTAAAAACTTCGGGGGCGCTACTTGCTGTGGACCTGGCTATGAGGGTTCGATCAAGATTAGTTTATGCCAGATTGTGCATTGATGTTCTAGTGGAAGCCAAAGTGCATGAGAGGATTTTTCTAGATTTAGTGGAGGGAAACCATGAATAGGTTACCGAAGTGGAAAAATCTAGGATCATCTGTGAGAAATGCAAGAAAGTGGATTTCAACACCTTTTACTATGGCTGTAGGAACTCAACATCCCAGGAGATTGTTGACGAGGATATATTTTGGGCCTCGATACATCAAATGTATTCGGATCTTGATTCCTTACTCATGGATGAAGACGATAGGGATGATGCCTCGAGGGTGTTGGATCACTATGTCTTTCTCCTTGTAGTAGGGAGGTTCTGGGTCTTCATAAAGTGATTGGTAGGTCTGGGAGTATCATTTCTTGCAAGAATGAGGGTGGCGAAGTCATGTCTCACCCTGTAGCATTGGAAAAAACCTTGGAGATTGAAGTTCTGGAGCCCATTGAGTTGAATGTTTTAGCAACGCCAGTGCAGGGAGGTGAATGGTCTATTGTTGACCGTTTGAACCAGTAGATGGAATGGGACGGGACTAGTGAATGGTTTAAAAATTCAAATTTCAAATCTTCCTCATCACCTTTTCTAGCAACTGCCTCCATGGAAACTCTTGAGCATCACATGGATCACAATATTAACGACCCTTTGGGTGCTAGTTGTTTAATCGATCAAGAATTTGGAAGTACATCTTGGTGGGGCTTTGGGAGGGCCCCACAATGTTTTGGTTTACCCATCCATGCCTTTGGACATCAAAGTGGGTTGGACGAAGGTTCTACCCAAAAAGTCTTGTAATGTTTGGTCTAATCGTGCCTTGTGGAGTCAATCTCGTATTGACTCTAGGCATGGCTCTTAATGCTTTGGTTTGTAGTTGTTGTGGGCTTCTAGTAGAGGCTTCTCCATTTTTGCGTCAATGATTTATCTTTTCTCAATTTGTACCGGGGTTTTTTTGTCCCCTTTAAAACCAAACCCTTTTAACCTATCTAAAAAAAAGTGTTGTTAGTGTTTAGTTTTATGAGTTAAGAATCATACATATAATAACATACTTAAAACCATGAAGTAAATGGAAAGTGAACGATTTCATGAATACAAGAAGATAGGTCACCAAATCCACACACGCACACCACACACATATTTCTAATTTAAAAAATGTTAAATTGATAAAACAATATTTATTAAGAGATATATTTTGGTAGGTCTTGTGTAATTGGAAATTTTTATTTACGAATTAATATTGTAATATATATATATATGTGTGTGTGTGTGTGTGTGTGTGTGTGTGTGTGTGTGTGTGTGTGTGTGTGTGTGTGTGTGTGTGTGTGTGTGTGTGTGTGTGTGTGTGTGTTTTTGTTTTTAAATCAAGGAGACTTTGTCATTTTAAATGTGTATAGAAACATTAAAAGTGGTATTAGGTGCTCGAGACTTAATTTTATTAATTTATGTAACTCTGATGTAATTGATAGTGGTTATCTTTACAAGTTCGATATAGCCTATGTGGTGTGGTTGATTGGTTAATATTGTTGATATAAAGTTATCTTATAGTGTTATGTAACTTTACAATTTATGGTAGATAGAGTTTGTCCATATAAATGCAACAAATCCTTTGTGATAAGATGTGATTAATGAAACAATATTATTTAAATTAGATTAGATAATTTGTAAAAATACATTATGAAGAAAAAATGGAATGAACTTTTTTTAAGATGCTTTACCATGTGAGATTTACAAAGCTCCCATATTAAGACCTAATACATTAACTTATACCTAACTTCTAGGAATCATTAGTCATACTTAAAAATGAAGTATATTATAATTTATTATGTAAATATAATAAAGTTGTTTTCCTTAGTCATTCAAAACTCAATTGAAATGTTAAGTGAAATCTTGAAATTTAAGATTTATGTTTATCCTACAAAATCATAAGTTTTGAACTTATTTAAAATAAGTTTGATCAATCTCACCAACGCTGGAGAAGAGATGACAGGTAAGGCACTTAATTCTATTATGTTTTGTAACTTAAAATGTGGTGGATGTAAGTTACCGAAGTTAGTCCAATGTGGCTTACGTGATAGAGTTCCATTGAAAGATATACGCCAGCCTTATCCAGCATGTTAAATGTCAATATATCATTGGTTTAAAACATTGGTTTATCATACGTGGGAAGGCCTTTCTGGTGGAATAATCTTCATACAGGTTTAACGGGAACATTTACCTAAAAATTTACTATTACAAAGGTACTATTGGAGATAAAATTGGAAGGCCATATGAAACCTAGGCACCAGCTGAAGCGGAGGCAATATGAAACGTATGTTTTGTTGAATGAGACTGGAGAGACTGTGCTCAATTATAATATATAATGATTCCCTTGTGGAGTTCTACCACACCCATACTACTTTTGCAAGCAGGAAAAAACACCCCGTAAATACTTTTACCTCGCACAGATCCCATTTTAGGCAGCATGGCAAACATATCAAAATCAGCAGCGTTAGTGCTATCATTGCTGACTATTAGTTTTATGTGTATCTCACAAAATTCAGCTCACTATATTAAAGCTGGCGAAGCTGGGCACCATGAGGAAAGAGGAAATGTGCAGAGAACATTGCCATTTGTTGACGTGGAGAAACACTCGAAGCCGGTATTCTCTGTATTGCCCAAAGGACCTGTGCCTTACTCTGGGCCTTCCAAAGATCACAACGGCATTGGGACCAGAAAAATTATAGCTCCAGCTGGATTTTAGGTTTAGGGTTTCGGTGGTATTCATGATTAAAAAGGAGTTCTAGATTTTAAGGGTTTCCGAATTTTAATTGCTCTTAATATTCTATAATATGATATAAATTGTATTGAAGCTGTCTGGAACTGGGCCGATCTCAGTTATTGATGTTATTTCTGTTTGTATTTTCCGTTAATGTGGTTTTAGGTTGTCTTGAAATTAATTGGGTTCAAAAGATCTGTGCATTCAGAGATAACAGTTCGAATTGAAGCGAGGAATTTCTCAACAATGTTTCTTAACTGGATTGTTACAGAGATTAATAAAGGTAATTAGTATGTAATTATTTGTACTAGTGATTGGGATCTTTTCTGTTTATTAAAGTCGTTGATTGTTGTGGCTATTTTTTAATCGTAAACTGGAAACAAATGGATTCTACCATCATCCGCAGATTTGGACTCCACCAGCAGTCACTTTTTGTTGGCGTTTCTGTAAGTGGGGAAAGTTGTTTCACAATACAAAATTTACACAATTACGTTTAAATAAATATAACTTAAAAAATGATAATTAATTATAGAATTATTTGTATTCTAGAAACAAAGGATAATGAGAATAATTGAAATGCTCCAAAAATGCTTGAGAATTAGGGTTTTTGAGCGGTAAGATTTTTGTCACAGATATGGAAATAATTGTCGGGAATGAATAGTGCATAACACGTGCAAATAATGAGGCAAAACGAATCCAAAAAATTAAACAAAACATATCATTTGGCATTACAGTTGGAATCATTTGAAAAACTGAATTGATGACCAATTTCATATACTCTTGGGCTCTAAAAATCTTGTTCTGTTTTTGAAATTCCTTACAAATAATTATGAAATAACTCTCTTTCTTCCAAAACTTAACAGAAAATAATTCTATATAGCAACTAAGGAATTTTTTTTGGTTGGGTTATGCGCACCTAGAGAGAATAGAGTAGATTCTTCTATTTTGACATCCTCGTAGATAGTTGAATAATTTGGAAATGTGAGCATAAGTATAATATTGTTCAATAGGATGTCTATTGTAATTCCTTCAAATGATGCAAAAGTAGTAGATTTATTATATTCTTTTTTATAAATGTTCAAATTTTATTTTGAGCATAGGAATGCTATTGAAATATAACACTCCGGCTAATAATTGTTAGCTTGATTTATGTTTTCATTTTTACTTTTTTGCATATATAGTCCTCAATAGGACCTATATATTTATAAACCAGTTTTAAGTTAGGTTTCTATTGACATGCATGCTAATACATAACATACAATTAAATCTCATAAAGAGGAAGAAAAACCCTAACATAACCTGAAACAACAGTTTGAAGGAGAAACCAACATGATAACAAAACCATACATTAATAGTAGGGTTCTAGTTGAGTAAAATTGTAATTATGGGGTTCTAAAAAAAAATACCATAACAATAGAAATAGTATATGAGAAAAGAGAAATCTAAGTAAGAGAGAGAAAACAACAAGAAGGGGAAGCACAAATAAATGAATATAAAATAAACAAAGCCATAAAAGAAATAAAAATTGCAAGGAATAAAAGACAATTGAAAATGTTGAAAGTCACACAAAACACAACAAACTTCTCAAAACTTGATCGAAACAAAATGACCAAATGCCAAAAAGAGCCAATAACAATAGTCAATAAACACACACATGATCTAGAACTATAAAGATTGACTTATCCTATACCAAAAAAATGGTGTTTACAAAATTCCCTACTTTATTTCACATGCATGTCCATACATAGCAATGTAAAATTATTTTTGTAGATTAAAATATGTTGTAGTTTCCTCACCACATCATAACTCTTCTACTGTATAGGATTTGAAATATTTTTCCCATACAACATATATGAAACGTATATTTTTCCCATACAACATATATAAAACGTGTGTAGTTCACATGAATATCTACATAATCAATCAAGTATTGAAATCTAGGATAAAAATAAATAAATTGAACTAGACTTGATATGTTGTAAAACAGTGAAGATTCCCTTTGAGATCCATATCTCGGTGTCTTTTCTACATTTGTATTTATGTGTATATCTTATGGTTAAAATAAGTACAAAATGGTATGTTCTTAAAGATATCCATAATATGGTTCTTTCATACAAGGGAAAAAGTGAGTGTATTGGAGGATTAAAAATAACATTAAGAGAAATATTATATGAGAATATTTTGAATTGCATGAAGAACTTTGGAGTTATATATCTCAAATATAAGGGATTATATGGACCATGTGTATTAAAGGAAAATAATGAAATGTTGTAAAAATAGAAAGATGTAGGCCTAATATATAGTTTATTGAAGAAAAACATTTATATGTTCAAAGTATTTCCATTGATATGATTTACGTAAGTGTAACTTTCACATGTTATATGTGACTCTTAAATAGTTAATACTCACAATAGGAAAATGAAACCCTATGTGGGAATAGTATAGTCATAAATGTAATAGCTCCGTTTTATGAAGATAATAACTATAGATCTGTAGACACAAAATCTATGCACTTGCGTACAATTTTAAGTCTTAAAATATGGTAATGCATATAGGATTCTGAGCAAGAAGACTAGTGGTTGAGAACGCCTTTTGGCATTTTGCGTTATCTTTTGCATTATTACTATTCATACACATCTTACAGCCTTGGTGATACTTGAATGATTTATCTTTTATGGCCTCAGACACTAGCACCCATTAAGGATAGAAATGCCCACGAAATCTTGTTCCTCATGGGCGCTCGACCATCTCTATCATTTTATTAATCTTTTGGGTATATTTTACCTCTTAGTCACCTTTTAAAACTTTGGGTTTTGCTCTCAATTATAAATTATGAATTTCAAACAAGGGAATTGTAACGCATGGCGAAAGCAGTGATGCCATGCTCACGGACGCGATGACGATGATGCCGCAAACAAACAACCCGAAAATGCGACATTTTTTTTTTTTTGCAAAGTATTTTACTTGAGTTGTTTCCACGGCTCGATGAGTTATTAATTACATTGGGAGAGTTTGCATTATGTGGGCGAGCTAAAAATTATACATTGGTTGAGCTCATGGCGAGCTCGGTTGGGTGAGTTCTTTATTTCTTCGGTGAACTCAATGGCATTAACGGGTTCAAATATGGAGGAGCGAGCCGCTTTTGGGCTATATTAATATTCCACATGGTGATTACATTGGGTGAGCTAGTGACACACTTGTTACATAACTCGGCGGGCTACTTTTTATTGGCTCGGGCTACATCGAGTCAACATTGGCGATGAGCTCATTATTTGCATTGGATGAGTTTACTCTATTACCTTTCGGCCACATGTTCTACACCATTGCCCACATTTATCGGCCTCGGCGAACTATTAGAGAGACAGCCACTACGTGGCAAACAAGTTGGTGTGGCTCATGCCCTACGTGGAAAACAAAATAAAAATTTAGGTTTAACAAAAAAGAAACATGGTTGGAAAGTCACGGTTGAGGGGGAAAGGGCATTTCAGCCCGTGCTTAAATTTGTTTGGTTGGGGCGGTGGGTGTCTCAACAACCACCTGCCACAATTTAAGACTTCCTCTCCTTGGCATGTAGACTCCTCCCAACTGACCGCAAATACATTTACTCCCTAAGATTTTGCAAATCCACATCATGTCAGATCGCCTTGATGTTTCTCTCTTGTCCGGCCACGTGAAGACCTTATGGAGGTTTAACGTGAAGCCACGGACCAGAGGAAGGGCGTGAGGTTTGATTGAATCGACCACGGCATCTGCCAATGAATGCCGAGAAACAACATGGAGGCCCCTTGGACGATTACAACAAGCGGTTTGTCCAACTATGTTGCAGTTTGTTGCTCGAGATTGAATACATCCTCAAATTCGGGGTCCTCCTTCGTAGTATTTTTATCAAAAACGATGGAGGGGAAGGCGAGGGCGCAGGCGGATTACCATCACTTTCATTGGGTGCTGCAAGGTGCAAGCTTGGCGGGAGTCCACGATCCACTAGAGGCGGACGTAAAGTAAAGGCTTGCAAGCAAACAAACTGTCCATTGTGTTGTTATCTCTGTTTAGTATTGAATGCACCTTCATATTTGGTTCGCCTTGGGATATTTTTAACAAATAGATTGAGGGACGAGAGGAGGCGTTAAGATCAACGGCTGCCCAACTAGGTTGCTTCTCGTCCCAGTATTGAATGCAGCTACAAATTCGGGGTTCACCTTCAAGATATTTTTATCAAAATCGGTGGAGGAGGGACAAAGTGAAATGCACACAAAAATATCAAGATCAATTAAGGGGCACTCTCACTTTGTCACAAAGTCGATTTGAAGAAAAGAAAACTCGGGACATATTCGGATCGAAAATATCCTGCTACCTTAACCTCCCAAGACATTTTCTCCAACATTGCATAGATCTCCTGTATCGTGCAGAGATAGAGAAGCACAAGAACTTTGCTACATTGACAAATCCTTTGATCAAGGAGTGCGCATTAGACCAACAAGACTCGATTCTATTTTTTTTTTGTCCTATATACAACTAGATACCTAAAATGATTTAATCGTGGAAGAACAACGCATAGAGGTGGATCTGCATTACATATCGAGAATATTCATGGACAAGAAGAACAGTTTGCTTTTCCTTTTGAATGGACACGCGAATACCGTGAGAGGCGCAAAGATTAACTATACGTTAGTATGTTTAATTTTATATTTCATTAATATTATTTATTGGCCGTGGTTTACAATAACATACCTTATAATTATAAAGGGGATATTAATAGTATGTTGTGATTAGTAAAATCTAATAATAGTAAAACCATTAGTTCAAATAATACTTAACATATGAAAATATTTACAATATTGGTTTCCTTATTAAACATTGAAGAAATAAGGGTACTCAACTCATTAAGCTTAGTACTTTTGCTTTAAGATCTCCATACACAAATCAATAACATTCTATGGGATTTTCAAATAGGTTGATTTCATTTTCTCCTATACTTGCCAATAATTTTACAATGGATCCATAAATAAAGAAAGACATAAGAGAGCTAGAGCTTAAAATGTTTCATTGTCATACTAAAAACCATTTGAAAACTTAAGTCTTTCCATCAAGTATAAAAGAAGGGATAATGCACTATTTTTCCAATCTTTCCAACACATCACTTTCAAGTGTCCAAACAAAATTTTAATATATTTTCTTTTGTAATTTCTTCCCAACATTCCACAAAAGGATTCAACAACATTTCCAATAAATTTTAGAGTAAGAAATACTATCATTTCTATGCAATTTTCCTTCAAAATCTTGTTACAACACTTTCTACTTCATGTGGAAACAAATTTACAATAATGGAAGCTAAAGAAAACAAAGCAATATTACATTTTTCCTCCACTCAAGGTGGGTAATTACATGGTGGTTTTACATTGTCAACAACAAGGTTCTTGTGCTCCAAATATCAACAAGGTGGCTCCTCCATAGTTTGCTTGATTCACAACAAAATAAGGGGAGAGGCAACGCTCTCCTCCCAACCAAAACTCAATGGAGAAGAGAAGAAATCTCCTCCATTGACCCCGAGCCCCAAACACAACACAATGAAAGGGTGGTCTCCAACTCAAGGCAATAACACTTGCTTCCACAATACAAATTTTTTCACAACATTCAAAGCTAAAATAAAAGAAACAAAAGGAAACACAAATAACACAAAACATTTCATAACAAGGCTTTCATCCAAGCCAACAAGAGAAGGAACTATGGGAAAGTTTTCCTTATGCCTCCCCATTGAAATGAGATGCCCATCCAAACCCTCCACCATAAAACTCAAGCCCCTAAGACTCTTATGCCTCCCTCAAGTACCCCTTTTTCCTCCTAAACTCTTATACCTCCCTCCTCTTATGGCTCCCTCAAGGACAAGGTAAGAATGTAGAAATTCTTACCCAAGATGGGCATCCCTCTCAAACTCCCTCCACAATTTCCTATTCTACTCTTATGCCTCCCTCATGAGTTTTTCCCATAGACCTCTCCTACACTACACCTTAAGCATTCTATCCATTTTTCCACAGCATACAAAGGTAAACATACATTTTCTACAATTTTAAGCATAGAAGCAACAACAATAAGAAATCAAAAGGGAGAAGGTTTCATACCTCTCCATTGGAGAAGCCTAAACCAAGAAGCTTTGTCCAAGCTCCCTCCAAAACAATCCAAGCATGCAAGTCCAAGCTCCTTTTTTTTTTCTTTTCCCCCAATTCTTTTCTCTCCCAAGGAAAATAAAAAAGAACTCCTTAACAAAAACCTCCAACCCCCTCAACAAGAGAGGAAGTTCCCATAAATAGACAAAAGGGGAGGGTGAGGATGATGTGGCTCCATGTAGGATGCCACATCTCACATCCTCAAGACCACCTCCCTTAGTCAACTCAATTCCCAAAAACACAATAAATGGGTGGTTGGGTTGAATGACATCTCTTTCCACATCTATCCCTTCCCATGTGCCTTAAGGCACAATTAAATGCAAATGGAAGAAAAGTGCACTCCAAAGTCACATTTCCCTTCCCAAAACAATAAATAATCCCCTTTTTGGCTTCCTAACCCATAGATATGGTTGGTAAGGGGTTTTGGGAAGTGTGGGACAACACTGAAAACAAGCATTCAAAACAAGAGGAAAACACAAGGCTCAAGGAGCCAACCATCAAAATTAATTACACCCACTAGACTTCCCTCCAAAACTTAAAAATTAAAACAAGGTGTTAAATTAATCTAAACATACTTAGCAAAAGTAATTTAAAAAAAAGACATCACAAATGAAATCACCTACTAAGGCAAGTTAAAACAAGTAATTAAAATTCTTAACCCTTGGTCACATTAGAAAATTTCCCCTCATGGAAATTTTTCTTAACAACATAAAAAAGAAAACTAAAGTAACACAATACAATTCACTAGTTGCCTTGACTTGACCAAAAGTTGTAACCACCCGACATCCTATTGTGTTTGGTTCCCAATCCCCCTTTAGGTTGTGATCATGTTGTGTTTCCTGCAAAATACAAAATACCTCCTTCGGCCTTGCGGCCATGTCAAAATGTCCAAAATAACCATATGCATGAAATTTATTAACATCTATACGTAATTCAATTATCCATTATTTCAAGGTTTAAATCACAACTTAATCATGCATTCCATCATTATCCAAAGTTATAGTAATGTAAATTCAACAACTACATTCTACTTATCATGGTGAAGAAATCCAATGTTAGAACACATGCAATATATCCATATAAAAATAATATCAGTATCCAATAGTCTGTCCATGAGTCAGTGTAGATCATACTGAAAACAAAATCCAATCATAACCCAAATGCATCTATTCACAAAACATCATGCTAATCAACATAAGTATAAGTCATGTCCATATCCAAAAGTCTGCATAACTCAAAATGATAATCTACTAAGTGTCACAGGGAAGTGGGCATTACAGGAATCAAATATATACTTAGTTATTGCTCCCAAATAAGGCACCAAACATTATAAGCATTATCTACAATCACCTAAAATTACATCAAGGAACAAGAACATCTCAAATAAATTTAACTAGCACACTCATACAAGGGGTAAGGTATGCATCACTTTGCATAAAAATATAGGAGGGAAAGTTCATTTTATTCCATCACAAACATTTGCATAGTTGGAGAAATCTAGATCTAGCCTGCAATCATTTTACAACTTACACAAGGGATACAAACATCATATTACACACACAAACATAAATAACTACATGGAGTCTGAAATGTAGTGCAACGCTTGGTACTAAGTTCACTCTTCGGGTGACCATTGGGGTTAGTCTGACTCCCCATTCTTAATATTTTTTATTAGATTTGGTGTGTTTTGTCGGCATATGCAGTTAGTCATCTATTTTGTAGGTTTCATTTGTGATCGGAATCCTAATAGTGAAGTCAAAAAGATAAAATTAATATTGGATCAAAGATCATCCCACCTAGATAAATTAAGAGTCAGAGCATATAAACGTACACTAGTGCCCAAAGGACCTATACCTAACTCTAGGCCTTCCAAAGATCAAAACGGCATTGTGACCAGAAAAATTATAGCTCCAGTTGGAATTTAGTTTTAGGGTTTGGTGGTATTCATGATTAAAAAGGAGTTGTAGATTTTAAGGGTTTCCAAATTTTAATTGCTCTTAATATTCTATAATCGATGAAAAATTGTATTGAAGCTTTATCTGGACTTGGGCCGATCTCAGTTATTGATCTTATTTTTGTTTGTATTTTCCATTGCTATGGTTTTAGGTTATCTTGAAATTAATTGGCTTTAAAAGATCTATACATTAAGAGATAATAGTTCGAATTGAAGTGAGCAATTTCTCAACAATGTTTCTTAACGGATTGTTACAGATTAATAAAGGTAATTTGCATGTAATTATTTGTACAATTGATTGGGATCTTTTCTATTTATTAAATTTGTTGATTGTTGTGGCTATTTTTAATCGTAAATTGGAAACAAATGAATTCTACCATCATCCGTAGATTTGGACTCCACCACAGTCACTTTTTGTTGGCGTTTATATAAATGGGGAAAGTTGTTTCATAATACAAAATTTACACATTACGTTTAAATAAATATAACTTAAAAAATGATAATTAATTATAGAATTATTTGTATTCTAGAAACAAAGGATAATGAGAACAATTTAAATGCTCCAAAAATTCCTTGAGAATTAGGGTTTTGAGCGGTAAGATTTTATCAAAGATATGGAAATTAAATGAATCTAAAAAAAATTAAACAAAACATATCATTTGAGCTAGAACCATGACACTCCTTTAGTAGCAGAACAAAAACTAGTGGCAATACAATTGGAATCATTTGAAAATTTGAATTGATGACCAATTTCATATACTCTTGGGCTCTAAAAATCTTGTTCTGTTTTTGAAATTCCTTACAAGTAACCATGAAACAAATCTCTTTCTTCCAAAACTTAACAGAAAAACTAATTCTATATAGTAACTAAGGAATTTGTTTTTGTTGGGTTATGTGCACCTAGAGAGAATAGAGTAGATTCTTCTATTTTGACACACTCGTAGATAGTTGAAAATTTTGGAAATGTGAGCATAAGTATAATGTTGTTCAATAGGATGTCTATTGTAGTGCAAGTATGCCAACCATTGTAATTCCTTCAAATGATGCAAAAGTAGTAGAACTATTAGATTCTTTTCTATAAATGTTTGATTTCTATTTTGAGCATAGGAATGCTTTTGAAATATAACACTCTAATAATTTTAAGCTTGATTTATGTTTTCATTTTTAATTTTTGCATATATTGTACTCAATCGAACCTATATATTTCTAAACCAGTTTTAAGTCAGGTCTCTATTGACATGCATGCTAATACATAATGTAGTTCCCACTTCCCTTTGAAATCTTTTGATACTGATCTTAATACTGCTGATTATATTATGGACATTATTATGGTTTTGATTTAGTATGATGTGAGATGCTAGACCATGGATTACTGTCAAGCTTGATTCAGTTATGATGCATAATGATTATTAGAGACATTTCATATGTGGGTGATGATATACTATTTGACATGTATATACTATGGATGTTGTTAGGACATGTGATGTTTTTATATTGTGAGTAGATCTAGAAAATGGACATTATTTGATGATGTTATAGTTGTTGATGTAAATTGTAAATGATATTGTTGGATTGCCTTGATGTTTTTGTGATTCATATTTATAGATGATATTGAGATTATATTTATATCATCTTGGATGTTCTAATATTGCCACAAGGCCGAAGGAGGTATTTATGTTTTGTAGGTTAAACTATCACAACAAACATCGGGGCATTGGAGACCAACCACATTGGACTTCTAGATGAATTCAACAAGGTCACCATGACAACATGTATTGTTTGTGTGTTCTTGTATTTTTCTTAGGGATTCCAATGGGGGAGAATTACCTTTTGAATGTGACTAAGGGGTTATGTGTATGTATTAATGTGCTTCCTTTCATTAGTGTTTTCTTGTGTTTATTTTGTGATGCACTTACCCCTTTCTTTAATTATTTAATGTGGTGTTAATATTGTGAGTAATCATGTTGTTAAGTTGATTAATTAAATGATATCATGAGAATGTAATTAATAGAGTTTTTGGTCTTGCTTTGAGTGTTGTAAGAGATGTGTAAGTGATGTGTAAGTTGATTTTAGAGTGTGAAATACTCCACTTTCTTGGAAATTCGAATTTGTCCTTGGAGGATATTTATGGAGGCTTGTGGGAAAAGTTAAACTTGGCCCATACCTCTTAAATTTATTTACCAACCATACCTATGGTTGGAGAGTTAAAATTAGCCTTCATTATGCATTTTGAGAAGACAAGTTGTATGTTTTAATTGCACCTTCTTACATTTTATTAATTTCATTCCTTGTGAGGTGTGGGCTTGTTTTGGAGTGTGTAAGGAAATTTTCATATTATGCACCCACCTCTTTATTATGTATTGGAGAATGAAGTTGACTTTGGTGTTGGATTTGAAGATGTGTGATGTGGTATCTTGCATGGATCCACCTCATCCTTTTCTCTTCCCTCTTCTATAAAATTCAAATTTCTTGCCTTGTGTTGGGTTGTTGAAATTTTGGGATGCTTCCTTTGGGGTGAATTTTTTTGGTTGTTTGAGAGCTCTTGCTTTGGAGAAATTTTGAAGATTGTTGCATGCTAGTTCTTGGCTGATTTGGATTACTTGCATTAGGGTAGAGCTAGTTGTTTTGGAACTTGGAACAACTCCATAATTGAGAGGTAACAACATGGATTTTGAAATTCTTTTCTTTTACGAATGTAAATGTTGTTTGGTTGTGAATGTTTTGGCATGTTGTGGGTTGTTTGGGTAGATGGCCTAGGAATGGTGTAGGAGAAGACTATGGGGTTATTTTTTGGGAGGCACAAGTGTGTTTTGGGGAGGTATATGTGTGGAGGAGCTGAAATTTGGGTTCCACCTTGCAAAGAAAAAAACTTGCATTTCTTTAATCATTATGGGGTGTCATAAGAAGTTGGGGAGGCATAAGAAATGTGAGGAAATAAGGGGTAATTGGGGGAGGCATAAGGAGTGTCAGGGTTTTGATATACTATATTTTGGTGGTTTAAAATTCAGGTGGTGATACCTATTTCCCCATTGCAAGGCATAAGAAGCATCCCCCATAGTTTATTACTCCTTTGTATTGCTTGATGAAGACTTAGTATTGTTTGTGATGTATCTAATATAGATGCAAACTACATTTTGTTTTGGACATTGTTTTTATATGTAAAATATGCATGTGTCTTTGTGGAAGCCCATTTTTTCCATGAGTTGAATCACATCTTCTATTGCATTATGGTTGGGGATCAAGGGCCAATGAAGAAGGATGGTTTATCCTCTTCATTGGATGTCTTGGTTGTGTGGAGAGCATTGCCTTTCCCCTACTCTTGTTGTGATCAAATTGGAAGAATGAGAAAATTTGCATGTTGCTAGTCTGGAGCAAGGAAAAGAGATAGTTTGATAGTCCCTTGTTGAGATAAAGTTTATTGTAACCCTTCCCACTAGAAGTGGATGAACTTCTAAATGTTTTGTAATGGAAAATTGTTCTATTGTTTATGAAAGTTGTAAAGTGAAATGTAAAAGAGAATAAACTTTGTTTTTTCCTTGAAGGAATGTGAAAGAAATTGTATTCGAGGAATGAAATAAAATTTGTAAAGTTGTATTTTGGAATCAATAAAGGATTGCATTACCTTTTCAATATGTATTGTTGTATTGAATTTGATCATCTATTGTGTTTTGAAATCTCTATTGAAAAGAAGAAATGCATGTGAAGAAAATATAATGCTTTGTTCTCCTTTGAGATACGTTAAGATTGGAAATCAGACTTTGCATTTTGGCTATTAAATGGTTGATTGAATCAACTAAATGTATTAGACTAGGATTGGAATGAATTTCCACACTTGGAAGATGGAAAATTATAAATAGACCTTTTAAAATTTGATCTCAATTTTGTATTTCAAATTGTAAAATACTTTCTCTAAAATGCACAGTTCGAACCTGCAATCAATAAATAACAACAAAAAATTAAAATTGAATACTAGGATATAAATGAGTTCAATTATATAAAAAACTTAAAGGAAATCTTTCAAAACTATGAAACATCGAGTTCAAAACGTTTCACATTTGTTTGTTGTTAAAATTGTAAAATATTGAATTGGAACTCAATCAAATAGTTTTACCTTTCAAACCTATCCTAATTCCATCTAAGAACATTGCTCCATTTCTATTTGACATTTTGAGAGAGGAAGAAGATCAAATTGAACAAATTTTATAAGTTAAAATTTACTAGTTTGCACTATAAGAGCCTGCATAACGTTTTCATGGAATTTACCCCTTAAACTTTATCAAAATATAAAATTAATGATTCTGTGCAAAGAGAACTTTGAGAGATTTCAAGAAAGTCCTTGTTTTCCCAAAATTGAGCTTTCTATCAAAAGTTATGGCCTTTTGAAGGTTTACTTAATTTTGGCTTCAAAAAATTATTCTAATCGTCAAAAAGAAATTTAGTAAAAATTTCCCCTAAGGACCCGCCGCCCTGGTTTTTCCCTTTGTCTTCTTTCACAAGCCTGCAAAATCAAACGTAACATTTAAATTTATTTGGAAAAATTTTCCAAATTTTCCCCACCGCTCCACTGACCCGCAACCAATCAGAAGCGCCACGTGGCCTCATAAGGCATCGATGGAGGAGCGGATCCATTTTTTTGTATAGCACTCATAATTTTTTTGGGAAATATTTCTAAGTTTCCCCTGCATCCCCGTAGGCCCATAGCCAATCAGGAGCTGCCACATGGCTTAACAAGGCTCTACTAGAGGGCGGAATCCATTTTTAACCTTGGCGCTTGCGAAATTAAAATTTGGAAAATTTTCCTAGTTTCCTTCGTTGCCCCTCTAGCACGCTGCCAATTAGGATTTGCCATGTGGCATCGGAGGAGGCGCGGGTGAATTTAACCCTTTTTCCCTTTTGGGCGTTAAAATTCTTCTATCCCCACCATCCTGCTTTCCCTGTGTTCTTTTGAGGCATCACGTGTCCCTGGTGGACTTGCGGTCTTACGGGAGCGTGGGTGTAAAGCTAGCTTTTCACCCAAGTGGGAAAATTTCTAAAATGTCTCCTACGGTTCCGCTGACTGACTCCTCCAGGAAAAATTTCTCCCCATGGCCCATGACCCACCCCTGGGGAAAAATTTCTCCCCGCGGCCCGTAGACCTGCCCCTACGGAAAATTTTCTCCCCCTTAGGCCCTACAAGGCCCATAACTTGAGTTTTATGAGGAGTTAGAAGGATTTTTATAATTGGAAAGGTGAAGAAATTTCCTATCTAATCGGAATGATTTAGGAAGTTTTTAATGCATTAATTTAAAGTAAAAATCAGGTTAACCTTTTAGGCCATTCATTGAGTGGGTATGGTGAGAAATTACCCTCTTAACCTTTTGAACATTCTAACCCTAAGTTTGGACCTTGTGATCCTTTATAATTGTCATATTAATAAAACTATAAGCTATTAATAGTATTTGGCCTGAAAACTTGTTTGTGACAACTGTTGTCTTGTAACCTAGTTGTAGACCCTTTTAAACAAAAAAAAAATTATTCCATAACTTTCCTAAGTAATCCTAGGTTGTTCTTGGGTCTCAAGTAGGTTGTTTTTTCGGACGTTACACTTGGTATTAGAGCATTAGTTCAAAATCTTGGGCCATTGGGCACACTAGAAAACTTGAGACATGAACCTTAAACCTAGCACACTTTTAAATCTAGAAAACAAATTAGTTTAGAAATTACATATTTTAGTAAATATGGAAACTGAATAAAACTTAGAAAGATGAACTAATTCTCGCCCTAGCCTATGTAGGAGGTGTAGATGGGATGAGGGGTATTTTCACATAGACCTAGACTTACCACCACCAGATCATGCTATAACATCCACCATACCATAGATTTTGTAGACTCTTCAAGATGTTAATGCCGCTACACGAAGGTACCATTGGGGCACCTTCAAATCGGGCATAATAGGGTCGCATCCATTGAGGCTCATGCATCTCCTCGGAAGAGTGAGGAGCATAGAGGAGAGAACTCATATGAGGATTCAGTTAGAGAAGATTCACCGTAGAGGGGACAACGAGACTTGGTTTTAAGACACAGAGATAGGTCTCAGGGCCATACGCCTAGGGAGGAGCATGCAAAGAGGCCTAGAGGCCGTAGACCACCATAGCTAAAGATCACATCGGGGGAGATCTGAAGCTTTGACCATCACATTATTCTCGTGACATAGGTGGATTTTAGATAGAGGCCTTGTTGGTGAGCTTGAGCGGATGCTTCAAGCTTTGTCCTTGTTCTAGCAATATGAAAGCTTGTGTTGCGATCCATCTACTTAAGGATGGAGTTGGTGTCTGGTGGTGAACAGAGGAGTAGAAAATCTATGTTGATTCTGAGACATTTACCTAGGATCTCTTTGAGGAGTGATTTAGAGAAGATATTTGTCATGGAGGTTCATACAACAATGGATAGATGAGTTTCATGACCACCGACTAGGAATATCTTAAAGTGGCTAAGTATGAGAGTAGATTTCTTGATCTACTCCAGTATGTTGATTACATGTAGGATGAGTAGGTACGGATCCACAGGTTCATCTGGGGCCTGAATCTAGACATTGGAGGTGTAGTTTGGATCCATTATCCGCAGACATTAGCTGAGGCCGTCGAGAAGGCCTATATAGTAGAGGAGACTCGGGGAAATATCCAGCAGGCTAGACACCAAGTCCGGAGCCGCATACAGTAGATGTAGGACAATAGATCGAGGGGTTAGTACCTCTTCCTCATGGTGGATATGGTTCAACACAGTAATCTTTAGACCATAGTAATAATAGTCTCGCCCACCTTATAGACCTCCACAGATGTTTGATGCACATAGATGTTGGAGTATGGGGTCTCCTCCTAGGGATCCCATCAGGACACAGGTGCCAAGAGAGCTCACTCAGCAGAGATCGCTAGTAGAGACCTTAGCAGACCATAGCCAGATCATCAGGATCCACACCATAGACCTCTAGAGTACCGGCCAGGACTGCTACATAGGGGAGGGGATCAAGTGGTTGTTTTGGTTGTGGTGTTTCTAGACATTTTTGGAGAGACTACCCACAGAACCCTAATAACAAGGGTAAGACACATATCTAAAAGCCTACTATCGGTGACATGGGGTGCAACCATAGGATTTATGTAGTGGTTGAGAACCACTGGGCCGAGTGCTAGAGCATAGTTATTGAGACTACAGGTAGCATTGGTGGCATTCCTACCTCCATTTTGTTTGATTCTAGTTATTTTGATTCTTTCATTGCACCATCCCTAGTAGAGTGATACAAGCTAGTGGAAGTTAGGAAGGGTCTTAGTTGGGACATCAAGATGGCTTCGGGAGCCAAGATCTCTATAGACTCCTTAGTCAAGGAGTGTGTAGTTGATTTGGCACCTTTCACCACTACCTCGGATCTTCGTATCCTTCCTTTGGGCTTATATGGAGTCATATTGGGTATGGATTGGTTATCTGCACACAGGGCCAGGATGGATTGTTACCACAAGATTTTATCTTGTGTAGATGATTGAGGAGTTGAGTCAATGATTTTATGGGTTAGGAGACCCATTTCTATTCGCACCATCTCTGCTATGAAGCTTAAGTGGTGTGTGCGATGAGGTTGTCAGATGGTTGCTGTCAGAGTTAGTGACCGATCAGAAGATGGGTCTAATGGACCATCGCTAGATGACCATCCCATGTTGAGAGATTTTTTTGATGTCTTTTCAGGGGAGCTACAAGGGTTTCTGCCCCCACGTGAGATAGATTTTCATATAGATTTTGTTCCGGGAGAAGAGCCTATCTCACAAGCACCTTATCAGATGACTACCCTAATCTCTTTAGCATAAGTTGTAGCTTGAGGGAATTCTAGAGAAGGGCCTAAGTTTTCCTACTTTATCTCCTTGGGGAGCACTGGTGATCTTTGTAAATAAGAAGAATGGATGCTTGCCATTGTGTATTGATTATCGCCAGCTCAACAAAGTAACAATCCAGAATCATTATCCCCTTCCGCGCATTGATGAGTTGTTTGATTAGATGAAGGGAGACACAACTTTATCTAAGATAGAACTTAATTCAGGCTATCACCAGTTGAGGATTTTGGAGGTGGAAATTCATAAGACCACCTTTCGTATGAGGTATGGCCACTATGAGTTCACTATGGTACCTTTTAGTTTGACAAATGCCCTGCAGTATTTATGAGTTTGATGAATGGGGTATTTAGGAACTTCTTAGATCACTTTGTGATCATCTTCCTTGATGACATTTTGATTTACTCACATACATGTGAGGACCATGAGGGGCCCCTTCGCTAGGTTGTTCAGTGTCTTCAAGAGTAGCAACTTTACGGGAACCTAGAGAAGTGTGCATTCTTTCAAATAGAGGTACAGTATTTGGGTCATATCATATCTGGGGAAGGCATCACCATCAATCCTTCCAAGATTAGAGATATCATGGATTGGCCAGCACCCACTACTATGACTGAGGTGTGCATCTTCATGGGATTAGCAGGTTACTACATGAGATTTATTTGGGACTTCTTTCAGATTGCGCACCCCATCACTTCCCTTCAGAGGAAAGGGAAAAATTTATTTGGTCAGACAGGTGCAAGTAGGAATTTAGTACACTAAAGGGATGTCTCACTATAACACCTATTCTCATAGTGCCAGACCCACAGGGTGATTTTTTTGTTTGCATGGATGCTTCTTTAGCATGGATTGGAGGAGTGTTGATGCAGAAGGGAAGAGTTGTGGATTTTGAGTCTTGCAAACTCAAAGATTACGAGCTTAATTATCCAACTCATGATCTTGAAATTGCGGTAGTTGTGCACACTTTGGTGTGATGGAGGCACTTTCTTCTTGGTAGGATATTCACACTCAGGACAGATCCCCTGTGTCTTCACTACCTCTTCACGTAGCCCAATCTCAACGCTCATCAGTGGCTTTGGATGGAGTTGCTTTGTGAGTATGATATGGAGATAGAGAATGTGAAAGGGAAGGAGAATGTTATGGCAGATGCTCGCAGCAGATGGAGACATGTGGCTATGGACACCTCAGTGAACACAAATTTACGGAGCAGGATTCTTCAGCAGCTTCCTCTTGACAACTTCTACATTGCAGTTCGAGAAGAGATCGAGTCTCAGAGGCCCCTCGAGGGGAAGTTTGATGGTTTTTCTTTAGAGGCTAGATTTATGTTCCTAGAGATGGAGGCTTGAGGCAGGACATCTTGGAAGATGCACATCATGCACCCTATTCAACCCATCCTAGGGTGAAGAAGATGCACACCACCTTGAGATAGTTGTATCATTAGAGAGGACTTTGAAGAGACATGGCTCAGTTCATGTCATGATATTTTGAGTTCTAGAAAGTAAATGCCGAGCATCAACATCCATCTAGCCTTCTCTTTCCTCATGATATATCGGAGTGGAAATGGGACACCATTTCCATGGAATTCATTGTTGGGCTACCGATGTTGAGATATCACCACGATGCCATCATGGTCACGATTGATAAATTGACAAAATTAGCTCACATTTCTCCGGTGAAGACCACATATACAACTAGCACAGTGGCACAGGTATATTTGGATGGGATTGTCAGGTTACATGGAATTTCACGGAAGATTATTTGTGAGCGCGATACCTTGTATACTTCCCATTTCTAGACTACCATGTAGCACGCCCTTAGGACGAGAATCAACTTCAGCACAACATATCACCCCGAGATAGATGGACAGACTGAGAGGGTGAATTAGATTTTGGAGGACATGCTCATGATGTTTGTGATGGATCACCAGTCTAGATGGGAGGAGTACCTATAATTGGTGGAGTTTTCCTACAATAATAGTTTTCAAAGTTCTATAGGCATGGCTCCCTTTTAGGATTTGTATGGTAGAGAGATCAGGACACCTCTTAACTGGAACAGGCTAGAGGACAGGGTTTCTCTTGGACCAGCTTTGTTGTAGGACATGGAACAATAGGTGGTTTTGATCAGACAAAGATTACAGGAGGCACAAGATAGGAAGAATAAGTACGCAGATCAACATAGGACTGAGTGTAGTTTTGATGTGGGAATGATGGTGTTCTTTCATGCCAGGCCACATAAGAGACCTATCCATTATGGAAAAGGTTCTAAGTTAGCTCCTAGATTCATGGATCCTTTTCAGATCTTTGATTTTATCGGCCCTTTGGCCTATCATCTAGCATTTCCACCTAGCTTGTTTCATGTACATGAAGTGGTTCATGTTTTAGTTCTTAGTAGATATGTTGCAGATCCTTCTCATGTGATAGATTGGACATCATTGTAGGTGAAAGTATTAGGGAAGGTGATGGTGGAGCCCGTTTGCATTATAGATTGTAGGACCCTGGGACATCGAGGTAGAGATATTGACCAAGTATGGGTGCAGTGGGACAAATATGATGAGACTGTGGCTACATGGGAGGATGCTACATTACTATGAGTTTATTTTCCACATTTGTTCCAGTGACTTTGAGGAGGAAATCGAGTCTAAGGGGAGGGGGATGTTGTGCCCACTTCCCTTTGACACATTTTTATATTGATCTTAATATTGATGACTAGATTATGGAAATTATTATGGTTTTGATTTAGTATGATGTGAGATGTTTGACCATGGATTATTGTCGAGCTTGATTTAGTTATGATGCAAGATGAGTATTACAGACATTTCATATGTGCATGATGATATACTATTTGACATGGATATATTATGGATGTTGTTCGGACATGTGATGTTTGGATATTATGAGTAAATCTATAAAATAGACGTTATTTGATGATGATATAGTTTTTGATGTAAATTGTAAATGATATTGTTGGATTGCCTTGATGTTGTTGTGATTCATATGTATAGATGATTTAGAGATTATATTTATATCATGTTGGATGTTCTGATAAGGCCACGGGGCCAAATGAGGTATTTTTGTTTTGCAGGTTAAACTATCACAACAAACATTAGAGGATTGGAGATCAACCACATTGGAATTATAGATGAATTCAACAAGGTCACCATGGCAACATGTATTGTTTGTGTGTGTTTGTATTTTTGTTAGGGATTCCCATGGGGGGGAATTACCTTTGAATGTGACCAAGGGGTTATGTGTATTTATTAACGTGGTTCCTTTCATTAGTGTTTGCATGTGTTTATTTTGTGATGCACTTACCCCTTTCTTTAATTATTTAATGTGGTGTTAATATTGTGAGTAATCATATTGTTAAGTTGATTAATTAAAAGATATCATGAGAATGTAATTAATAGAGTTGTTGGTCTTGGTTTTAGTGTTGTAAGCGATGTGTATGTGATGTGTAAGTTGGTTTTAGAGTGTTAAGCACTCCACATTCTTGTAAATTTGATCAATACACATATTAATAAAGGTATTTTGTATATAATTATTTGTACTAGTGATTGGGATCTTTTTGTTTATTAAATTCGTTGATTGTTGTGGCTATTTTCTAATCATAAAATGGAAACAAATGGATTCTACCACCATCAGCAGATTTGGACTCCACCACAGTTAGTATTTGTTGGCGTTTTTGTAAATGGTGAAATCTGTTTCACAATACAAAATTTACACCATTACATTTAAATAAATTTAACTTAAAAAATCATAATTAATTTTAGAATGACTTTTATTCTAAAAACAAAGGAAAATGAGAATAATTTAAATGCTCCAAAAATTCTTGAGAACTATGGATTTTTGGGGGATAAATTTTTTTGTCATAGATATGGAAACAATTTTCTGGACTGAATAGTGCATAACACGTCCAAATAGTAAGGCAAAATGAATCCAAAAAATTAAAGAAGACTTATCATTTGAGCTAGAAAAATGACACTCCTTTAGTAGCATAACAAAATCTAGTGGCAATACAATTGGGATCATTTGAAAAACTGAATTTGTGACCAATTTCATACACTCTTGGGCTCTAAAAATCTTGTTGTATTTTTTAAATTCCTTAGAAGTAACTATGAAACAACTGATCTCTTTCTTCCAAAACTTAACAGAAAAACTAATTCTATATATCAATTAGGGAAAAAAATTTTTTTTGTTGGGTTATGTGCACCTAAAGAAAATAGAGTAGATTCTTCTATTTTGACACACTCATAGATAGTTGAATAATTTGGAAATGAGAGCATAAGTATAATGTTGTTCAATAGGATGTCTATTGCAATGCAAGTATGCCAACCATTGTAATTCCTTCAAATGATGCAAAAGTAGTAGAACTATTAGATTATTTTCTATAAATGTTTGAATTCTATTTTGAGTATAAAAATGCTATTGAAATATAACACTCCATATAATTGTAAGCTTTATTTATGTTTCATTTTTTTTTTATTTAGCATATATTTTACTCAATAGGACCTATATATTTATAAACCAGTTTTAAGTTAGGTCTCTATTGACATGCATGCTAATACATAATGTAGTGCCCACTTCCCTTTGATAGTTTTTTTATACTGATATTAATACTGTTGATTATATTATGGACATTATTATGGTTTTGAATTAGTATGATGTGAGATGTTAGACCATGGATTACTGTCAAGCTTGATTTAGTTATGATGCATGATTATTATTAGAGACATTTCATATGTGGATGATGATATACTATTTGACATGTATATACTATGGATGTTGTTTGGACATGTGATGTTTGGATATTGTGAGTAGATCTAGAAAATGGACATTATTTGATGATGATATAGTTGTTGATGTAAATTGTAAATGATATTTTTATATTGCCTTGATGTTGTTGTGATTCATATGTATAGATGATTTTGAGATTATATTTATATCATGTTGGATGTTCTAATATGACCATGAGGCCGAAGGAGGTATTCATGTTTTTTAGGTTAAACTATCACAACAAACATCGGGGGATTGGAGACCAACCACATTAGAATTCTAGATGAATTCAACAAGGTCACCATGGCAATATGTATTATTTGTGTGTGCTTGTATTTTTCTTAGGTATTCCCATGGGGGAATTACCTTTGAATGTGACCAAGGGGTTATGTGTATTTATTAATGTGGTTCCTTTCATTAGTGTTTGCATGTGTTTATTTTGTGATCCATTTAACCCTTTATTTAATTATTTAATGTGGTTTTAATATTGCGAGTAATCATGTTGCTAAGTTGATTACTTAAAAGATATCAGGAGATTGTAATTAATAGAGTTGTTGGTCTTGGTTTTAGTGTTGTAAGAGATGTCTAAGTGATGTGTAAGTTGATTTTAGAGTGTGAAACACTTCACTTTCTTGGAAATTTGAATTTGTCCTTAGAGGATATTTATGGAGGCTTGTGGGACAAGTTAAACTTTTCCCATACCTCTTAAATTTATTTACCAACCATACCTATGGTTGAAGTGTTAAAATTATCATTCATTATGAATTTTGAGAAGAAGGGTTGAATGTTTTAATTGCACCTTCTTACATTTTATTAATTTCAGTCCTTGTGAGGTGTGGGCTTGTTTTGGAGTGTGTAAGTAAACTGTCATATTATTCACCCTCCTCTTTATTATGCATTGGATAATGAATTTGAATTTGGTGTTTTAGTTGAGGATGTGTGATGTGGCATCCTACATGGATCCACCTCATCCTCTTCTCTTCTATATTCTATAAAATTTTAATTACTTTCCTTGTGTTGGGTTGTTGAACTTTTGGGATGCTTCCTTTGGCACAAATTTGTTTGTTTGTTTGAGAGATCTTGCTTTGGAGAAGTTTTGAAGATTGTTGCATGCTAGTGCTTTGCTGATTTGGATTTCTTGCATTGGGGTAGAGCTTGTTGTTTTAGAACTTGGAACAACTCCATCATGGAGAGGTAAGAGCATGGCTCTGTAAATGCTCTTATTTTATGAATGTAAATGTTGTTTGGTTATGAATGTTTTGGCATGTCGTGGGCTGTTTGGGTAGATGGCCTTGGAATTGTGTAAGAAAAGACGATGGGGTTTTTTTGTGGGAGGCACAAGTGTGTTTTGGGAGGTATAAGTGTGGAGGGAGTTGGGATTTTGGTTATACGTTGCAAAGAAATAGCTTGAATTTATTTACTTGTTATGGGGTGCCATAAGATGTTGGGGAGGCGTAAGAAATGTCAGGAATAAGGGGTACTTGGGGGAGGCATAAGTAATGTATGCATTTTGATATACTATATTTTGCGGTTTGAAATTTAGGTGGTGATACCCATTTCCCCATTGGGAGGCATACGTAGCAGCCCCTATAGTTTCTTGATCCTTTGGCTTACTTGATGAAGCCTTAATTTGATTTGTGGTGTCTCTAATGTAGTTGCAAACTAATTTTTTTTTGGACTGTGTTTTTATATGTAAAATCTGCATGTGTGTTTGTGGAAGCCCATTGTTGCCATGAGTTGAATCACATCTTCTATTGCATTATTGTTGGGGATCGGGGCCAATGAAGAAGGATGGATTCTCCTCTTCATTGGATGTCTTGGTTGGGTGGACAGTGTTGCCTTTCCCCTACTCTTGTTGTGATCAAATTGAAATGTAAAAGAGAATAAACTTTGTTTTTGCCTTGAAGGAATGTGAAAGAAATTGTATTCAAGGAATGAAAGAAAAGTTGTAAAGTTGTATTTTGGAATCGATAAAGGATTGCATTACCTTTTTCAATCTGTATTGTTGTATTGAATTTGATCATCTATTATGTTTTGAAATCTCTGTTGAAAAGAAGAAATGCATGTGAAGAAAATTAAATGCTCCATTCTCCTTTCAAATACGTTAAGATTGGAAATCAAGACTTTGCATTTTGGCTATTAAGTGGTTAATTGAATCAACTAAATGTATTAGACTAGGATTGGAATGAATTTCCACACTTAGAAGATGGAAAATGATAAATAGACCTATTATCCCAAATTCGCCCCCTAGAAAATTTGGTCAAGACAACTCCTGCACATAAGGAAATTATGAAGGAAATGACTCAAACCCACGAGCTCACATTCTAGGATGAAAAACACGTTACATGTGGGCTTAGAAATGAAGGAGAAGAGCCAGTAAAGAGAGCCATGTGTCTTAGTGGCGCTTCTCCAAAGATGAATCCAAAAAGAGAAGATCAAACAAGTGCCGCATCTCCACGTGTCTCAAGATGAAATAGAGGTAGGGGAAAATAGTCAAGTAGAGTGAAAAGCCAGAGCTTCGGGGCTTCGAGGGTTTTCTGAGTTTTGCATTTCATGAAAAGGGGAAAAGGTTAATTATAGACCCACAAACCTTATTTTTGCTCTAATCTAGCTGCCACGTGTCCCATGTCAAAGGGGACCCATTTTTCAAGTAATTTTCCCACCCTTCCCACTAGAAGTGGATAAACTTGTAAATGTTTAGTAATGGAAAAATGTTGTATTGTTTATGAAAGTTGTAAAGTGAAATGTAAAAGAGAATAAACTCCATTTTTCCTAGAAGGAATGTGAAAGAAATTTATTTGAGGAATGAAATAAAAGTTGTAAAGTTGTATTTTGGAATCGATAAAGGATTGCATTAACTTTTTCAATCTGTATTGTTGTATTGAATTTGATCATCTATTGTGTTTTGAAATCTCTCTTGAAAAGAAGAAATGCGTGTGAAGAAAATATAATGCTCCATTCTCCTTTGAAATACGTTAAGATTGGAAATCAGACTTTACATTTTAGCTATTAAATGGTTGATTGAATCAACTAAATGTATTAGACTAGGATTGGAATGAATTTCCACACTTGGAAGATGGAAAATGATAAATAGACCTGATATCCAAAATTCGCCCCCCGAAAATTTGGTCAAGACAACTCCGCACATAAGAAAATTATGAAGGAAACGACTCGGACTCTGCGAGCTCACATTCTAGGATGAAAAACAGGTTACAGGTAGGCTCGAGAAATGAAGGAGAAGAGCCAGCAGAGAGACCCACGTGTCCTAACAAATGGTAATTTTCCAAAGATGAATCCAAAAAGATAAGCTCAAACAAGCACCTCATCTCACGTGTCTTAGGATGAAACAGGCGAGGCGGATGGTCAAGTAGAGTCAAAAGGCGAGCTTCGTGGCCGCGGGGTTTTCTAAGTTTTACATTTCATAAAAAGGGAAATGGTAAATTACGGACCCGCAAGCCCAATTTTTGCTCTAATCTGGTTTCCACGTGTCCCATATCAAAGGGGACCCATTTTTCAAGTTTTTTTCCTTCCCTCCTGTACGGACCTGATAAAAAATTTGAAGGGGCATATCTTTCAACTCAGGGCTCAAAATATTACAAATTTGACATTGTTGGAAGCGTCTCGATGCCCTAGACACCATGAAAGGATTAAAAATAATTTTTCATGCCCTAGTAGGTAAAAATGAACAAGAATCTTCTAGACCATTAATGTAGAATCCAATCTCTTCAACTACCAAATCTGATTCGATTCGATCCAGTTGGAGAACCAGAAGTGACATATTGTGGGTGGATTTGCAGAAGGCATTGATATTCAGTGGTTGAAATTTCAAAGTGGGATTCGATGCATATCCCGGGGTGGTTGAAATAGGATTCAAATTTTCTCTCTTCTCTATCTTTTCTTTCTATATATACTATAACACTTCTCGTTTGAGAAAGAGAGACATTTTGGGCATAGATAAACTCTTTCAAATTTGTTTCTCAACTCCAATTTTGAGAAGAGAACCTTCTCCCATGATCTGGAAAATGTATTTGTGCCTCTATTCCAGAAATGTAATTGTCTGTGCACCTTCTAAAGCAATAAAAACATGTTTTTGTGGTGTTCTTCAACCATTTGCATCGTTTTGTTGTTTCTCCATGATTCTCCCTTCTAGATTTGTTTTTTTGTGCATGTATTTCATGTTTATAGGTGCAGGATGTTGTTTTTCATGGAGTTTATGGTGAATTTGAAGATCTGGGTTGTGTCACTTTTTACTAACCTCCTTCATCTCCATTTTCTCTGTTACTTTCTCCCTTAACAGAATATCTCTCTCCCTTCTCTTGTGTATCACCATTTTAGTGTAACCTCAATTTTTACTCGCTTTCTTTTTGTCCTTGTTTCCTTAGAATAGTTATATTAGGATTAGATTATCTTGCGTACACTGAAATAGTTTGTGGTAGGTAGTTTAGGAAGAGGAACCAACCTTCTCTTGAGATCTTTCCCATTCGTAAGGTCCCACACCTTGGGGAAGTTCAATGTTATGCAATCACACTAGATGATTCTGCCTTAGAAAAGTATATTTTTAGAACTCATTTGGGGGTCTTGTGATTTCACACTAACAGTTCTGCACACCTAGTGGGACAGTGCAAGCACCTTACCACTTCACTTCATTAGGTTCGATGTGATCTTAGTGAATATTTCAGCCTTTGGAGGCACTTTCAAGCACATCTGGTGACTCCATCTAGTCAACAACCCATATTATGAGTTGCAAACCTTCTTGCCATCCATTTCCACCCATTATTTCTTCCATCTCCATCATCTTCTACAATCCCATGAATTTGTGCAATCATGACTTCTTTCCCACCATGGAATTCTCAATTGCAGTAATAGAACTATTTCCTCCATCCCCACAGTTTCAAAATCCTCCTCCAAATCAGTTTTATAAGCCCCATTATCCGAAAAATGCAGACAATCCCCTTTTTCTAAAAATCTTTATGAAGAACAGGTTTATGAAGATGATGGTGGAAACTCCTTGGCCGAGGCTGATTTTGAGAGGTAGATGCAAAATATTATTATGGACATGATGCAGCTCAGAGTCAAGTGCTCCATAATGGTAGTTGAAGTTATCTACAAGGCCCCTTGTCCATGGGTCAGCCCTGTACTATGGTGGTTTAGCTCCCAAACACAAGTTACACCTCATCACTGAGATGTTGCCCCAGATTACAGAGTGGGTGAAAGGAATGGGGGCTCAAAAATATAGTGCACCTTCCATCCCTTTTGTTTCCATCCTCCCATTTTCTTCCAAGTCCCCTCTACCTAGTTGTACCATAAATGAACATCCCCCTACTAATGTGCCTTCGCCCAAAAAACATCATCATGTTGGATGACTGTAGGACAGTTGAAGAAAGGTGTGACTCACACAAATCTGATTCGGAAGAGGAAATCATATGGGTGCCTATTCTAGATGAAAATCAGTTAGCTTCCAGAGGGCTTGGTTCTGGAGGATAACCATTTGGTTTCAGAGGCAACAAGTGTAGAAAAATCCATAGAAGAACCTTCAGTTCTTCCTCCTACTTCATCCCCTTCAAACTCTAATGTCGAAGAAGAGTTTGAGATTTCAAACTTCATGTTTAAAGATGAGGGGAACCATGGTGAGAAAATTATAGATTCGAAGGACACCATGGAGGAGGTCAAACACACAACAAGACAACGAGGAGGTAAATTATCTATCTGACTTGGAGGATTGTCTTGATGGAGAGGATCCCGAGGAGATCACATCATTTGATCCTCCATCATCCACCTTCCAAGAACATGAGTCTGCTGCCATGGAGGAGAACATCCAAGGAAAACAACCTACATCTCACAACGGCCCTCAGGAACCAAGGTTGGAGGATCTTAATCTTCCATGTTCTTCTCAGGAGGAGGAAGGAAATAATGAAGACCCCATCTCTCCCACACCATCCACCCATGAATGACCACAAGAAGAATCCATTTTTGGAGTTGAATTTAGAGAAATGGGCACATCCAAAGGATAAGATCATGCCCAATCAGGTACTTGTCTTCATTGGAACCAAAGGAGAAACCAAAACAAGTCATGCCTACTTCAGGGCATGAGGATGAGCATCAAAGTACCAAGGGTCACCATCAATACCTCAAGGAGTCCAATGCTGGTCATCTTGAGGAGGGATTTTCCATTAATGTTGATACCTTGATGATTTGGGTGCAGGACAGGCTAATAGCTAGTTTTTCACTCATAATGGGAGCTATATTTAGTGTCAAATAATTTTCGTGGTTGCCCCTCTTGAGAAATGGAAGCTACTTCACCCTGCCTATTGTAGGCTTTGTTTAGCATTCTTTCCCTCTAGTTAGTTTAGGAGTAGGAGTAGATTTTTCTTTCAGCAGAAGAAGTGCTTATGCACACTCTACATGTCTCATTTGAGGCATGTATGATTTGGTCTTTGTATATAAGTTTTGTCCATTTTTCTCCAAGGGTGTATAAATCTAGGCTCTTCAATATTCATGACAAGAAGACTCATAACGGTCTATAATAGTTGCTATCTCCAAAAGGGAACAAATCCAGAGCAACTTAAGCCATTTTGAAATAGTCCATTTTAGGGACACGTGAAAGCCCAGGTCAATACAATTTTATACTCTTAGAAACTTCATTTTAAGATTTTCTTATGAAAATTGAGAGTGCTGACGCAGGCGGATTCAAATTTAGGCAGAGGTCAACAAAGTACACAGAGTCAGGGAGTCCATTTTATACGAAGGATCAGTGTCAGAACATCATTCTTGACTCCATGCCCAATGGATGATCCAAGGCCATTGGTCTCTTCATCTAGCGAAGGAAAATGTCCCCTAAGTCACCAAATTTTTATCCCAAACTTTGCCCCCTAGAAAATTTTGTCAAGACAACTCCTGCACATAAGGAAATTATGAAGGAAACAACTAAGACCTGCAAGATGAAAAAGAGGATCTCACATTCCAAGATGAAAAGATGAATCTTCTCCAAAGATGAAAAGAGAAGCTCAAAAAGCGCCGCATCTCCACATGTCTCAGGATGAAACAAAGGTAAGGGAAATGGTCAAGTTGAGTCAAAAGGCAGAGGTTCGAGGCCACGGGAGTTTTTTGAGTTTTATGTTTCGTGAAAAGGGGAAAAGGTAAATTATGAACCCACAAACCCAATTTTTTCTCTAATCTTGCTGCCATGTGTCCCATATTAAAGGGGATGCATTTTTCAAGTTGTTTTCCCGCACACCTGTACGGACCCGATACAAACTTTGAAGGGGCATATCTTTCTACTCATGGCTCAAAATATTGTGAATATGACACCGTTGGAAGTGTCTCGATGTCCTCTACGCCATGAAAGGATTAAAAATCATTTTTCATGCCTTGGTAGGTAAAAAATGAAGAAGAGTCTTCCAGGCCATTAATGAAGAATCCAATCTCTTCAACTACCAGATCCAATTCGATTTGATCCATTTGGGGAACTAGAAATGACATATTGTGGGTGGATTTTCAGAACGCATTGATATTCAGTGGTTGAACTTTCAAAGTGGGATTTGATGCATATCCCGGGGTGGTTGAAATAGGATTCAACTTTTCCCTCTTCTCTCTCTTTTCTTTCTATATATACTGTAACACTTCTCGTTTGAGAAGGAGAGAGATTCTAGGCATAGAGAAACTTTGTCAAATTTGTTTCTTGATACCATATTTGAGTAGGGAACCTTCCTCCCATGCCTGAAAAATGTATTTGTACCTCTATTTCGGAAATGTAATGGTTTGTCCACCTTCTAGAGCAATAAAAACACGTTTTTGTGGTGTTATTCAATCCTTTGCATCATTTTGTTGTTTCTCCATGCCTCTCCATTCCAGATTTGTTTTTCTGTGCATGTATTTCACATTTGTAGGTACAGGATGTTGTGTTTCATGGATTTTAAAGGTGAATTTGAAGATCTAGGCCATGTCACTTCTGTCTGACCTCCCTCATCTCCATTTTCTCTGTTTCTTTCTCCCTCAACAGAATATCTCACTTCCTTCTCTAGTGTATCACCATTTTAGTGTAGGATCTTTTTTTCCTCACTTTCTTTCTCTCCTTGTTTCCTTGGAATAGTTAGATTAGGATTAGATTAGCTTGCCTTCACTAGAAAAGCTTGTGGATAGTAGTTTAGGAAGAGGAAAAACCTTCTCAGGAGAGCTTTCCCATTGCAAGGTCCCACACCTTGGGGAAGTTCAATGTTATGCAATCACATCGATGAGTTTTCCTTACAAAATTTTATTTTTAGAAATAATTTGGGTGTGTTGTGATTTCACACTAATAAGACCTTTTCAAATTTGATCTCTATTTTGTATTTCAAACTGGAAAATAATTTCTCTAAAATGCATAGTTCGAACCTAGAATCAATAAATAACAAAAAAAAATTAAAATTGAATAATAGGATATAAATGAGTTCAATTAGACAAAAACTATTAAAGGAAATGTTTCAAAACTATGCAACATCAAGTTCAAAATGTTTCACATTTGTTTGTTGTTAAAATTGTAAAATATTGAATTGGAACTCAATCAAATAGTTTTACCTTTCAAACCTATCCTAATTCCACGTAATAACACTGATCCATGTATATTTGAAATTTTCATATAGGAAGAAGATCAAATTGAACAAATTTTATAAGTTAAAATTTACCAATTTGCACTGTAAGACTCAAACGTTTTCACAAAGAACTTTTTCTCAAAATATAAAATTAATGATTCCTATGGAAAGAGGGCTTTGAGATATTTCCAGAAAGTCCTCTTTTTCCCAAAATTAGCTTTCTATCAAAATTTATGGCCTTTTGAAGTTTTACTTCATTTGGCTTCAAAAATTTATTCTAACCATCAAATACAAATTTTGGAAAAATTTCCCCACGGACCCGCCCCCACTTTTTCCCTTTGTCTTCTTTCGTGGCCCGTAAAATAAAACTTAACTATTTACGAAAAATTTCCAAATTTTCCTCCGTTGACTCTGTTGACCCATGCCAATCGGTTACCACATGGCCTCACGAGGCGTCGGCGGAGGAGCGGATCCCTTTTTTTGTTTAGTGCCTCGAATTTTTTTGGGAAAAATTCTAAGTTTCCCCCACATCCCCATAGGCCTGAAGCCAATCATGATATGCCATATGATTTAACGAGGCTCTTCCAGAGGGCGGAATCCCTTTTTAACCTTGGTGCTTGTGAAATTAAAATTTGGAAACTTTTCCTAGTTTCCTCCACGGCCCCATTGACACGCCACCAATAAGGATCTTCCATGTGGCATCGCGAGGCATCGGCGGAGGGGTGGGTGAATTTTACCCTTTTTCCCTCCATGGTGTTAAAATTATTCTATCCCCCTTGTCCCACTTTTCCCGCGTTGGCTTTTGAGGTGCCACATGTCCCTGACGGACTTACGGACTTGTGGGAACACGACTGCAAAGGTGGATTTTTGCCCAAGTGAAAAAAATTTCCAAAATTTCTCCCATAGCTCCGCCGACCTGACTCCTCCTCCAGGAAAAATTTCTCCCCGCGGCCCACAGATTTTCCCCTGGGGAAAATTTTCTCCCTTAGGCCCATAAGCCCACTCTTGGGGAAAATATTCACCCCAAGGCCCGTTAACCTATAACTTGAGTTTTATGAGGAGTTAGAAGGACTTCATTATATCATTGGAAAGGTGAAGAAATTTACTATCTAATGGGAATGATTTAGAGGATTTTTTAATTAGATTATTTTTAAAAAAATTAGGTTGAACCTTTTAGGCTAGTTAGTGAGAGGGTATGGTGAGAAATTAACTTCTTAACCTTTTGAACATTCTAACCCTAAGTTTTGACCTTGTCATCCTTTATAATTATCGTATTAATAAAAATATAAGCTATTAATAGTATTTTCCTCAAAAATTGTTTGCAACAACTGTTGTCTTGTAACCTTGTTGTAGACCCTTTTAAACAAAAAAAAATTATTCCATAATTTTCCTAACTAATCCTAGGTTGTTCTTGGGTCTCAAGTGGGTTGTGTTTTCGGGTGTTACACATAACATACAATTAAATATGAAAAATAGGAATAAAAACCCTAACATAACTGAAACAAAATCTTGAAGGAGAAACCAAAATGATAAGAAAAACCATACATTAATAGTAGGATTCTAATTGAGTAAAATTGTAATTATGGGGTTCTAGAAACACATACCATAAAAGAGAAATATAAGTAGAGAGAGAAAACAAAAAGAAGGGGAAGCAAAAATAAATGAATATAAAATAAATAAAGTTGATAAAAGAAAAAAAATTGCAAGGAATAATAGAAAATTGAAACTGTTGAAAGTCAAACAAAACACAACAAACTTCTCAAAACCTGATCAAAACAAAATGACCAAATGCCAAAAAGAGCCTAATTTAGAACAATATTAAATAAACACACAAATAATCTAGAACTATAAATATTGACTTATCTTATGCCAAAAAATGGTGTTTGCAATATTACCTACTTTGTTTCACATGCATGTCCATACATAGCAATGTAAAAATATTTTTGTAGATTAAAATATGTTGTAGTTTCTAACCACATCAAAACACTTCTATTGTATAGGATTTGCAATATTTTCCCCCTACAACATACATGAAACATGTGTAGTTAACATGAATATCTACATAATCAATCAACTATTGAAATCTATGGAAAAAATAAATAAATTGAACTAGACATGATATGTTGAAAAACCGTAAAGATTCCCTTTGAAATCCAGTATCTCTGTGTAATTTTTATATTTGTATGTATGTGTATATCTTATGGTTAGTATAAGTATAAAATGGTGTCTCGCTTAAAGATAACCATAATGTGGTTCTTTCATACAAGGGAAAAATCAGTATATTGGAGGATTAAAAATAACACAAGAGAAATATTATATGAGAATATTTTGAATTTCATGAAGAACTTTGCAATTATATATATCAAATATAAGGGATTACATGGACCATGTGTATTAAAGTAAAATAATGAAATGTTGTAAACATAATAAAATGTCAACCTCATCAATATATGTAGTTTGTAGGCCTAATATATAGTGTATTCAAGAAAAACATCTAGATGTTAAAAGTGTTTCCTATGATATGAAGTACGTAAGTGTAACTTTCACATGTTTTATGTGACTCTTAAATAGTTAATACACACAATAGGAAAATCAAACCCCGTGTGGGAATAGTATAGTCATTAATGTAATAGATCTGTTTTATGAAGATAATATGCGTAGATCTCTAGACACAAAATCTCTGCACTTCAGAACAATTTTAAGTCTTAAAATATTGTAATGTATACAGGATTCTGAGCAAGAAAAATAACGGTTTAGTAGCTTCGCTTTTGGCCTTTTGCATTATCCTTTGCATTCTTACTGTTCATACACATCTTACAACCTTGGTGATACTTGAATGATTTATCTTTTATGGCCTCATACACTAGTTCCCATTCAGGACAAAATGCCCAGGCGCTCTTGTCCCTCATGGGTGCTCTTGACCATCGCATTATCATTTTATTACTCTTTTGGGTTTCTTTAACCTCTTCATCACCTTTTACAACTTTTGGTTTTCCTTTCAATTATAAATTACGAAGTTCAAACAAGGGAATCAAATATATACTTAGTTATTGCTCCCAAATAAGGGGCCAAACATTATAAGCATTATCTACCATCACCTAAAATTGCATCAAGGAAAAAGAACGTCTAAAATAAATTTATCTAGCACACTCATACAAGGGGAAAGGTATGCAACACTCTACATATACAACATAGGTGGGAAATTTTATTTTATTCCATCACAAACATTTGCATAGTTGGAGAAATCTAGATCTAGTATGCTATCATTTTGTAACTTGCACAAGGGATATGTTAGTGCAGAATCACAACACCCCCAAATGTCCTGATTGTGAGGTGGGGCATCCAGTGTGATTACACAACATGGGACCATCTCTCAAGCTATGGGATTTGTAAAATTTGAGATGGACCTCCAGAGAAAGTTGATTCTTACTTCCTAATCTACCTTCCACAAGCTACTCTAGTGTAGGCAGAACCTATTCTATCCTAATCTAACCATTCTAAAGAGACAGAGAGAAAGAGAGAGAGGATGAAAGGGCCTACACTAAGCGTTGATACACCGAATCAGATATGTGAGAGAGAGAGAGAGAGTGGATAGAATGCACCATGGATGAGAGATAGATTTGACATAGAAATCACTTCAAAACTGATTAACACAGCTCCCATAACCTAAAACAAACATCAGATTATGCATACTATACCCTACAATGATGAGAGGTAAGAAGAGATAACAAAATAAGCCAAGGATGGACAGGTGCATCATGAAACAAATTTTATTGCTCCAAAATGTTACACGGTACATCATCAGTGGGAAAGAGGCAATGAAATTCCATTACAAAGCCCTAAAAGGAGGGTTAGACTCTGGATTCTACCTTAAGGAAGAAAGAGAGAGGGGAGCAAGCTGAGAAAGGATGAACATTCGTTTGAATATGTCCTTCCTTTATAATATATAGGAAGAATAAGAGAGATAGGAGGGAAAAATTTGAATCCTGCTTCAACCACCTTGAGATATGCATTGAATCCTTCTTTGAAATCTCAACCACTATCAATCAATTCTACTCTAAAATCTACCTACAATATTTCTATTTTGGTTCCCTTGCGGATCAAATTAAATCTAGTCTGGTAGTTGAAGTAATGCGATTCTATATTAATGGTCTGGAAAATGTTTTCCCATTTTTTACCAAATAAATCCTATTAAGAATGATATTTTATGTTTCCATGGCATATAGAGTCTTGATATGTTTCTAAAAATTCTTCTCCCACCAAAATATGAACTTCCAATCAAAATATATGGCCATTTGAATATTTGGGTCACGGTGCGTAATATTTTAAAGAGTCTCTCTGTACCGGGTCCACGTGGCAGCCTTGTGCATCTTGGAGATTATCCTCCTACTTTTCACTTCTAAAATTGCACCAGATTGACATGTGGTGGCGTCCACGAGCTCCTTAGGTTACTCTGTATTTTTCCTTAGTCTATTTTCTTGGCAGGCCAAAAGTCTTACCTTGGACACGTGGAGGCCTGGCATTTATTTGGAAACCCGCCCCAAATTTTACCTTTGAAATAGAGCACCATACTGACACTTGGCTCCATCCACTGGCCTTCCTTTTCTTTGACTATTCAACCCCTAACTCTGTCCCTTTTTTGACCTGGGACACGTGGAAGGCTCTGCGCTCATTTGAAAACCCGCTTTAGATTTTACGTTTGAAGAAGTGTCGTTAGGACATGTGGCGCCTTCCACTTACACTCTTATACTTAACAAATTTTTGGGCCCACTCTATCCCACCTTTTTAATTTGGACTACGTGGTGAGACCATGCTCATTTGGGTCTGCACTCTTTGGATTTATCTTTGAAGTAGCACCATTTGGACACTTGGCACCTTCTGCTGAGTCGAAGACTTTTCAACGACCGGTGTGACTTTTGGGGCTCTCAACATGTAGAGGCTTGACACTTGTTTGATTATTTGGAGTTTGGATTAATATTTTGAGGTTAACCATTTGGACACTTGGTAGTTTGCGTTGTCTCCTCCATACTTAGTCATTTTTGGTGCTCATTCTTAATCATTTATAGAGCTCGAAGAATTCAAACCTTCTCCATTTCTTTTCCTTTGATCCTCTTGCTCCTTCCCCTACCCTAATACTCCATTGTAGATCATTCCTGTAACGTTTTTCTTGGATTTGAAGCATGGGCTTGTACGATGTAATCGTTTCTTGAATTTCTTCCTACACGGTGTCGTGGATGATCCAATTTTGTCGGGGAAAAAATTGAGATAACAATTGGTGACTCGTAGGAGCATCTTCTGCTCGATGAAGAGACTAGTAGCCTTGAAGAATCCATTTGGCATCGAGTCAAGAATGATAGTGTGATACTGATCCCGTCTCTGATCCGTGAGCCCAACCATTTACACTTGCTGAACCTAAACCTGCCCCAGAAATAGATTATGTCTAAAACATTTTTAGTTGCTCTGCATATGTTTTATTTTGAAATTAGCAATTGTTACAGAAAACTATGGGTCTTCTACCATGAATACTAAAGGTCCTGGCCTTGGTAGCTCTAGAGTAATGTAAACAAAACTTATCTACAAATAAAAAATCATGCATGCCTCAAATGAGACATGTAGAGTGTGCACAAGAACTTCTTCTGCTAAAAACAAACTCTACTCCTACTCCTAAACTAACCAAAGAGAAAGAAAATCTTAAACAAAGACTGCCATAGGCAGGGAGAAATAACTTCCTTTTCTCAAAAGGGGCATCCATGCAAATGATTTGACACTGAATATTGCTACTTGTATGAGTGTAAAATTGACAATAAGTCGGTCCTCCACCCAAATCATCAAGGTATCAACATCAACCAAAAATACCTCCTTAACCTGATTGGCATTGGACCCTTAGAGTTGTTGATGATGACCATTAGTACTTTGATACTCACCCTCATGCCTTGAAGTAGGCATGACTTGTTTTGGCTTCTCACATGGCTCCGATGAAGCCAAGTACCTGATTGGGCATGGTCTGGTCCTTTGAATGTTCCATTTACTCTGAAATTTAACTCCAAAAATGGATTCTTTTTGTGGATCTTATTGGATGGATGGTGTGAGAGGGATGAGAGCCTCATAATCTTTCTCTTCCTTTGTAGTAGGTGTGACTTTTGGAAGATCAAAATCTTCCAACTTTGATTCAGAAGGTAGGTTGCAAACTGCAGGTTATGCTTGCATGTTCTCTTCCATGGTGGCAGGTTCTTGTGGTTGAAGAATGAATGATGAGGAGAAAATATTGCAATTTCAACTGGCTTCTTTTCATCAAAACATTCTTTTGAGTCTAATTGGAAATTAAAATCTTTATTGTCTTGTTATAGCAAGGTCTCTCCCCTTGCATGGTGATCTTAAAATCTTGATTATCTTCACCATATGAAGCTTTATCTTCAAACATGAAGCTCGTGAGTTCAGGATCTTCCAAAAATAAGATTTTTGGAGAGGTTGAATGGGAGAGGGGTATATATTTTCTTGTGCAACCAGCTCATGATTCAATGCCTCTGAATCTATCTTGGTCACCTCCATATGCTCCTCTTCAACTAGACTTGGAGCTTTCTATTCTTCTTCCTTCTCTTGTGAAGAATATGGAAGACTCATATCTTCCAACCTTGGTTCTAGAGGGATGTTGTGATACATAGGTTTTTGTTCTTGAATGTCCTCCTTCATGGCAATAGGCTTGTGTGCTTGAAAAGTGGATGATGGAGAAGAAATTGATGTGATATCCATAGGCTCTTGTCCATCAAAGAAATCCTCCAAGTCAGACAGATAATTTTCCTCCTTTTTATCCTATTGCATATGCCCAACCTCCTCCATGGTGTCCTCTTGATTTGAAACTTTCTCACCATGATTCCCCTCATCTTAAAACATGAAGTTTGAAAGCTCAAACTCTTCTTCAACATTAGGGTTTGAAGGTGATGAAGTGGGAGGAAGAAATGAAGTTTCTTCTGTATCCTACTCCACGCTTGGAGCCTCTAAAACTTTATGGTCCTCCTCCATCATGGGTTCATTAGTCAAATCAGGCCCTGACATGAAAACAAACAATATTCAGTGATGCTTTCTTCATTGAGTGGCTTCAATACCGATTTGATCTCTCCCAGCTGCTCCTCTTCAATGGGACTTGGAGATGATTGTTCCTCCTCTTTAACTTGTTGTGCAGCTTGGATTAGATCAGCATTCTCTTCAGAAAGAGTGAACTTAGGGACACTGTATTCAAATAAAATAGGATGTTGATCCTATTCTTTTTGTTTTTGTTCCTTCTTTGCTGCAAACTCATCCTTGGCCACAACTGGATATTAAACCTTGACCTCCTCTATTATCTTGACCATCAAGGGAATCTTTGTAAACCCAAATTTAATAGCCCAACTCTTCAGATTGTCTATCATTTATTCTCTATTGGGCTCCCCTTCTTGCTATTCTCCTTGAATGGATTCTTGACTCTCTTCCCAACATGGACTTGGGAAAGTAAGAAGAGAGGCAGGTTGGGATTCAACCAACTTGACCTTTTGCAATTGTTCAGGTGGGGAGGGAGGTGGAACTTCTTGTTTTTTTGGAGGGGATGACTATTTGGAAAGGAAAAGGGTAGAGGAACTGAGGTGGGATGGGAGATCAGGAGATGGAGAAAATAAATTAACACTTGGGGTAGCAAATGAGGGGCTTGACTCTTGGTCATGCTGAAATGATAAAGTTTGAGAAAGAGAAAATGAAGAGCTAGGAGGTGGTGGACTTACCCATTGATAAGGTTGTCTTGGGTCCAACTCATAAGCCTCAATATCCTCAATCCACTATGTATATTTAGGTAGCACTTCAACTATGAAGTCAAGGTTCTCTTGAGGGATGTAATGTCTTGGAAAAGGGGCTTCCCATAGATAATATTCTCTACAACCAATCTTGAATGCCTTCATGTGTGCTATGGCCCTTGACTGAACCATGCCAGCCTCCATTTTTTGAATATTCTCTAGCAGATTAACTTCTTCCATTTGACTGTTGTCATTGTATGCATACCCTTGTTCTTGATAATCTCCATAGCCAAACTGGTTTTGGTAATGCTCATATGGGTAAGCATGATTATTTTGGGTCTGATAATAATGCTGATCTGGAGGAGTTGGGAAATGCATTGGAGGTGGATTACACTTTTGTTACTGCAAGTGTGAGTTCCAAGAAGGAAATGAAGCCATGATTGCACAACCTCATGGAATGGGAGAAAATGAAAGATATGGAAGAAGAAAATGAATGAAAATGAGTAGAAATGGATGGAAAAGGTCTCAGAATCGAGAGGATGGGTTATTGAATAGATGGAGTCACCAGATGTGCTTGCATTATCCATAAAAGGCTGAACCTTAGCAAGAACACACCAACCTGGTAAGATGATGTGGTAAGGTGATTCAGATATGTCCTAGTGGGTGTGCCAAAACTTTTAGTGTGGTCACACAGTGCCTTACAATTTGCAGTTGTAATGATACAACTTTGGAAAGATGGAAAATGTAACCTCAGTGTGCCATTGGGCATGCCAAAACTATTAGTACAGAGTCGCAGCACCCCCAAATGGCCCAATTATGAGGTGGGGCATCTGGTATGATTACACAACATGGGACCATCTTTCAAGCTGTGGGACTTGCAAAACTTGACATGGACCTCCAGAGAAATCTGGTTCTTTCTTGCTAATCTACCTACCACAAGCTACTCGAGTGTAGGAAGAACCTATTCTATCCTAATCTGACCATTCCAAGGGGATAAGGAGAAAGAGAGAGATGGTGAAAGAGCCTACACTAAGTGATGATACACCAGAAAAGGAAGTGGTTGAATCAAAGATCCGAGAGCATAAAGTGGAGAGAGGTTAGCAGAGGAGAGGGTAGACATAATACACCACGGACCAGAGATATATTTCACATGGAACACCACTTCAAAAAACATTAAGCATAGCTTCCAGAACCTGCTACAAACATTAGAGTATGCATATTTTACCCTGCAATGATGAGAGGTAAGAAGAGACAACAAAATAAGCCAAGGATGGACAGATGCATAACGAAACATATTGTATTGCTCTAAAATGTTACATGGTACATCATCAGTGGGAAAGAGGAAAGGAAATGACATTAAAAATCCCTGAAAGGAGGATTAGACTCCACATTCTACCCTAAGGAAGAAAGAGAGACGGGGGCATGCGAGAAAGGATGAACAACTGTTTGAATATGCCCCTCCTTTAAAATATATAGGAAGAATAAGAGAGAGAGGAGGGAAAAAATTGAATTCCTGCTTCAACCACCTTGAGATAAGCATTGAATCCTACTTTGAAAGCTTAACCACTATCAATCAATGCCCCTCTCAAATCCACCTACAATCTTTCGATTCTAGTTCCTCGGTGGATCAAAATAAATCTAGTCTGGTAGTTGAAGAAATTTGATTCTGTATTAATGGCCTAGAAAAGGTTTTCCCATTTTTCACTCACTAAAGCTTGTTAAGAATGATAGTTTATGTTTCCATGGCATATAGGATTTGGAGACATTTCGAAAAAGTCTTCTCCCAACCAAATATGATCTTCCAATCAAAAGATATGGCCATTTGAATATTTGGGTCACGGGCATGAATTATTTTAAAGAGTGTGTCTATACTGGGTCCACGTGGCATCCTTACACATCTTAGAGATTCACCCCCTACCTTTCACTTCTTAAATTGTGCGATTGACATGTAGTATCTTTCGCAAGATCCTTTGGTTCCTTTGTATGTTTCCTCAATCTCTTTGCTTAGCTGCGGCCAAAAATCTGACCCTGGACACATGGAGGCACAGGCGCTTATTCGAAACCCACGAAATTTTACCTTTGAAATAGTGTCGTGCTGATAGTTGGATTCCTCCACTAGCCTACATTTTCTTTGACTATTCAACCCCGACTCTATCCCTTTTTTGGACCTGGGACACGTGGAAGGCCCATGCTCATTTGAAAACCCACTTTGGATTTTACCTTTGAAGGATTTTCATTAAGACATGTGGTGCCTTCCTCTTGCACTCTTATACATAGCCAAGTTTTGGGCTTGCTTTGTCCCACCTTTTTATTTGGACTATGTGGTGAGCTGCGCTCATTTAGGTCTCTTCTATTTGGATTTATCTTTGACGTAACGCCATTTGGACACTTGGCACCTTCCATTGAGTTGAAGACTTTTCCATGAACGGTGTGAATTTTGGGGCTCTAGACATGTGGAGGCTTGGCACTTGTTTAAGTCTTCGTATTTTGGATTAAAATTTGGAGGTGTGCCTTTTGGGCACTTCCCAGCTTCCACTGTCTTCTCCATACTTAGTTGTTTGTGGTTCTTGTTCTGAATCGTTTGCAGAGCCCAAAGACTTTGAACCTTCTTCATTTCTTTTCTTTAAGCCTCTGGTTTTCTTCCTTTTGTTTTCTCCTTCCTTGACCCTACTAATCCATTGTAGAGCCTTCCTATAACTTTTCTGTTGTATTTGAAGCATGGGATCATATGACGAAACTGTTTCTTGAATTTCTTCCTACACGGGGTCGTGGATGATCCAATTTTGTTGGGGGGCAAAAATTTAGATATCAAGACATACATCATATTACACACACAAGCATAAATAACTACATAGATTCTAAAATGTAGTGCAACGCTTGGTAATAAGTTCACTCTTTAAGTGACCATTGGGGTTACTCGATTCCCCATTCTAAATACTTGTTATTAGATTTGGTGTGTTTTGTGGGCATATGCAGTTAGTCATCTATTTTGTAGGTTTCACGTGTGATCGGAATCCTAATAGTGAATTCAAAGAGATAAAATGAATATTGGATCAAATACCATCCCACCTAGAAAAATATAGAGTCAGAGCATCTAAATGTACACTAGTACCTAGATCCGACACTAGCAGTTAGGCGCTCTGTTCTCATGAAAGTGTTTTTTTCCTACATATATTTTTACTTCTAAATATTCATGGATCTTTGATGACAAACATGACCCCATTGAGAAAAAATGAGGGATCAACTTGGCCAGAGCAGATCACACTTCATGATTGGCTGAACAGGTTAGGCAAACCAAGCACATTGCAAAGGAGTTTGGGAAATGAAGGAGCTCCGAAGTCTGAAATTCAAAATTTGGAGGTGTGATTTTTCAGAGGTAGGCCTAAGTGAAAAATAGTGAAACATGGAGACAGGGACTGGAAAGCTTAGAAATTTGTAGGTCAATGCATAAAAGGAAGGTAAAATTTGGGGTTTTGGTGTCTTGTGACCTCACGGTGAATAGTGTAATGAAGGAGGGAGAAACTTCCGAAAGTTGAAGTTTGAAATTTGAACTTTGGGCTTTGGGAGTTCAGAGTTGGTAGTAGGGTCAAGCTAATGAAAAAACCTAAAATTATTGAATCACCAAAACCTGAAACCCACGAAACCTAGAAATCCTGAAAACCCTAAAATCTTGAAATCCCAAAATATCAAAACGTGAAACCCCAAAATCGAATCCAAAATGGGAATTATACAAGGGATCACGAGTCAAAATGATATTCCATAGAATCCCATACAACACTGAAAATCTCATCTAGATAAACCCATGCCATCGCACTATGCATTTGTATAAGTGGTCTTCACCGGAGAAAACTATGCCACTTTTGTGAATTTATCCATTGTGACCATGATGGTGTCATGGTGATATCTCAACATCAATATCATAACAATGAAGCCCATGGAAATGGTGTCCCACTTCCACTCCAAAAGATATAGCATGAGGAAAGAGAAGGCCAACTTGATGCCGATGCTCGGCCTTAACTTTCGGCACTCTAAAATGTAAAGTGTGACACAAGCCGTCTGAGCCACGTCTCTCTAAAGTCCTCTTCAACGATACAACTATCTTAGGGTAGCGTGTATCTATTTCACCCCAAGATGATCTGAATAGGGTGCATGGTGTGCCTCTGTCAAGATGTCATGCCTCAAGCCTCTATCTCGGGAACATAAATCTAACTTCTATGCTTGAGAAGTCTATTTGCCTCTAATGACAAACCATAAAACTTCCCTTCAATGGGTATCACGCGTGCAATATCTACTCTACTTGTAATGTATATGTCAAAAGGAAGCTGTTGTAGAATCCTGCTCTGCAATCTGTGCCTTGAATTGGCCATAACCACATGTCTCCTTCTATTAAAAGTGTCGCAACAAAATTCTCCTTCCCCTTCACATGCTCTATCTCCATGTCATACTCACAAAGAAACTTCATCCAATGTGGTGATGAGCATTGAGATTGGGCTCTGTGAAGAGGTGGTGAAGACTCAAGTGATACGTCATCACGAGTGTGAATCTCTAACCAAGAAGAAAATGTCTCCATTGAACCAAGGTGTGAACCACTACCATAATCTCAAGATCATGAGTCTAGATAATTAAGCTCATAATATTTGAGTTTGCAAGACTCAAAGGCCACCGCTCTACCCTTTTGCATCAATACACCTCCAAGTCCTACCAAAGAAGCATCCATGCATACAAAAAAATCACCATGTGGATCCGGCACTACAAGAATGGTTGTTGTCCTGAGGCACTCCTTCAGTGTCCTGAAGGCCTGCTCACATCTATCTGACCAATCAAACTTGTTCCCTTTCCTTTGAAGGAAGTAATGGGGTGCGTAATGCAAGAGAATTCCTAAACAAACCTCTTGTAATAACCTGCTAACACCATGAAGCTGTGCACCTCTCTCATAGTAGTGGGTGTTGGCCAATCCATAATGGCTCTAATATTAGAAGGATTGGATGTGATATTGTACCTCTGTCTAAAGGAATGCACACTTCTCCAAGTTCTCGTAAAGCTACTGCTCATGAAGCCCTTTGAAGACCACGAGTGAAGGTGACACTCATGCTCTTCTCACATATGTGAGTAGATCAAAATTTCATCTAGGAAGATGAGCACAAAGCAATCTAAGAAAGTCTTGAATACCCCATTCTTCAAGCTCATAAATATTGCAAGGAATTAATTCAAATCAAAGGCACCACTTGTGAACTCATAGTGCCCATATCTTGTACGAAAATTTGTCTTATAAATTTATGCCTCCGCAATCCTCAGCTGATTGTAGCCTGAATTAAGATCAACCTTATAGAAAACTATGGGTCCCTTCATCTGATCAAACAAATCATCTATGTGCGGAAGGGGATAATGATTCTTGATCGTTACCTTGTTCAATTGGTGGTAATCAGTACACAACCACAAAGATCCATCCTTCTTCTTCACAACAATCCCCAGTGCACCCCAAGGGGATATACTAGGACGGAATAGGCCTTTCTACAAAAGGCCCTCAAGCTGTAACTTGAGCTCACGGAGCTTCGATGTGGTCATCGATAAGGTGTTCGTTAGATAGGACTTTCTCCAAGAACTATATATAAATGAAATTCAATCTCATGTGGGGCGGTAACCGGTAGCTCCCCTGGAAAAACATCTGAAAAATATCTCAAGAGGGGTTGATCATCTAGCGATGGTCCACTAGTTCCATTCTACGATATATCACCGATTGAAATAACATACATCTTAAAATCGTCATCGCATACACCGCTTTAAGCAGCATAGCGGAGATGGTGCGAATGAAAACATGTCTTCTAACACTTGAAATAATGAGTCAACTCCTAGATAATCTACACAAGATATAATCTGTTGGTAACAATCCATCCTGCGGCCGTGTGCGGCACAAGACACATCGATGCCCAAGATGCCTCCATACGAGCCCAAAGGAAGGATATGAAGATCTGAGGTAGTGGTAAAATGTCCCAAATCTAGTACACACTCTTTAACTAAGGAGTCTAATAATATCTTGGCTCCATAAACAATCTCAACGTCCCAACTAAGACCTTGCCTAACTAGCACCATTCTACATCGCTCGACTAAATATGGTGCAATAAAAGGATCTGAAGAACCAGAATCAAACAAAATGGAGGTAGGAATACCACCAATGCTACCTGTGGTCTCAATCACAGTACTCTGATGCTTAGCCTGGAAGTTCTCGGCCACTACATAGATCCAATGACTATGCCCCATGTCACCAATGGTAGGCTCTGAGATACGTGTCTTACCCTTGTTATTAGGTTTCTGAGGGCGGTCTCTCCAAAAATTCCAGCAATGCCACAACCAAAACAACCACCTAATCCTCTACCATGTGTAGTAGGTCCGACTGGTACTCTAGAGCTCTGTGGTGTGGATCTTGATGATCTTGCTATGGTCTGCTGAAGTCTCTAGTGGCAAGCTCCTACTAAATGTACCCTCTGGGCACATTGTGTCCTTATGGAAGCCATATGAGGAGGCCCCATACACTAACCCCTCTATGCATTGAATCTATGCGGAGGTCTATAAGGTTAGCAGGATGGCTGCTGCTACTATTGTTGTTGTGCTCTAAAAGATTAATGTGTTGAACCACGTCCACCACGAGGAGGAGGTACTAACCCCCTCAATCTTGTCCTACATTTGCTAGTGTAGCTCGGTAATCCGTCTCTATCCTACTAGGTATTTCCCGAGTCTCTCTCTGCTATATGGGCATTCTCAACGGCCTCAACTAATGTCTATGGACAATGGATCAAAGCGTACCTCCAATGTCAAGATTCGGAGCCCCGGAGGAATGTGGATTTTTACCTTCTCATCCACGCATGTAATCAACATATTGGAGTAGATCTAGAAATCTACTCTCATACTCAACCACTGTAAGAGATGCCTGTCTGAGGTCATGAAACTCATCTATAAACGTCACATTGTATGAACGTCTGTGACAAATATCCTCTCCTAAAATTCTCCTCAAAGAGCTCCCAGTAACTGTCTCAGAATCCATGTGGATCTTCTACTACTCTATTCTCCACAAGACACCTACTCTCAGTCTCTCAGTAGGTGGATCACAACATCAGCTTTCATGTTGCTAGAGAAAAGGGCAAAGCAGGAAGCATCCACTCAAGCTCACTAACTAGGCCGCTGCCTGAAATCCACCTTTGTCACCAGAGCAATGTGATGGTTGTAGCTTTAAGACCTCCTTGATGTGGTTTTAAGTTGTAAGCTAATGACCCCTAGGCCTCCCTGCGTATGCTCATCTCTACAAGCCTAGGGCTCAGAGACTTATCTCTATGTCACGAAACTCGGTCTCCTTGTCCCCTCTAAAGTGACTCTGCTTTGAGTGACTTCACATTAGAGTTCTCTCCTCTATGCTCCTCGCTATCTTTGAGGAGATGCATGAACCTCAATGGATGCCACCCTATCGTGTCCGAATGAACGTGCTCCTACGGTCCCTCTCGTGTAGAGCAACATTAACATCCCCGGAGTGTCTATAAAATGCTGTTGTAGGATAGGTGCTACAACATGATCTGGTGGTGGTAATTCTAGTTCTATGTGAAAAGACCCTTCTTCTTTTCCGCACCTCTTACATAGACCAAGGTGAGAGTTAGATCATTATTACATGTTTTTTTCATGTTCACTAAATATGTAATTTCAAACAAATTTGTTCTCTAGATTTGAAAGTGTGACAGGTTTAATACTATACTAGCTTTAAAGTTTATGTCTCGATTCTTCTAATGTGCCCAAGGGTCCAATCTTTTGAACCCATGGCTCTCATACCAAGTGTAATACCCTCTATAATCTCCCATTTGAGACCCAAGAACGTAGTTTTAGTTAGAAGAATTATGGGATAATTTTATTTTTTTTGTTCACCACAAAATTTCAAGAGTCCATTACAACAATTATCAAATCACCTTACAAAATGTTAAGAGTGTGAAATTTATCCCTAGCACAATTAGATGATCTTATTATGGAGCATGGAAAGAAATTTATCCCAAGCGCGAAGGAGGCGGTGGGAAGAAATTTTTTCTCATGGGTGTGGAAGAGGGGCAAAAGAATAAACTTTTTCTCCTAGGCGTGGAAGAAGGGCACGAGAAGAAACTTTTTCTCCTAGGCTCATAAGAGGGGTGAGGGAAGAAAATTTTCTCCCATGCGTAGAAGAGGGACAGCGGGAAGAATATTTTTCTCAGGGCATGGAGGAAGGGTGTGGGAATAAAATTTTTCTCTCTGGCACAAAAGAGGGGCGCAAGAAGAAAATTTTATCCTAGAGCGCGAAGAGCGGTGCGGGAAGAAACTTTTTCTTTTTTGAACTCAGATTATTTTTGAAGCCAAATGAAGTAAAAACTTCCAGAGGCCGTAACTTTCGATAGGGAGCTCGGATTTTGGAAAACGAGGTCTTTATGGAAATTTGGGACGTCCTCTTTGTACATAAATATTAAAATTTTAATTTGAATAAAGTTTTAAAGTTCTATTTTGTGAAAATGTCACTAACAGAGGAAGCTGGTATTTTAACTTACACAATTTTGTTCAAATCCACCATTAATTCTTTCTCAACATGCCAAATAGACATGGAGGATTTCACTTGGAAGAATTTAGGATGGATTGCAAGGGTTAAGTTGTTTGATTGATTATCATTTTAAAATTCCCAATTTTGACAACAAATCGATTGAGATTTTGGCTATGCCCGATTTGCAAAGTTTTATAAAAATTCCTTAAGAGTTACAATCTATTTGGGATCATTTTATCCATACTATGTCCAATTTAATATAACATTTCATTTTCCCAAGTCGCGAGGGTCGATCTGTAAATTTTTGCTAAAAATTTGTAGAGTTCTGATGAAAACAAAATAGAATCTATATTTGAGCACACCAGATATATTTTTATTTACCAAACTTTAATATATGCATTCATTTCCAAATCAAATCTAAAATGTTAATTTTTTCAAATCAAGTTGTACAAAAATCCATAATGCAATTCTAATTTTCAAATCATACAATCCAAAGGAAAAGAGTAATATATTCTCTTCACACATATTTCCTTTCCATTTTTTGAACAGATATTTCATACTATATTTCAAACATAGATTCCCAATGAAAACAATATCATTTTTGGTGAATAAAACAATTCTATTGACTTGGATGATTCTTTTATGACTTTCTTTCCAGTTCATTTCAAAAGACAGAATACAAGTCTTTCTTTTCCTTCCATAGAACAAAATTACAGAGTATGTCCTTCCACATTCAAATGGGATTTCACTTCCAAAACATAGTAACTCTTCAGCACAAAACATATTACATTTTCATCCACTTGAAGTGGGAAATGGTTTTACAAATAGAAATCTCACAAGGGAATGCCAAAACTGTCTTCTTTCTCAGCTCCAAAATAGAAGTATGAATTTCCATCATTCTCCCATTGATCATAAAAGAACAGGGGAAAAGGCAAGGCTCTCCACCCAACCAAGACATCTAATGAAAAGGAGAAGCCATCCTTCTTCATTGGCCCCTGAGCCCAAACAACATTGAAATAAGAAATGTGACTCAATTCATGGCAACAACAAGCTTCGACAAAACAAACGCAATCTTTCACATGTAATTTTCATTTTTTAAAAAGACAGTCCAAACTGTAGGTGCCATTTTTGAGATAACACCATGTTGCCCTAATTTTCCAAGTCTATATTTTCTCAAAAATGTTTTACCCTTTGAATTGATGGTTTAAAATTCTTCCCCTTCAGTTTGATGCTTTAAAAATGCTCACAAACTTGTTGTTTTTCCCAAATTTGAAGGAATATTCCGAGTTTTTCCCTTTTTATGCCCTAGTACTTCCAAATTTGCGGGCTGTGTCTTTTTCCCTTTTTCTAGATCATGGAAAAATTGAAATTAATCAAATCCCACTTGTTTGTAATTGAAAATCCCATCCCAAGGTTGAAAATTTTGTAAAATCATGCTTTAGGTGATTCAAAATCGAAAAATCTACCATCCTTGGTGAAAAAATTGAATTCTAGGGCATCCCTGCAATTTTTTACGTTTTGGCCAGTCAGAGACGGGCATCATTTGCCCATCAAATTCATCCTCAAAGTCTTGCGGCAATGTGTTGGTTTTTAATTGGGCGAGGAAAGGTGGGGAGGCACTCTAACTTTTCATTTTTCACCTTTTCAAGCAAATGGGGCATTTTCGGGCCCGAGGCCCCATTTTTTCCAAATTGCCTACATGGCATGTTTTCATTGGCCGAGGGGATGTGGGTGGTGGGGGGACTTAGAGTTTTTTGGCTCTAATTTTATAAAGTTTCAAAAACAATTTTCCGTACTCAATAAGAGGAGGACACGTGGCGGGACAGTGGCGCGAGAGAAGCGGAGTCGGTAGGCCGGTGGAGAGAAATGGGGATTTTTCCCTTTTTCACAAAAAGGTTAAAGTAAAATTTTTGGCCCAAAATCCCGTGGCCAATAACAAATGGACATGTGTAACATTTTAAGGGTCAAATGGGGGCCTGAAGTCAATGTTGAAGTTTGTGCATTTCCTAAAATTTGTAAGGGATGTTTGAAGGAAGAAAGGAAGACTTGGATCCACAGTGAATAGAAGAGCGCCACGTGGCGGGATAGTTTCAGAGGCATGGGCCCATGGAGATAAAGTGGGAATTTTCCCTTGGCTTAAAGGGAATAAAATGAAGAATAAGCCCATGGGTCCTCTGCAAATGAGAGATGGACGCATGGCAGAGGGTAAGGCGGGTCAACGGAGGAAGGAAGGAAATTTTTCCCTTTTGCCAAAAATACGAAAAATAAAAATTTGATGCACTGGCCCACTAGCGAATCACAAGGAGACACGTGGCGAGGGAAAAATTGAAGGTGCGGGGCCACGGGGCAAAAGTGAAATTCTTTCCAATTTCCAAAAAAGGTCAAAATGCGGAGAATTGAAGCGTGATTTCAATAGGACCTACCATGTGCCACGTGTCAGCTCCAAAATTCAAAGGCAGAGGGGTGGGGGAAAAAATCAAATTTTTCTATTTTTTCAAAGATGTCAAAAAGTCAAAAATAAGCTAGAATTTGTTCCCAATCATAGTTTGACACATAGCAAATCAAGGGCAACTATGCATTTTCATTTTTGCCACCATTTTTCCTCCAGGAAGCTTGGAATCACAAATTTTGCATCAAAATTCATCAAATTTATAGTGATTTTGTGTCGTCTTGGCCTTCCAGGATCATTGGCATCACTTTCATGGCTTAATTCTTTGATTTGAGGTGTTTTTGAAATAATTTTTGCCCCACCCCAAGCAAACACATGAAATGACAAAATCAAAATTACAGATGTAGTTTTAAAAGGTGATGATGAGAGGAAGGGTGTTTCATACCTCAATTATGAAAAACGTGCCTCCAGGATGGATAATGATCTAGATATTTGTAATGATTTATTCTTTTTGGCACACTTGGCAACATGCGAGTGTTTTTCTGTTTGATGTCATTTTCATTGAATCATGAAGATTTGTTGTAAAAAACTTGAACACATGGCATATTATTTTCTTGGGAAAGAAGGCTCCAATGTGGCATGAGGTATATAATGCATTTTGGAGAAATTTTAAAGTGTTGCGTGTTGAAAATCAGGGGCAAATTCTGAGAGAAAGCTCAATTTTTCTAAGAAATCCACCAAAGAACCGAGGATAATGTCTCATGTGTTGGAAATTCATGTATGTGAGTTGGTTACAAATTTATAGCCATCACACTGACTCTTATATTGTTCACGTAACTCTCCCCTCTTGTTGAATCGTGAGTTTTGAGTTAAATCTGTGTTTTCTTTGGGCAATATGATGTCTGTTATCATTTTTAAATGCATGCCAATAGTTTTTTTATTGTTCTTATTGCGATCTTACATTGAAAGTATTTAGAAATCACCACGGGATCTCCATTTCTAGTTGGTAGTTTAGTGGCATTTGTAATCTCATATTCAAAAGAGCTTTCATCTAATAAGGAGATAAACAAATTTAAAATCACTTTACCTTCCTTGATCAGAAGATTTCTTGTAAGCCTTTTTAGAGTACGTTAGGCGTGGTTTGATCAAGTATTTTTGTGTTTAATTGAGTTCTTTACTTGAAACCTTTGTGGTAAGTTCTCAAATATTGTGTGAAAGTCTTGACTGGGCTTCCATTTGTGCCTCTTCTGGTTGAAAGAACATCTACTTAGGTTTGAGGCATTTCATCGATAGTTGTTCAAGTATTGTAGAGATTATCGATGATCTGATCTATCCCATTTTGTCTTGTCAAATCCCCCACAAAAATCATCTAAATAACAAAGATCCTATCATGTACTATCACTGATTTGCATTTATATACCAAAATGATCAAAATCAATTTGCTTGAAAAGTATGCATATGAGACCGGGATTTAAAATGTCTCTAGTAACCTTTGCCTTGTTTTGAGAACATACCCATGTTTTGAAGTAATGACTTGAGAGTTCAAATCGGGGTGTTGATCATGTTTTCATCAAGGTCTCCATCATAGAATTTCAAGAAAAGAGAAGGACTTCTTCATCTATTCCACCATTACAAGGTTACAAAATAGGTCCTCTTACCTTGGTTGCAAAGGCAAAACCTAAAATAGCTAGGACAAGATCCGTCTATTGGGTGTTATCCATTTATCCTGACTTGAGTGCAACTAAACCATATCCCCAACTACCAATGACATACAACATGGTCTAATATATATTTAAGCTCCATGACACATCTATGGTGTTGCTCAAGCCCAGAAAAGGAGAACAAATTTGGATACGGCCAACACAGTGGCACCGTTCTTTGGGGACTTCTTGGAATTTATTGTGGTTTGTGGAGTGTTTGAAGAGTTTGAGAATTTGTGTATTCAGAATTTGATCTTATACATTTTAAAAATATCATTCTATGCTTGAGATCATAAGTTTTAATCAAAATTTTCAAGTTACATGCGCTCCTTTTCATTTCCCAGCAGTTTATACACTTTGGTTACATTGTGATTGATTGATTTATAAAGCTTTGTAGAGTTTTTAGTGCTAGAACATTTGACAAATTATTTTAGTGCTTTCTTGCACAGCTAAGGTGAAATTCCTTAGTGGCGACTCCATCTGATTTGATCTTGAAAATACCGGTGGTCTTACCTTTTCTGCTTTATTTACTTTTGTGTGGCTAATCACAAAACTAGAAGGAAGAACATCTCTCTTCATCAGGACTACTGCTAATATGTTTTTGTAGATTCAAGAAACTCAAAGCTAGAGGAAGAAATGTGTGGAAGGTTGTTGGAGATAGGATTGCAAGAAGGGAGATCCTATTGTTGAGTTTGAAAGTGAGCATCTATTATTGAGTGCGATTCTTCTTCAAGTGGATCTAATTCAGAAAATCCTATTGACGGTTGAATTCCCATAAGGTGTGGGACCTTATTGTGCATTTGAAAGGATTGCTCCTAAATCTACTTTTTGTATTTTCTAATTTTTCTAGAGATCATCAAGAATGAGAGCCCTTAAGAGATCTATCTTGAAGTTTTCATTCCCATTCCTTGCAAATACCTCTCACTCCTCATCAGCTTATTTCACCTCCGAGATCACCCCCACCAAACAATATGGCTCAGACCTAGACCTCGATTTGTTATTAACACCTTTGGTCCTATAAATTCTAGAGGAATGGATGGTTACCCAAAACCCTGTCCCAAAGATGTCGAAATAGGTTGCCAAAATTCTAGAGTATAATGCTATTACTGTGGTGACCATCATCTCAATTTTTTTGATAATATGATGGAAGATTTTGAGATAGAGTTTGAGGATGTGTATGTCAAATTGTTTATTCATACACTAGAAGAGGATGCTAGAGCATTAGTACAAGGCTCTACCTAATAATTCTATTGATTCATGGACTGAAATGAAAAATGTATTTAGGTCACAATATGGTGACAAGAATGATCCTAGATTTCTTTTATCGAGTTTGAGAATATCAAGAAGAACCCTAATGAATCAGTCCATGACTTCAACACAAGGGTTTAACAAAACTTTGAGAAGGTTGCATGTTGGTTTGAGGCCTTGTGATGAATCTTGTTTTGTCTCGAATATCACGGTCTGATTGATAGCAATACG
>CM031238.1:742905551-743010396 GCA_018340775.1 Taxus wallichiana var. yunnanensis | reverse complement strand
TTTCCTCTCATCATTTCACCTATTAAAACTACCTTTGCAATTTTTGATTTTGTCATTTCACGTGTTTTCTTGGGATGGGGCAAAACTTATTTCAAAAACACCTCAAATCAAAGAATTAAGCCATGAAGGTGGTGCCAATGATCTGGAAGGCCAATACTGACATAAAATCACTATGAATTTGAAGGATTTTGATGTAAAATTCATGATTCCAAGATTTTGTAGGAAAAATGACGACCAAAAATGAAAATGCATAGTTGCCATGATTTGCTACGTGTCAAACTATGATTGGGAACAAATTCTGGCTTATTTTTGACTTTTTGACATCTTTGAAAAAATGGAAAAATTTGACTTTTTCCCCCTCTCCTCTGCCTTTGAATTTTCAAGCTGACACGTGGCACATGGTGGGTCCCATTGTAATCGAGCTTCAATTCGTTTCATTTTGACCTTTTTAGAAATTGTGAAAAATTTCACTTTTTGCCGCACGGGCCCGCACCTCCAATTTTTCCCTTGCCACATGTCTCCTTGTGATTTGCTAGTAGGCCAGTGCATCAAATTTTGATTTTGAGCATTTTTGGCAAAAGGGAAAAATTTCCTTCCCCCTCTGCTGGCCCGCCGACCCGCATTACCCCCGCCACGCTTCCATCTCTCATTTGTTGAGGATCCATGGGCTTATTCTTAATTTTAATCCCTTTAAGCCAAGGGAAAATTTTCCACTTTATCTCCGCGTGCTTTGCACCTCAAAACTATGCCCGCCACTTGTCGCTCTTGTATTCGCTATAGATCCAAGTCTTCCTTTCTTCCTTCAAACCTCCCTTACCATTTTGGAAATTCACAAACTTCAACGTTGACCCATGCCCCATTTTCACACTTAAAATGTTACACATGTCCATTCATTATTGGGCACGGGATTTCGAGCAAAAAACTTTACTTTAACCTATTTGTGAAAAAGGGAAAAAAGCCCCTTTTTCCCTCAGTCGGCCCGCTAACCCGCTCTGCGCTGCCACGTGTCCTCCTTTGATTGGAGTGGGGGAAAATTGGTTTTTAAACTTTATAAAATTAGAGCCAAAAAAAATCTAAGTCCCCCGCCACCCGCATCCCCTCGGCTAATGAAAACATGCTGTTGTATATATCTCCCTTCCTGGGTAAATATAGACAAACAGAAGAATATGGAAATCAAAGAAACTCAAAGCCCGATATTTACTACGTCACCAATAGCAAAGTCACACCCTGGCGTAGGTTGGAGGTGTAGAGAAAAATATGTTGACATGGAAGAAGTCACGCCTTGGTGTAGGTTGGAGGCGTAGAGCAGAAGATGTCGACATGGAAAAAGTCATGCCCTAGCACAGGTTGGAGGCGCAGAGAAGAATATGTCGACGTGGAAAAAGTCATGCCCTGGCGCAAGTTGGAGGCCCAGAGTAGAAGATTTTTACATGGAAAAATTCACACGCTGGCATAGGTTGGAGGTGCAGAGAAGAAGATGTCGACATGGAAAAATTCAGCTCCCGGCGCGGGTTGGAGTTGTAGAGTAGAAGATGTCAACATGAAAAAGTCGCGCCCTAGCGCAGGTTGGAGGCATAGAGCAGAAGATGTTGACATGAAATTTTTAGGGCCTATGTCACACGTAATATTATGTTGACATGAGGATGGATGCGCCAAGGTGCATCTTTAGGAGGTGCAACATTTTGAGCGTTGACACCTCGACAGGAAGCAAACCCTCACCCAGATATTCAAATGGCCATAACTTTTCACAGGGAGCTCGGATTCACGCAAGGTTGGACTTTTTGGAAAGCTTACAATGTCCTCTATCAAACTAAGACTTGATATATTTAATTGGATTAGAAAATTTTCTTAAAAAATGCAAACTATAGTTCTCCATTTTTTGGGTTTGCTAGGGTTCTCAACTACCACCATAATGAGATGAAATAAATAGAATCTGGAGGTGGTTGGGGTAGATTTGGAATTTGTCACTCTTCCCTCTCTCATTATTCCTATAAATTTTAAGAATGGGCTTCTTTCAAAGGTTGGAAATTCTTGTTTTGCCCCTCCCTTCTTCTCTTTGGCAGTGAATTTGGAGTTCGAACCTCCCATCTAAAAGCGTAATGCAACTTTGCCTCTTGGAATTTTGTAGTGTATTGTATCAATATTTGGAGAAAATAATGTATGTCTGTGGATGATTCTCAACCCTCTCATTGTTCATTTTCATCCTCCTAATCTTTCTTTGCAAATTTGGTTATCGTGCGTGATCTTGCATTGTATTTTTATGGTTTGTGTTTATTGGCAAGAAAAGTGTTCTTCATTCCTTGGTGCATCACCTTTGTTAGTTTAGGTTTATTTTTTATGCATATTCTTACCCTATGTCCTTGGCAAGTTAGATTAGGTTTTTGAGTAAACCCTCTACATTTTTATGTGTGCATCTGAATAGAGGAATAGGAACCGACCTTCATCAAGAGAGCTTTTCGATTTCGTGAGGTCCCACACTTGGGAAAATCTCCATGTTATGTAATCACACTCGAGAGTCTTAACCCATCGAGTTACAAACACTTAGGGGGTCTTTGTGATTCGCCATCAACACATGCCATGTAGGCAATTTGGAAAAAATGGGACCTCGGGCACGGAAATGCCCCATTTGCTTGAATAGGTGAAAAATGAGAAGTTAGAGCGCCTCCCTACCTTTCCCATCCAATGCAAACCTGCCATGTTGCCAATACCTTTTAAGGATGAATTTGACGGAAAAATGACGCCCACACGATCATAAAAACATAAAAAATTCCAGGGATACCCTAGAATTCAATTTTTTCACCAAGGATGGCAGATTTTTTGATTTTGAATCAACTGAAGCATGATTTTATAACATTTTCGACCTTGGGATGGGATTTTTAATTATAAACAATTATGATTTGATTAATTTCAATTTTTCCATGATCTGGCAAAGGGAAAAAAGACACATCCACAAATTTGGAAGAACTAGGGCACAAAAAAGGGAAAACTTGGAATATTTCTTCAAATTTGGGCAAAACAACAAGTTTGTGAGCATTTTTAAAGCATCAAACTAGAGGTGAATAATTTCATACCATCAATTCAAAGGGTAAAACATTTTTGAGAAAATATAGACTTGGAAAATTAGGGCAACATGGTGTTAGCTCAAAAATGGCACCAACATCGGCTCTTGCTTGGGGATGGGAACTCCTAGTGAGTGCCACAAGGACAAAACATAGACCAAGTGCCAAAATATCCATTGGGAAAAGGAGTCACAAGCCAAAATCACCAAAAACTAGCTGAGAATCTGACAAAAATGGCTGCCACATAGCAAGGCAAACCACAAAACCGATAAAACACCAAAAACAATGCAAAAACAAAACACTATACATTGTACAAGCTGTGCATACCTCAAATTTGGGGATTAATCCAAGAAATGTTTCAAATGTCTACCATTAACAGGCAGCTCCAGCAATTCCCCATCTAAGTCCTTGAGAAATAAAGTATGTTCACCAATTCGATATCAATGGCATAAGGGCCCATCCATAATGCATAAAACTTTCCATGCTTGCCCTTGTCTTCATGCATAATATCCACAACAAGACCATATATCCACCATTAAAGGCTCTAGGAGTGACCTTCTTGTAAAACAATCTCTTCAATTTTTCCCTAAATATGACATACCTTTGATGGGATGCTCTTCTCTCCTCATGAATCTCAATAATCATATTGATCCTTGATTCATATGGGCCAAGCTCTTGATCTTCCAACTGTTGGGAAAACTGAAATGAAGATAATTGCAGGTGCAAGGGAATAAAATCCTGAGTTCCATACACCAATTCAAATGGGCTTTTACCGGTGGCTCTTTTAGGATTTATCCTATCTGCCCAAACTATAAATTTCAACTATTCACCCCATTTCTTCTTGTTTTCTCCAAGGTTCTTCTAATGATCTTCAACAAATTCTTATTCTTGGACTCACTTGTCCATTCCCTTTGGGGTTATAGTTTGAAGAATAAGTCAAATTGATTATATATTCATTGCACATTACCATTAAGGGTTTGGATTTAAAGAACATGGCATTATCAGCTACAATCTTGACTGGGACTCCAAATCAGCATATGATTTGATTCAACAAAATTTCATAACTATTTGGTGTGTTTCTTTCTTGGTGGGGATTTCCTCTACCCACTTTGTAAAATAATCAGTGGCTATACGGACCCACTTATGGCCAGCACTAGAAGGATCTGAAATCTCACCAATGAATTCCATCCCCTATTGCTTGAAAGGAGCTTCAATTGATATAGGATGAAAAGGAAGGGAGCTGAAGATTTTAGTCTTCTAAAGAAACGTTGGAAACTATCACATTTTCTAACTAGTTGGGTTACATCTCGAAGAGAGTGTGTCACCAATAACAAGCTCTCAAAATCTTATATGTTGTTACTCTTCCAAGTAAAGTGTCCTCCACAAAATCCCTCATAGAAATCAACAACTATCTTGGGAGCTTCATCTTTAGTTATGCATTTCAAGAGGACACCTTCTGTGGTTCTTCAAAGCTAGCCCAAGGCCTGTGATGATATATTTTTGAGAAGCCAGCTTGAGGGATCTTTTCTAATTTTTATTTAAGTTACTAGGTAGGCAGAACATGTGTTACTAAAGAAGGAAATAGGCCTCTCAGCCCCATTTTCATCCTTTTGGAGGAAAATAGAAGCAATGGTATACTCAGAGACAAAGGAAAAGATTTGGAAAGGCCTCTTATAGTTTGGGACTACTAAAGCAGGTGGATCCTTAATTCCTTCAAAATATTTAATGGAAGCCTCCTCCCATTTGGTAATTGGTCCTTCTTTAGCATGCTTATGATTGGAAGAGTCAACTCAGAAAATTTGGAAACAAACCTTCTAATAAAATAAATCGACCAAAGAAATATTGGATGCCTTTCTTGGTTCTTGGGATAGGTACTTTCTGATTGCTTCCACTCTATCGATGTCTATCATAACACCATATTTTGACACAATGTGACCACGAAGATTGGCCTTTTGCATGCCAAAATGACACTTATTTGGATTAAGAGAAATTCCATACTCCCTACATCTAATCATCATCTCCTCCAAGTGTTGTAAATGATCACCTCTTTGCCTTGAAAACATAGTCGCATCATCTTGGTAAACTATGCAATGAACTCATTGATGTAACCAGCAAAAGCAACATCTATTGCTCTTTGAAAAGTGGCACTAGCATTCATCAAACAAAAGGGAATCCTAACAAAAACACATTCTCCCCAAGGAGTAGTGAATGTTGTCTTAAGTCTTTTTGATTCCTTGACAACCACTTTATTGTATCCGAAGAACCCATCCAATGTAGAAAGCATCTCAAACCCTATCACAAGTTGCAACATATTCTCCATATTTTGCAAGGGATAGTTGTCCTTCATGGATGCTTTGTTCAGATTTCTGAAGTCTACACAAAGTTATGGTAGCTCCATTCTTCTTTCTAAGCGGCACAAGGTTTACAACCCAAGATGAATATCTAGTGGGCTGAATAATACTCCATCTCTCAACTTCTTTAACTCCTCTTGTATTTTCATGGATAGAAGTGGATTAATTGTCCTTTTCCTCTATCTAAATTGTTTAGTCTTGGCCTTAAGAGGGATCTCATGTTGAAACAAGTCTTCTCTATATGATTTTAGCTCGGAATAGGACCAAGCAAGGTAGTCTTGATATTTTTTCAAGATTTGGGCATAGGACTATTTTTCTTCTTTACTTAAATTTCTGCCCAACCAAACCTTTCCTTGGTTTTCCTTTGTTCCCAAGTCATGCTCTTCCACATCCCTTGAGGAAAACATGTTTCTAATTATGATGCAATCAATATTGTTAAAATTTGACTCAAGTGCAAGAAGACCTCTAGGAATGGTGTTTGTTTTCAATTGGATGATTTCTTTTCCAAAAAAAATATCTCTTCTTTCAGCCATACACACTATTGGTTCCAAATCAATATTTTGATTTTAAACTCACCTTGGTTTTGCAAGAACCTTAGCACTTGAGAATCATTATAAAACACTTGCCAATGTTTGATGTTGTTAGGGACGGTGGCCTAGTTAGCACTTTAATGTTGTATTAACAATAAGGTGAAAAGGTGAAATTTCTAAATCTAGAACTTAGCACTACCAAAATTTCAGCAACAACATTCAAAATTTTGTCATGGTGCATAATATTGAAGGAATCAAACACCTCAATGAAATCCCAAACCGCATGCTTGTATTGTTTCATATGCTGATTTTTTTAGCATACAATTTTCTTATTTGTTTGAAAACTAGCTCTGAGTCTCCCTTTGCAATGATGTCCTTGACACCATACTTCCATGCAATTCTCGGACCCAAAAAAAGGCTTCATACTCAGCAATGTTGTTAGTACGTTCAAAATTAAGCTTGAAGGAAAAAACAAATTCTTCTAAGGTACGAGAAATCAGAATTACACAAGCACCATTTCAAATTTGGAGCAAGCTCCATCAAATAGCAATGCCCAAGGAGAACATACCTTATCAAGGCACTTAGACTGATCCATTTTATTTTCTTTTCCATTATCAAAACTAATGAAATTTTCAACATCTACATCAGTAAAAAACAACACTTCATAGGAAGCATTGTTGGGATCTTCAATTAGGTGCAACATCTTCTTCTCACCATAAAGTTTAACCAGGATTCCCTCAATTGGAATGGTGGAAAAATACATGTCCATCGAACACTTCCACCAACACTTGCAGCCCATTTTCGTGACAAAATCATACCCCATTTGGCAGGCAAATCAACAATCACAACATCCAATTTTAAATTCCTCCCGGGATAAGATGCAAGCTGCACAACCAAACCTTTTACACAACCAACTACCGGCACTTCTCTTGAGTCCATAGCAATACAATTTTCATACGTTGTTGTTACTTTGATATACAACTCATTCATGACTTCTAAAGTCATGACATTACATGATGCTGCATCGAATCAAACATAAAATTGTGAAGTAGCCTTTCCTTTATAATCAAAGTTGTGAAAAATGGATCAACATTCAATTGGGAATCAACCAAAAATGTCCCCAAATATACCTCGAGTTGTCTCTCCAAGCTATGCTACTCTGCTGGTGGTGTTTCAAGGTCAAAAATGATTTGAGGAGGAGTCTCAACAACATTTACATTTCTTCCTGGAGTGATCTTCTCTTCCTTAAACCCCAAGTACTCAAATTCTCTCTTCTTATGCTCAGGAATTATAAGCAACTCAATGATTGGAACACTCACTTTAATTTGGCTCAATACTTGGGCTATGTCATATGGGACATTCTTTTGAAAAACAACATTGGAAGGGAGAAAAGAAGATTCATTAGATGGTAGTCGATTCTTGGTAGCTTGGGCATGAGGAGGACTGTAATTTTTGTTTGGGACAACAGAAATTTTGACAGTGCTTTCTCTCTTCTTTAGGAGCTTCTTTTAGTGTTATAGTCTTTATCTTGAGCTTACAACAACAATTCATCAACAATTGTCTATCTTCCTCCGAAGGGATTACACAATCATACTTCTTAATCATCAAAGCTCTTAAGTACTCAAAGTCATTGTTAGGAATATCAAAATCCTGCACTATACAAACTTCAAAAGCATGAGGGGGTAGAAAGACTTGTACCCGTTTGATGCAATACTAAAAGGTAGTAGTAGTCCTAGCACTTATTACTTCAGTAGATGTTTCTCCTCCCTCACGAGATTGAAGAATATCCCATCATGCAAATATCATCATCGGGTTCCATCCTCATTATCGCTTCATCAAATTATTGGTCCACTTCACATGGAGGATGAGGAAGAAAACATCTATCGCACTATTCTATATCAGCAACTTCATCAACAAGAAGTAACCACGATAGTTAGAGGGTCAGGAACTAATCTACTTTCACGTGCTTGGGGTTGTCTATTTCACCCTCCCATAGGTCCTTTACCTCTATCATCTTGTCTTTGATCACCACTAGGATGATTTCCAAATTTATCTTGTGCTTGCTACCAAGGCTGACCTTGTGAAGTCTGCCCAATTCCTTTCTTAGCTCTTGCTAACTTGTATGATATTTCTTTGACAGCCCCTGCCAAATTTTTCACAACCTCTTCTAAATCAGCACCTTTGCTAGCATTAGGTTTTTTAGGTTTATCAATTTTACACCATCTCTCTTGAGAGGTTTCCCAACATCCTTGATATTGTTTTCAATTTGAAGTGCCATGGTGAAAGCTTATCTTAGATTGGTTGGGTTCTTTTCTCTTAGGTAATAGGTTGCCTTCTTATCAAATGCATCTGCATATTTGATTAAACAAGATTCATCACAAGGCCTTAAACCAAAATGCAGCCTTCTCAAAGTTTTGTTAAACCTTGTGTTGAAGTCATGGAATGATTCATTAGGGTTCTTCTTGATATTCTCAAACTCAGATAAAAGAAATCTAGGATCAGTCTTGTCACCATATTGTAACCTAAATACATTTTTCATTTCAGTCCATGAATCAATAGAATTATCAGGTAGATCCTTGTACCAATGCCTAGCAACCTCTTCTAGTGTATGAATAAACAATTTGACATACACATCCTCAAACTCTATCTCAAAATCTTCCATCATATTATCAAAAAGTTTGAGATGTTGATCACCAGTAATCGCATTGTTACCCTGGAATTTTGGCAACCTATTTCTGACATCTTTTGGGACAGCTTTTGGGTAACCATCCACTCCTCTAGAATTTATAGGACCAAAGGTGTTAATAACAAATTGAGGTCTAGGCTGAGCCATATTGTTTGGTAGGGGTGATTTCGGAGGTGAAACAAGCTGATGAGGAGTGAGAGGTATTTGGGGAATGGGAATGAAAATTTCAAGATAGATCTCTCTTAAGGGCTCTCCTTCTTGATGATCTCTAGAAAATTTAGAAAATACATGTGTAGATTTAGGAGCAATCCTTTCAAATTCACAAGAAGGTCCCGTACCTAATGGGGAATTCAAATCAGCAATAGGATTGTCTGAATCAGATCCACTTGAAGAAGAATTGCAGTCCTCAATAATAGAATGCTCACTTTCAAACTCAACAATAGGGATATCCTTTCTTGCAGTCCTATCTCCAACAACCTTCCATACATTTCTTCCCTCTAGCTTTGAGTTTCTTGAATCTGCAAAAAAATATTAGCGAGTCCTTGATGAAGAGAGATGTTCTTCCTTCTAGTTTTGGCAGGATTAGCCACACAAAAATAAATGGAAGAAAGGTAAGACCAGTGGTATTTTCAAGATCAAATCGGGATGGAGTCGCCACTAAGGAATTTCACCTTATCTATGCAAGAAAGAACTAAAATAATTTGTCAAATGTTTTCTAGCACTGAAAAATCTGCAAAGCCTTATAAATAAATCAATCACAATGCAACCAAAGTGTATAAACTGCTGGGAAATGAAAAAGGGAAGATAGAACTTGAAAATTTTGCTTAAAACTTGCAGATCTGAAGCATAGAATGATATTTTTAAAATGTAGCAGCTCAAATACTTGAATACAAAATTCTCAAACTCTTCAAACACTCCACAAACACCAAGAAATTCCAAGAAGTCCCGTAATGGCACCACTCGTGTTGGTATCCAAATTTGTTCTCCTTTTCAGTTTGAGCAGCACCATAGATGTGTCATGGAGCTTAAAGATATATTAGACCATGTTGTTTGTCATTGGTAGCTGGGGATATGGTTTAGCTGGCACTCAAGTTTGTGGAGAAATGGATAATACTCCAATAGGACATGATCTTGTCCTAGCTATTTTAGGTTTTGCCTTGCAACCAAGGTAAGAGGACATATTTTGTAACCCTGTAATGGTGGAAGAGATGAAGATGTCCTTCTCTTTGCTTGAAATTATATGATGGAGAACTTGATGAAAACATGATCAACACCCCCGATTTGAACTCTCACAAATTGTCACTTCTCAAAACATGGGTATGTTCTCAAAACAAGGCAAAGGTTACTAGAGACATTTTAAATCCTGATCTGTTATGCATACTTTTGCAAATTGATTTTGATCATTTGAGGGTATATAAATGAAAATCAGGGATAGTACATGATAGGATCTTTGTTATTTAGATGATTTTTTGTGGGGGATTGACAAGAAAAAATGGGATAGATCATATCTTTGACAATCTCTACAATACTTGAACAACGATCAGATGAAATGCCTCAACTAATCAGGATGTTCTTTCAACCAGAAGAGGCACAAATGGAATCCCAAGTTGCACTCTTCACACAATATTTGAGAACTTGCCACAAAGGCTTGAAGTAAAGAACTCAATTAAACACAAAAATACTTGATCAAACCACGCCTAAGGTACCCCAAAAAGGCTTACAAGAAATCTCTGCTGATTAAGGAAGGTAAAGTGATTTTAAATTTGTTTATCTCCTTATCAGATGAACGATCTTCTGAATATGAGATTACAAATGCCACTAAACTACCAACTAGAAATGGAGATCCTGTGTGATTTCTAAAGAATTTCAATGTAAGATTGCAACAAGAACAATAAAAACTATTGGCATGCATTTAAAAATGATAACAGACATCATATTACCCAAAGAAAACACATATTTAACTCAAAATTGTCGATTCAACAGTAGGGGAGAGTTACATGAACAATCTAAGAGTTGTGTGATGGCTATACATTTGTAACCAACTCACATATATGAATTTCATACACATGAGACATTATCCTGGTTCTTTGGTGGATTTCCTAGAAAAATTGAGCTTTCTCTCAGAATTTACTCGTGATTTTCAACTCGCAACACTTTAAAATTTCTCCAAAATGCATTATATACCTCATGCCACATTGGAGCCTTCTTTCCCAAGCAAATAATATGCCATGTGATCAAGTTTTTTACAACAATTCTTCATGATTCAATGAAAATGACATCAAACAGAAAAACACTCGCATGTTGCCAAGTGTGCCAAAAAGAATAAATCATTACAAATATCTAGATCATTATCCATCATGGAGGCACGTTTTTCATCATTGAGGCATGAAAACACCCTTCTTCTCATGATCACCTTTTAAAACTACCTCTATAATTTTTGATTTTGTCATTTCATGTGTTTTCTCGGGCTGGGGAAAAAATTATTTCAAAAACACCTCAAATCAAAGAATTAAGCCATGAAAGTGATGCCAATGATCCTGGAAGGCCAAGACGACACAAAATCACTATAAATTTGATGAATTTTAATGCAAAATTTGTGATTCCAAGCTTCTGGAGGAAAAATGGTGGCCAAAAATGAAAATGCATAGTTGCCCTTGATCTGCTACGTGTCAAACTATGATTGGGAACAAATTTGGGCTTATTTTTGACCTTTTGACATCTTTGAAAAAATAGAAAAATTTGATCTTTTCCCCACCCCTCTCGCCTTTGAATTTTGGAGCTGACACGTGGGACATGGTGGGTCCTATTGAAATCGCACTTCAATTCTCCGCATTTTGACCTTTTTTGGAAATTGGGAAAATTTTCACTTTTTAACCCGAGGCCCACACCTCTAATTTTTCCCTCGCCACATGTCTCCTTGTGATTCGCTAGTGGGCCAGTGCATCAAATTTTTATTTTGAGTATTTTTGGCAAAAGGGAAAAACTTCCTTCCTTCCTCCATTGACCCACCTTACCCTCTGCCATGTTCCATCTCTCATTTGCAGAGGACCCATGGGATTATTCTTCATCTTATTCCCTTTAAGCCAAGGGAAAATTTCCCACTTTATCTCCACAGGCCCATGCCTCCGAAACTATCCCCACCACATGGCACTCTTCTATTTGCTATGGATCCAAGTCTTCCTTTCTTCCTTCAAACATATATTACAAATTTTAGGAAATGCACAAACTTCAATGTTGACCTGTTCCCCCCTTTGACCCTTAAAATGTTACACATGTCCATTTGTTATTGGCCACGGGATTTTGGGCCAAAAATTTTACTTTAACCTTTTTGTGAAAAAGGGAAAAAATCCCCATTTCCCTCCACCGCCCTGCCGATCCACTCGCGCATTTGTGTTGCCACGTGTCCTCCTCGATTAGAGTAGGGAAAAACTTGTTTTGAAACTTTATAAAATTAGAGAAAAAAACTCTAAGCCCCCACCACCCTGCATCCCCTCGGCCAACGAAAACATGCCATGTAGGCAATTTGGAAAAAACGGGGCCTCAGACCGAAAAATGCCCCATTTCCTTAAAAAGGTGAAAAATGAAAAGTTAGAGTACCTCCCCACCTTTCCTCGCCCAATGCAAACCCGCCACATTGCCAATACCTTTTGAGGATGAATTTGATGGGAAAATGATGCCCGTCTGACCGTCAAAACGTAAAAAATTCCAGGGATGCCCTAGAATTCAATTTTTCACCAAGGATGGCAGATTTTTCGATTTTGAATCAACTAAAGCATGATTTTACAACATTTTCGACCTTGGGATGGGATTTTCAATTCAAAAACAAGTGGGATTTGATTAATTTCAATTTTTCCATGATCTAGAAAAAGGGAAAAAGTCACAACCTGCAAATTTGGAAGTAATAGGGCATACAAAAAGGAAAACTTGGAATATTCCTTCAAATTTGGGAAAAACAACAAGTTTGTGAGCATTTTTAAAGCATCAAACTGAAGGGGAAGAATTTTAGACCATCAATTCAAAGGGTAAAACATTTTTGAGAAAATATAGACTTGGAAAATTAGGGCAACATGGTGTTAGCTGAAAAATGGCACCTACAGTTTGGACTGTCTTTTTAAAAAATGAAAATTACATGTGAAAGATTGCCTTTGTTTTGTTGAAGCTTGTTGTTGCCATGAATTGAGTCACATTTCTTATTTCAATGTTGTTGTGGCTCATGTGGCCAATGAAGAAGGATGGCTTCTCCTTTTCATTAGATGTCTTGGTTGGGTGGAGAGTGTTTCCTTTTCCCCTGTTCTTTTATGATCAATGGGATAATGATTGAATTTCATACTTCTATTTTGGAGCAGAGAAAGAAGACAATTTTGGCATTCCCTTGTGAGATTTATATTTGTAAAACCATTTCCCACTTCAAGTGGATGAAAATGTAATATGTTTTGTGCTGAAGAGTTACTATGTTTTGGAAGTGAAATCCCATTTGAATGTGGAAGGACATACTCGTAATTTTGTTCTGTGGAAGGAAAAGAAAGACTTGTATTCTGCCTTTTGAAATGAACTGGAAAGAAAGTCATAAAAGAATCATCCAAGTCAATAGAATTGTTTTATTCACCAAAAATGATATTGTTTTCATTGGGAATCTATGTTTGAAATATAGTATGAAATATCTGTTTGAAAAATTGAAAAGGAAATATGTGTGAAGAGAATATATTACTCTTTTCCTTTGGATTGTATGATTTGAAAATTACAATTGCATTATGGATTTTTGTACAACTTGATTTGAAAAAAACTTAACATTTTATATTTGATATGGAAATGAATGCATATATTAAAGTTTGGTAAATAAAAATATATCTGTTGTGCTCAAATATAGATTCTATTTTGTTTTCATTGTAAAATCTACAATTTTTAGCAAAAATTTACAGATCGACCCCGCGACTTGGGAAAATGAAATGTTATATTAAATTGGACATAGTATGGATAAAATGATCCCAAATAGACTGTAAATCTTAAGGAATTTTTATAAAACTTTGCAAATCGGGCATAGCTAAAATCTCGAGATTCGATTTGTTGGGAATTTTAAAATGATAATCAACCAAACAACTTAACCCTTTCAATCCATCCTAAATTCTTCCAAGTGAATTCCTCCATGTCTATTTTGCATGTTGAGAAAGAATTTAATGTTGGATTTGAACAAAATTATGTAAGTTAAAAATACCGAGTTCACCTAATTTGTGACATTTTTTTTTCACAAAATAGAACTTTAAAACTTTATTCAAATTAAAATTTTAATATTTATGTACAAAGAGGACGTCTATAAATTTCCATAAAGACCTCGTTTTCCAAAATCCGAGCTCCCTATCGAAAGTTACGGCCTCTGGAAGTTTTTACGTCATTTGGCTTCAAAAATAATCTAAGTTCAAAAAACAAAAGTTTCTTCCCTCGCCCTCTTCCGCGCCTAGGATAAAAGTTTCTTCTTGTACCCCTATTTTGTGCGAGAGAGAAAAATTTTGTTCCCACACCCTTCCTCCTTTGTGGCTGGTAGAAAAAATTTCTTCCCGTGTCCCTCTTCTATGCACTGGGAGAAATTTTTCTTCCCACGCCCCTCTTCAATGCCTGGGAGAAGAAGTTTCTTCTCGTGCCCTTCTTCCGTACCTAGGAGAAAAAGTTTATTCTTTTGCCCCTCTTCCACACCCATGAGAAAAAATTTCTTCTCGCTGCCTCCTTCTTTGCTTGGGAGAAATTTCTTTCCACGCTCCATAATAAGATCATCTAATTGTGCTAGGGATAAATTTCACTCTCTTAACGTTTTGTAAGGTGATTTGATAATTGTTGTAATGGAACTCGGAAATTTTGTGGTGAACAAAAAAAATAAAATTATCCCATAATTCTTCTAACTAAACCTACGTTCTTCTTGGGTCTCAAATGGGAGATTATAGAGGGTGTTACACTTGGTATGAGAGCCATGGGTTCAAAAGATTGGACCCTTGGGCACACTAGAAGAATCGAGACACAAACTTTAAAGCTAGTATAGTATTAAACCTATCACACTTTCAAATCTAGAGAACAAATTTGTTTGAAATTACATATTTAGTGAACATGAAAAAAAAATGTAGAATAATGATCTAACTCTCACCTTGGTCTCGTGTAAGAGGTGCGGAAAAGAAGAGGGGTATTTTCACATAGAACTAGACTTACCACCACCAGATCATGTTGTAGCAGCTATCCTACCATAGATTTTATAGACACTCCAGGATGTTAATGCCGCTTTACACGGAGGGACCGTAGGAGCACGTTCAGTTGGACATGATAGGGTGACATCCATTGAGGCTCATGCATCTCCTCAGCATAGCGAGGAGCATAGAGGAGAGAACTCCCATGTGGAGTCAGTCAAAGCAGAGTCACTATAGAGGGGACAAGGAGACCGAGTTTTAGGACACAGAGATAGGTCTCGGAGCCCTAGGCTTAGAGATGAGCATGCAGGGAGGCCTAGGGGTCATCAAATTATAGCTTCAGACCACATCAAGGAGGTCTTAAAGCTACAGCCATCACATTACTCTGGTGACATAGGTGGATTTCAGCAATGCCTAGTTAGTGAGATTGAGTGGATGCTTCATGCTTTGCCCTTTTCTCTAGTAACAAGAAAGCTCATGTTGTGATCCACCTACTAAGAGACAGATTAGGTGTCTTGTGGAGAATAGAGTAGTAGAAGATCCACGTGGATTCTGAGATAGTTACTTGGGAGCTCTTTGAGGAGAATTTTAGGAGAAGATATTTGTCACAGATGTTCATACAGCAGACGATAGATGAGTTTCATGACCTCAGACAGGCATCTCTTATAGTGGCTGAGTATGAGAGTAGATTTTTGGATCTACTCCAATATGTTGATTACATGCAGGGTGAGAAGGTACAAATCCACAGATTCCTCTGGGGCCTGAATCTTGACATTGGAGGTGCAGTTTCGATCCATTATCCACAGACATTAGTTGAGGCCATTGAGAATGACCATATAGTAGAGGAGACTCGGGGAAATACCTAGTAGGATAGATACTGATTCCGGAGCTACATCTAGCAGATGCAGGACAATAGATTGAGGGGGTTAGTACCTCCTCCTCATGGTGGAAAGGGTTCAACACATACATATTTTAGAGCATAACAACAATAGTAGCAGCAGCAGTTTTCCAACCTTATAGACCTCCACATAGATTCGATGCATAGAGGGGTTAGAGTATGGGGCCTCCTCCTATGGCTTCCATAAGGACACAATGTGCCCAGAGGGTACATTTAGTAGGAGCTTGCCACTAGAGACTTCAGCAGACCATAGCAAGATCATCAAGATCCACACCACAGAGCTCAGAGTACCGGTCGGACCTACTACACATGGGAGAGGATTAGGTTGTTGTTTTGGTTGTGGCATTGCTGGACATTTTGGAGAGACCGCCCTCAGAAACCTAATAACAAGGGTAAGACACGTATCTCAGAGCCTACCATTGGTGACATGGGGCATAGTCATTGGATCTATGTAGTGGCCGAGAACTTCCAGGCTAAGCATCAGAGTACTGTGATTGAGACCACAGGTAGCATTGGTGGTATTCCTACCTCCATTTTGTTTGATTCTAGTTCTTCAGATCCTTTTATTGCACCATCTTTAGTCGAGCGATGTAGGATGGTGCTAGTTAGGCAAGGTCTTAGTTGGGACATTGAGATGGTTTATGGAGCCAAGATCTTTGTAGAATCCTTAGTTAAAGAGTGTGTACTAGATTTGGGACCTTTTACCACTACCTCAGATCTTCATATCCTTCCTTTGGGCTCGTATGGAGGCATCTTGGGCATCGACAAGTTGTCTGCACACAGGGCCAAGATGGATTGTTACCATAAGACTATATCTTGTGTAGATTATCTAGGAGTTGATTCAGTTATTTCAAGTGTTAGAAGACATGTTTTCATTTGTACCATCTCCGCTATGTTGTTTAAGCAAAGGTGTACGACATGATTGTAAGATGTATGTTATTTCAATCGGTGATAGATCGAGAGAATGGAACTAGTGGACCGTCGCTAGATGATCAACCCCTCTTGAGAGATTTTTCGAGATGTTTTTCTAGGGAGCTACCAAGGTTACCGCCCCACATGAGATTGAATTTCATATATATATATAGTTCTTGGAGAAAATCCTATCTAATGAACACCATATTGGATGACCACACCGGAGCTCTATGAGCTCAAGTTACAACTTGAGGGCCTTTTGGAGAAAGGCCTAATCTGTCCTAGTGTATCCCCTTGGGGTGCACTGGGGATTGTTGTGAAGAAGAAGGATGGATCTTTGTGGTTGTGTATTGATTACCGCCGATTGAACAAGGTAACGATCAAGAATCATTATCCCCTTCCGCACATAGATGATTTGTTTGATCAGATGAAGGGACCCATAGTTTTCTATAAGTTTTATCTTAATTCAGGCTACAATCAGCTGAGGATTGCGGAGGCATAAATTTATAAGACAAATTTTCATACAAGATATGGGCACTATGATTTCACAAGTGGTGCATTTTCATTTGATGAATGCCCCTGCAATATTTATGAGCTTGAAGAATGGGGTATTCAAGACTTTCTTAGGTTGCTTTGTGCTCATCTTCCTAGATGAAATTTTGATCTACTCACATATGTGAGAAGAGCATGAGTGTCACCTTCACCAGGGTCTTTAGTGTCTTCATGATCAGTAGCTTTACGATAACTTGGAGAAGTGTGCATTCCTTTAGACATAGTTACAATATCACATCCAATCCTTCTAATATAAGATCCATTATGGATTGGCCAACACCCACTACTATGAGAGAGGAGCACAACTTCATGGTGTTAGCAGGTTATTACAAGAGGTTTGTTTAGGACTTCTCTTAGATTGTGCACCCCATTACTTCCCTTCAGTGGAAAGGGAAGAAGTTTGATTGGTCAGATAGATGTGAGCAGGCCTTCAGGACACTGAAGGAGTGCCTTATGACAACAATCATTCTTGTAGTGTTGGATCCACATGGTGATTTTTTTGTATACATGGATGCTTCTTTGGTAGGACTTTGAGGTGTATTAATGCAAAAGGGTAGAGCGGTGGCCTTTGAGTCTTACAAACTCAAATATTATGAGCTTAATTATCTGACTCATGATCTTGAGCTTATGGTAGTGGTTCACGCCTTGGTTCAATGGAGACATTTTCTTCTTGGTTAGAGATTCACACTCAGGACAGATCACTTGAGTCTTCACCACCTCTTCACAGAGCCCAATCTCAATGCTCATCAGTGGAATTGGATGAAGTTGCTTTGTGAGTATGACATGGAGATAGATCATGTGAAGGGGAAGGAGAATGTGGTTGCAGATGCTCTTAATAGAAGGAGACATGTGGTTATGGCCAATTCGGTGGGGCATGATTTGTAGATCAGGATTCTACAACAGCTTCCTTTTGACATATACATTACAAGTAGAGTAGATATTGCATCCCAGATACCCCTTGAAGGGAAGTTTTATGGTTTGTCATTAGAGGCAGATAGACTTCTCAAGCACATGAGTTAGATTTATGTTCCCAGAGATAGAGGCTTGAGGCATGACATCTCGACAAAGGCACACCATGCACCCTATTCAGATCATCTTGGGGTGAAATAGATGCACACTACCCTAAGATAGTTGTATCATTGGAGAGTACTTTAGAGAGACATGGCTCAGTTTTTGTCATGTTGTTTAGAGTGCCAGAAAGTGAAGGATGAGCATCAGCATCAAGTTGGCCTTCTATTTCCTCATGCTATATTGGAGTGGAAGTGGGACACCATTTCCATGGACTTCATTGTTAGGATATTGATGTCGAGATATCACCATGATGCCATCATGGTCACAATGGATAAATTGACAAAATTCACGTAGTTTTCTCTAGTGAAGACCACTTATACAGCTAGTGTAGTGGCATGGGTTTATCTAGATGATATTGTCAGGTTTTATGGGATTCTATGGAATATCATTTGTGAATGTGATCCCTTCTATAGTTCCCATTTTTGGATTTGAGTTTTGGGGGTTTCACATTTTGATATTTTGGGATTTCAAGATTTTAGGGTTTTCAGGATTTCTAGGTTTCATGGGTTTGGTTTTGGTGATTCAAGTAATTTTAGGTTTTTCATTAGCTTGACCTACACTACCAACTTTGAACTCCTGAAAGCCCAAAGTTTAAATTTCAAACTTCAACTTTCGGAAGTTTCTCCCTCCTTCATTACATTATTCACCGTGAGGTCACAAGACACCAAAACCCCAAATTTTACCTTCCTTTTATGCATTGACCTACAAATTTCTAAGCTTTCAAGTCCCTGTCTCCATGTTTCACTATTTTTCACTCAGGCCTACCTCTAAAAAATCACACCTCCGAAGTTTGAATTTTAGACTTCGGAGCTCCTTCATTTCCCAAACTCCTCTCGTAATGTTCTTGGTTTGCCTAAACATTCAATTGACCAATCGTGAAGTGTGATCTGCTCGCCAAGTTGATCCCTCATTTTTTCTCAATGGGGTCATGTTTTTCATAAAATATCCATGAATATTTAGAAGTGAAAAAATAAGTAGGAAAAAAACACTTTCAAGAGGACATGAGCACCCAAATCGCTAGTGTTGGATCTAGGGACTAGTGTACATTTAGATTCTCTGACTCTAAGTTTTTCTAGGTGGGATGGTATTTGATCCAATATTCATTTTATCTCTTTGAATTCACTATTAGGATTCCGATCACACGTGAACCTACAAAATAGATGACTAACTACATATGCCCACAAAACACACCAAATCTAATCATAAGTATTTAGAATGGGGAATCTGAGTAACCCCAATGGTCACCTAAAGAGTGAAATTATTACCAAGCGTTGCACTACATTTTAGAATCTATGTAGTTATTTATGCTTGTGTGTGTAATATGATGTATGTCTTGATATCTAAATTTTTGCCCCCCAACAAAATTGGATCATCCACGACCCCGTGTAGGAAGAAATTCAAGAAACTGTTTCATCGTATGATCCCATGCTTCAAATACAACAAAAAGTTATAGGAAGGCCTACAATGGAGTAGTAGGGTCAAGGAAGGAAGGAGAAAATAGAAGGAAGAAGGTTCAAAGTCCTTGGGCTCTACAAATGATTGTAACAAGAACCACAAACAACTAAGTATGGAGAAGACAGTGGAAGCTAGGAAGTGTCCAAAAGGCACACCTCCAAAGTTTAATCCAAAATATGGAGACTTAAACAAGTGCCAAGACTCCACGTGTCTAGAGCCCCAAAATTCACACCGATTGTTGAAATGTCTTCAACTCAACGGAAGGTGCCAAGTTTCCAAATGGCGTTACGTCAAAGATAAATCCAAATAGAAGAGACCTAAATGAGTGCGGTCTCACCACATAGTCCAAATAAAAAAGGTGGGACAAAGTGGGCCCAAAACTTGGCTATGTATAAGAGTGCAGGAGGAAGGCACCACGTGTCTTAATGACACTCCTTCAAAGGTAAAATCCAAAGTGGGTTTTCAAATGAGCATAGGCCTTCCACATGTCCCAGTCCAAAAAGGGATAGATTCGGGGGATGAATAGTCAAAGAAAATGTAGGCTAGTGGAGGATCCAACTATTAGCATGACGCTATTTCAGAGGTAAAATTTCAAGGCGGGTTTCCAAACAAGCGCCAGGCCTCCATGTGTCCAGGGTTAGATTTTTGGCCCGCTAAGCAAAGAGATTGAGGAAACATACAAAGGAACCAAAGGATCTTGCGAAAGATACTACATGTCAATTTGGCACAATTTAAGAAGTGAAAGGTAGGGGGTGAATATCTAAGATGTGCAAGGATGCCACGTGGACCTAGTATAGACACACTCTTTAAAATAATTCATGCCCGTGACCCAAATATTCAAATGGCCATATCTTTTGATTGGAAGATCATATTTGGTTGGGAGAAGACTTTCTCGAAATGTCTCCAAACCCTATATGCCATGGAAACATAAACTATCATTCTTAACAAGCTTTAGTGAGTGAAAAATGGGAAAACCTTTTCCACAACATTAATACAGAATCAAATTTCTTTAACTACCAGACTAGATTTAATTTGATCCACCGAGGAACTAGAATCGATAGATTGTAGGTGGATTTGAGAGGGGCATTGATTGATAGTGGTTAAGCTTTCAAAGTAGGATTCAATGCTTATCTCAAGGTGGTTGAAGCAGAATTCAAATTTTCCCTCATCTCTCTCTTATTCTTCCTATATATTTTAAAGGAGGGGCATATTCAAATGGTTGTTCATCCTTTCGCGCCTGCCCCCGTCTCTCTTTCTTCCTTAGGGTAGAATGCGGAGTATAATCCTCCTTTCAGGGATTTTTAATGTCATTTCCTTTCCTCTTTCCCACTGATGATGTACCATGTAACATTTTAGAGCAATACAATATGTTTCGTTATGCATCTGTCCATCCTTGGCTTATTTTGTTGTCTCTTCTTACCTCTCATCATTGCAGGGTAAAATATGCATACTCTAATGTTTGTAGCAGGTTCTGGAAGCTATGCTTAATGTTTTTTGAAGTGTTGTTCCATGTGAAATATATCTCTGGTCCATGGTGTATTATGTCTACCCTCTCCTCTGCTAACCTCTCTCCACTTTATGTTGTTGGATATTTGATTCAACCACTTCCTTTTCTGGTGTATCATCACATAGTGTAGGCTCTTTCTCCATATCTCTCTCTTTCTCCTTATCCCTTTGGAATGGTCAGATTAGGATAGAATAGGTTCTTCCTACACTCGAGTAGCTTGTGATTAGCAAGAAAGAACCAGCTTTCTCACGGAGGTCCATGTCAAGTTTTGCAAGTCCCACAGCTTGAGAGATGGTCCCATGTTGTGTAATCATACCATATGCCCCACCTCATAATTGGGCCATTTGGGGGTCTTTGTGACTCTGTACTAATAGTTTTGGCATGCCCGATGGCACAATGCGGTTAGATTTTCCATCTTTCCAAAGTTGTATCATTACAACTACAAATCGTAAGGCACCGTGTGACCACACTAAAAGTTTTGGCACACCCACTAGGACATATCTAAATCACCTTACCACATCATCTTACCAGGTTGGTGTGTTCTTGCTAAGGTTCAGCCTTTTATGGATAATGCAAGCACATCTGGTGACTCCATCTATTCAATAACCCATCCTCTAAGTTACAAACCTTTTCCATCCATTTCTACTCATTTTCATTCATTTTCTCCCATTCCATGAGGTTGTGCAATCATGGCTTCATTTCCTTCTTGGAACTCACACTTGCAGCAACAATAGTGTAATCCACCTCTAATGCATTTCCCAACTCCTCCAGATCAACATTATTATCAGATCCAAAATAATCATGCTTACCCATATGAGCATTACCAAAACTAGTTTGGCTATGGAGATTATCAAGAACAAGGGTATGCATACAATGAAAATATTCAAATAGAAGAAGTTAATCTGCTAGAGAAGATTCAAAAAATGGAGGTGGCATGGTTCGCTTAAGGGCCATAAAGCACACATGAAGGCATTCAAGATTGGTTGTAGGGAATATTTTCTATGGGAAGCCACTTTTCTAAGACATTACATACCTCAAGAGAACCTTGTCTTCATAGTTGAAGCGCTACCTAAATATACATAGTGGATTGAGGATATTGAGGCTTATGAGTTGGACCCAAGACAACCTTATCAATGGGTAAGTTGAATAAGAGTTTGAGCTTTCAAAGTAGGATTCAATGCTTGACTCAATGGGTAATGTTGAATAAGAGTTTGAGATTTCAAAATTCATGTTTTAAGATGAGGGGAATCATGGTGAGCAAGTTTCAAATCGTGAGGAGGACACCATGGTGGAGGTTGGGCATATGCAACAAGATAAAAAGGAGGAAGATTATCTCATCGACTTGGACGATTGCTTTGATGGAAAAGAGCCTATGGAGATCACATCAATTTCTTCTCCATCATCCACTTTTCAAGCACACAAACCTATTGCCATGAAGGAGGACATTCAAGAACAACAACCTATGTCTCACAACATCCCTCTAGAACCAAGGTTGGAAGATATGAGTCTTCCATATTCTTCACAAGAGAAGGACGAAGAATAGAAATCTCCAAGTCTAGTTGAAGAGGAGCATATGGAGGTGACCAAGATAGATTCAGAGGAACTGAATCATGAGCTGGTTGCACAAGAAAATATAGACCCCTCTCCCATTCAACCTCTCCAAAAAAATTATTTTTTGGAAGATCCTGAACTCACTAGCTTCATGTTTGAAGATAAAGCTTCATATGGTGAAGATAATCAAGATTTTAAGATCACCATGCAAGGGGAGAGACCTTGCTATAACAGACATTAAAGATTTTAATTTCCAATTAGACTCAAAATAATGTTTTGATGAAAAGAAGCCAGTTGAAATTGCGATCTTTTCTCCCTCATCATTCATTCTTCAACCACAAGAACCTGCCACCATGGAAGAGAACATGCAAGCATAACCTACAGTTTACAACCTTCCTTCTGAATCAAAGTTGGAAGATTTTGATCTTCCAAAAGTCATACCTACTACAAAGGAAGAGAAATATTATGAGGCTCTCATCCCTCTCACACCATCCATCCAAGAAGGTCCACAAAAAGAATCCATTTTTGGAGTTAAATTTCAGAGTAAATGGAACATTCAAAGGACCGAGACCATGCCCAATCAGTACTTGGCTTCATCGGAGCCACGTGAGAAGCCAAAACAAGTCATGCCTAATCTAAGGCATGAGGGTGAGTATCAAAGTACTAAGGGTCATCATCAACAACTCCAAGGGTCTAATGCCAATCGGGTTAAGGAGGTATTTTTGGTTGATGTTGATACCTTGATGATTTGGGTGGAGGACCGACTTATTGTCAATTTTACACTCATACAAGTAGCAATATTCAGTGTCAAATAATTTGCATGGATGCCCCTTTTGAGAAAAGGAAGTTATTTCTCCCTACCTGTGGCAGTCTTTGTTTAAGATTTTATTTCTCTCTGGTTAGTTTAGGAGTAGGAGTAAACTTTGTTTTCAAGCAAAATAAGTGCTTGTGCAAACTCTACATGTCTCATTTAAGGCATGCATGATTTTTTATTTGTACATAAGTTTTGTTTACATTGCTCTAGATCTACCAAGGCTAGGCCCTTTAGTATTCATATGTGAGAAGACCCATAGTTTTCTGTAATAATTGCTAATTTCAAAATAAAACATATGCAGAGAAACTAAAAATGTTTTAGAGATAATCTATTTCTGGGGCAGGTTTAGGTTCAGCAAGTGTAAATGGTTGGGCTCATGGATCGAGACGAGATCAAGTATCACACTATCATTCTTGACTCGATGCCAAATGGATTATTCAAGGCTACTAGTCTCTTCATCGAGCAGGAAGATGCTCCTACGAGTCACCAATTGTTATCTCAATTTTTGCCCCCGACAAAATTGGATCATCCACGACACCGTGTAGGAAGAAATTCAAGAAACGATTACATCGTACAAGCCCATGCTTCAAATCCAAGAAAAACTTACAGGAATGATCTACAATGGAGTACCAGGGTAGGGGAAGGAGCAAGAGGATCAAAGGAAAAGAAATGGAGAAGGTTTGAAATCTTCGAGCTCTGTAAACGATTAAGAATGAGCACAAAAATGACTAAGTATGGAGGAGACAACGCAAACTGCCAAGTGTCCAAATGGTGAACCTCAAAATATTAATCCAAACTTCAAATAATCAAACAAGTTCCAAGCCTCTACGCGTTGAGAGCCCCAAAAGTCACACCGGTCATTGAAAAGTCTTCGACTCAGCAGAAGGTGTCAAGTGTGCAAATGGTGCTACTTCAAAGATAAATCCAAAGAGTGCAGACCCAAATGAGCATGGTCTCACCACGTAGTCCAAATTAAAAAGGTGGGACAAAGCGGGCCCAAAAATTTTGTTAAGTATAAGAGTGTAAGCGGAAGGCACCACATGTCCTAACGACGCTTCTTCAAACGTAAAATCTAAAGCGGGTTTTCAAATGAGCACAAGCCTTCCACGTGTCCCAGGTCAAAAAAGGGACAGAGTCAGGGGTTGAATAGTCAAATAAAAGGAAGGCCAGTGGATGGAGCCAAGTGTCAGTATGGTGCTCTTTCAAAGGTAAAATTTGGGGCGGATTTCCAAATAAACGCCAGGCCTCCACGTGTCCAAGGTAAGACTTTTGGCCCGCCAACAAAATAGACTAAGGAAAAATACAAAGTAACCTAAGGATCTCGTGGAAGCCACCACATGTCAATTTGGTGCAATATCAGAAGTGAAAAGTAGGAGGAGAATCTCCAAGATGCACAAGGCTGCCACGTGGACCCGGTACAGAGAGACTCTTTAAAATATTACGCGCCCATGACCCAAATATTCAAATGGCCATATATTTTGACTCAAAGTTCAGATTTTGGTGGGAGAAGAATTTTTAGAAACATATCAAGACTCTCTATGCCATGGAAACATAAAATATCATTCTTAACAAGATTTATTGGGTAAAAAATGGGAAAAAATTTTCCGGACCATTAATAATGAGAATCACATTAATATAGACTAGATTTTATTTGATCCCATGAGGAACCAAAATAGAAATATTGTAGGTAGATTTGAGAGTAGAATTGATTGATAGTGGTTAAGATTTCAAAGAAGGATTCAATTCATATCTCGAGGTGGTTGAAGTAGGATTCAAATTTTTCCCTCCTATCTCTCTTATTATTCCTATATATTATGAAGGAAGGACATATTCAAACAAATGTTCATCCTTTCTCGGCTTGCTCCCCTCTCTCTTTCTTCCTTAAGGTATAATCCGAGTCTAACCCTCCTTTTAGGGCTTTGTAATGGCATTTCATTGCCTCTTTCCCACCGATGATGTAGTGTAACATTTTGGAGCAATAAAATTTGTTTCATGATGCACCTGTCCATCCTTGGCTTATTTTGTATCTTTTCTTACCTCTCATCATCAGGGTATAGTATGCATAGTCTAATGTTTTTCTAGGTTATGGGAGATGTGCTTAATCAGTTTTGAAGTGATTTATATGTAAAATCTATCTTTCATCCATGTTGCATTCTATCCACCCTCTCCTCTGCTCACATCTCTCCACTTTAGGTAGTCAGATCTGTGATTCAACCACTTCCATTTCTGGTGTATCACCGCTTAGTGTAGGCCCTTTCATCCTCTCTCTCTTTCTCTCTATCTCCTTGGAATGGTTAGATTAGGATAGAATAGGTTCTACCTGCGCTAGAGTAGCTTGTGGAAGGTATATTAGGAAGTAAGAATCAACTTTCTCCGGACGTCCATCTCGAAATTTTACAAATCCCACAGCTTGAGATATGGTCCCATGTTGTGTAATCACACTGGATGCCCCACCTCACAATAAGGACATTCGGGGGTGTTGTGATTCTGCACTAACATATCCCTTGTGTAAGTTACAAAATGATAGCATACTAGATCTAGATTTCTCCAACTATGCAAATGTTTGTGATGGAATAAAATAAAATTTCCCACCTATGTTGTATATGCAGAGTGTTGTATATCTTTCCCCTTGTATGAGTGTGCTAGATAAATTTATTTTAGACGTTCTTTTTCCTTGATGCAATTTTAGGTGATGGTAGATAATGCTTATAATGTTTGGTCTTTTATTTTGGAGAAATAACTAAGTATATATTTGATTCCCTTGTTTGAACTTTGTAATTTATAATTGAAAGGAAAACTAAAAGTTGTAAAAGGTGATGAAGAGCTTAAAGAAACCCAAAAGAGTAATAAAATGATAGCAATGGTCAAGAGCACCCATGAGGGACAAGAGCACTGGGCATTTTTGTCCGAATGGGAACTAGTGTATGAGGCCATAAAAGATAAATCATTCAAGTATCACCAAGGTTGTAAGATGTGTATGAACAGTAAGAATGCAAAGGATAATGCAAAAGGCCAAAAGCGATTACCAACCATTATTTTTCTTGCTCGGGAATCCTGTATACATTACAATATTTTAAGACTTAAAATTGTTACAAGTGCGAGACTTTGTGTCTACGAGATCTACATATATTATCTTCATAAAACAGAGCTATTACATTTATGACTATACTTGTTCCCACACGGGGTTTGATTTTCCTATTGTGTGTATTAACTATTTAAGAGTCACATAAAACATGTGAAGTTTACACTTACGTACTTCATATCATAGGAAACACTTTTAACATCTAGATGTTTTTCTTGAATACATTATATATTAGGCCTACAAACTACATATATTGATGAGGTTGACATCTTATTATGTTTACAACATTTCATTATTTTACTTTAATACTAATGGTCCATGTAATCCCTTATATTTGATATATATATAATTGCAAATTTCTTCATGCAATTCAAAATATTCTCATATAATATTTCTCTTGTGTTATTTTTAATCCTCCAATATACTCACTTTTTCCCTTGTATGAAAGAACCACATTATGGTTATCTTTAAGCACACACCATTTTATAATTATACTAACCATAAGATATACACATACATACAAATATAGAAAAGACACGAGATATGGATTTCAAAGGGAATCTTTGTGGTTTTTCAACATATCATGTCTAGTTCAATTTATTTATTTTTTCCATAGATTTCAATAGTTGATTGATTATGTAGATATTCATGTTAACTACACATGTTTCATGTATGTTGTAGGGGGAAAATATTGCAAATCCTATACAATAGAAGTGTTTTGATGTGGTTATGAAACTACAACATATTTTAATCTACAAAAATATTTTTACATTGCTATGTATGGACATGCATGTGAAACAAAGTAGGTAATATTGATCACACCATTTTTGGCATAAGATAAGTCAATATTTATAGTTCTAGATTATTTGTGTTTTTATTTAATATTGTTCTAAATTAGGATCTTTTTGGCATTTGGTCATTTTTTTTTATCGGGTTTTGAGAAGTTTGTTGTGTTTTGTTTGACTTTCAATGGTTTCAATTTTCTATTATTCGTTGCAATTTTTTTCTTTTATCAACTTTATTTATTTTATATTCATTTATTTTTGCTTCCCCTTCTTTTTCTTTTCTCTCTCTTACTTATATTTCTCTTTTATGATATTTGTTTCTAGAACCCCATAATTACAATTTTACTCAATTAGAACCCTACTATTAATGTATGGTTTTTCTTATCATTTTGGTTTCTCCTTCAAGATTTTGTTTCAGGTTATGTTAGGGTTTTTATTCCTATTTTCATATTTAATTGTATGTTATGTGTAACACCCGAAAACACAACCCACTTGAGACCCAAGAACAACCTAGGATTAGTTAGGAAAATTATGGAATAATTTTTTTTGTTTAAAAGGGTCTACAACAAGGTTACAAGACAACAGTTGTTGCAAACAATTTTTGAGGACAAATACTATTAATAGCTTATATTTTTATTAATACGATAATTATAAAGGATGACAAGGTCAAAACTTAGGGTTAGAATGTTCAAAAGGTTAAGAAGGTAATTTCTCACCATACCCTCTCACTAACTAGCCTAAAAGGTTCGACCTAATTTTTTTAAAAATAATCTAATTAAAAAATCCTCTAAATCATTCCCATTAGATAGTAAATTTCTTCACCTTTCCAATGATATAATGAAGTTCTTCTAACTCCTCATAAAACTCAAGTTATAGGTTGGCGGGCCTTAAGGTGAATATTTTCCCCAAGAGTGGGCTTATGGGCCTAAGGGAGAAAATTTTCACCAGGGGAAAATCTGCGGGCCGCGGGGAGAAATTTTTCCTGGAGGAGAAGTCAGGTCGGCAGAGCTATGGGAGACATTTTGTAATTTTTTTCACTTGGGAAAAAATCCACCTTTGCATTCGTGCTCCCACAAGTCCGCAAGTCCGTTAGGGACATGTGGCACATCAAAAGCCAACGCGGGAAAAGTGGGACAACGGGGATAGAATAATTTTAACACCATCGAGGGAAAAAAGGGTAAAATTCACCCGCCCCTCCGCCGATGCCTCGCGATGCCACATGGAAGATCCTTATTGGTGGCGTGTCAATGGGTCGGTGGAGGAAACTAGGAAAAGTTTCCAAATTTTAATTTCACAAGCACCAAGGTTAAAAAGGGATTCCGCCCTCTTGAAGAGCCTCGTTAAATCGTATGGTAGATCCGATTGGCTGCGAGACCTATGGGGATGTGGGGGAAACTTATAATTTTTTCCCAAAAAAAATCGAGGTAGTAAACAAAAAAAAAGGGATCCGCTCCTTCGCCGACGCCCTCATGAGGCCATGTGGCATCTTTCGATTAGCTGCGGGTCAACGGAGAAATTTGGAAAACTTTCGTAAAAAAATTAAGTTTGATTTTACGGGCCCACGAAGAAGACAAAGGAAAAAGTGGGGCGGGTCCATGGGGAAATTTTTCCAAAATTTATATTTGATGGTTAGAATAAATTTTTGAAGCCAAACTGAAGTAAAACTTCAAAAGGCCATAACTTTTGATAGAAAGCTAATTTTTGGAAAAAGAGGACTTTACGAAAATATCTCAAGACCTCTTTCCAAAGGAATCATTAATTTTATATTTTAATAAATTTTAAGGGGTCAATTTTGTGAAAACGTTACGGAGCTCTTACGGTGCAAATTGATAAATTTTAACTAATAAAATTTGTTCAATTTGATCTTCTTCCTATATAAAAATTTCAAATATACATGGATCGGTGTTATTACGTGGAATTAGGATAGGTTTGAAAGGTAAAACTATTTGATTGAGTTCCAATTCAATATTTTACAATTTTAACAACAAACAAATGTGAAAATTTTGAACTCAATGTTGCATAGTTTTGAAACATTTCCTTTAATAGTTTTTGTCTAATTGAACTCATTTATATCCTATTATTAAATTTTAATTTTTTTGTTATTTATTGATTCTAGGTTCGAACTATGCATTTTAGAGAAATTATTTTCTAGTTGAAATACAAAATAGAGATCAAATTTGAAAAGGTCTTGTTAGTGTGAAATCACAACACCCCCAAATGAGTTCTAAAAATTTAATTTTCTAAGGCAAACTCATCTGGTGTGATTGCATAACATTGAACTTCCCCAAGGTGTGGGACCTTGCAAATGGGAAAGCTCTCTAGGAGAAGGTTTGTTCCTCTTCCTAAAAACTATCCACAAGCTATTCTAGTGAAGGAAAGCTAATCTAATCCTAATTTAACTTCCAAGGAGACAAGGAGAGAAAGAAAGTGAGGAAAAACAGAGCCTACACTAAAATGGTGATACACCAGAGAAGGAAGTGAGATATTCTGTTGAGGGAGAAAGAAACAGAGAAAATGGAGATGAGGGAGGTCAGACAAAAGTGACACGGCCTAGATCTTCAAATTCACCATTAAAATCCATGAAACACAACATCCTACACCTGCAAATGTGAAATACATGCACAAAAAAACAAATCTGGAATGGAGAGGCATGGAGAAACAACAAAATGATGCAAAGGATTGAAGAAGACCACAAAAACGTGTTTTTATTTCTCTAGAAGGTGCACAAACCATTAAATTTCTGAAATAGAGGCACAAATACATTTGTTAGGCATGGGAGAAGGTTCGCTACTCAAAAATGGCATCAAGAAACAAATTTGACAAGAGTTTCTCTATGCCTAGAATCTCTCTCCTTCTCAAACGAGAAGTGTTAGAGTATATATAGAAAGAAAAGAGAGAGAAGAGGGAAAAGTGGAATCCTATTTCAACCACCCCGGATATGCATCAAAACCCACTTTGAAAGTTCAACCACTGAATATCAATGCGTTCTAAAAATCCACCCACAATATGTCTTTTCTAGTTCCCCAACGGATCAAATCGAATCGGATCTGGTAGTTGAAGAGATTGGATTCTTCATTAATGGCCTGGAAGAATCTTCTTCATTTGTTACCTACCAAGGCATGAAAAATTATTTTTAATCCTTTCATGGCATAGAGGACATCAAGACACTTCCAACGGTGTCATATTCACAATATTTTGAGCCATGAGTAGAAAGATATGCCCCTTCAAAGTTTGTATCGGGTCCGTACAGGTGTGCGGGAAAACAACTTGAAAAATGCGTCCCCTTTAATATGGGACACATGGCAGCAAGATTAGAGAAAAAATTGGGTTTGTGGGTTCATAATTTACCTTTTTCCCTTTTTATGAAACATAAAACTCAAAAACTCCGTGGCCTCAAACCTATGCCTTGACTCAACTTGACCATTTTCCCTACCTTTGTTTCATCCTGAGACACGTGGAGATGTAGCGCTTGTTTGAGCTTTTCTTTTTGGATTCATCTTTGGAGAAGCACCGCTAGGACATGTGGTTCTCCTTGTTGGTTCTACTCCTTCATTTATGAGCCCACCTATAACCTCTTTTTCATCTTGGAATGTGAGCTTGCGGGTCTTAGTTGTTTCCTTCATAATTTCCTTATGTGTAGGAGTTGTCTTGACCAAATTTTCTGGGGGGAAAGTTTGGGATATAAATTTGGTGACTTATGGGGAGATTTTCCTTCTAGATGAAGAGACCAATGGCCTTGGATCATCCATTGGACTAGAGTCAAGAATGATGTTACGACATTGATCCTTCGTATAAAATGGACTCCCGACTCTATGTACTTTGTTGACCTCTGCCTAAATTTGAATCCTCCAAGCACGTCAGCACTCTCAATTTTCATAAGAAAATCTTAAAATGAAGTTTCTAAGAGTATAAAATTGTATTGACCCAGGCTTTCACCTGTCCCTAAAATGGACTGTTTCAAAATGGCTTAAGTTTGCTCTGGATTTGTTCCCTTTTGGAGCTAGCAACTATTATAGACCGTTATGAGTCTTCTTGCCATGAATATTGAAGAGCCTAGCCTTATGCACCCTTGGAGAAAAATGGACAAAACTTATATACAAAGACCAAATCATACATGCCTCAAATGAGACATGTAGAGTGTGCATAAGCACTTCTTCTGCTGAAAGAAAAATCTACTCCTACTCCTAAACTAACTAGAGGGAAATAATGCTAAACAAATCCTACAACAGGCAGGGAGAAGTAGCTTCCCTTTCTCAAGAGGGGCAGCCATGCAAATGATTTGACACTAAATATAGCTGCCAGTATGAGTGAAAAACTAGCTATAAGCCTGTCCTCCACCCAAATCATCAAGGTATCAACATTAATGGAAAATACCTCCTCAAGATGACCAACATTGGAATCCTTGAGGCATTGATGGTGATCCTTGGTACTTTGATGCTCATCCTCATGCCCTGAAGTAGGCATGACTTGTTTTGGTTTCTCCTTTGGCTCCAATGAAGCCAAGTACCTGATTGGGCACGATCTGATCCTTTGGATGTGCCCATTTCTCTAAAATTCAACTCCAAAAATGGATTCTTCTTGTGGTCATTCATGGGTGGATGGTGTGGGAGAGGTGGGGTATTCATTATTTCCTTCCTCCTCCTGAGAATAACATGGAAGATTAAGATCCTCCAACCTTGGTTCAAGAGAGCCGTTGTGAGATGTAGGTTTTTTTCCTTGGATGTTCTCCTCCGTGGCATCAGACTCATCTTCTTGGAAGGTGGATGATGGAGGATCAAATGATGTGATCTCCTCGGGATCCTCTCCATCTAGACAATCCTTCAAGTGAGATAGATAACTTACCTCCTCGTTGTCTTGTTGCGTGTGTTGACCTCCTCCATGGTGTCCTTTGAATCTATAATTTTCTCACCATGGTTCCCCTCATATTTAAACATGAAGTTTGAAATCTCAAACTCTTATTCGAAATTAGAGTTTGAAGGGGATGAAGTAGGAGGAAGAACTGAAGGTTCTTCTATGGATTTTTCTACACTTGTTGCCTCTGAAACCAAATGGTTCTCCTCCAGAACCAAGCCCTCTGGAGCTAACTAATTTTCATCTAGAACAGGCACCCATATGATTTCCTCTTCGAATCGGATTTGTGTGAGTCACACCATTCTTCAACTGTCCTACAGTCATCTAACATGATGATGTTTTTTGGGGAAGGCACATTAGTAGGGGGATGTTCATTTATGGTACAACTAGGTAGAGGGACTTGGAAGAAAATGGGAGGATGGACATAGAAGGGATGGAAGGTGCACTATATTTTTGAGCCCCCATTCCTTTTGCCCACTCTGTAATCTAGGGCAACATCTCAGTGATGAGGTGTAACTTGTGTTGGGAGCTAAACCACCATAGTACAGGGCCGACCCATGGACAAGGGGCCTTGTAGCTAACTTCAACTACCATTATGGAGCACTTGAATCTGAGCTGCATCATGTCCATCATAATCTTTTGCATCTACCTCTCAAAACCAGCCTCGACCAAGGAGTTTCCACCATCATCTTCATAAATGTGTTCTTCATAAAAAAATTTAGGAAAAAGTGGATTGTATGCATTTTTGGGATAATGGGGCTTATAAAACTGATTTGGAGGAGGATTTTGAAATTGTGGGGATGGAGGGAAATAGTTCTATTACTGCAATTGAGAATTCCATGGTGGGAAATAAGTCATGATTGCACAAATTCATGGGATTGTAGAAGATGATGGAGATGGAAGAAATAATGGGTGGAAATGGATGGCAAGAAGGTTTGCAACTCATAATATGGGTTGTTGACTAGATGGAGTCACCAGATGTGCTTGAAAGTGCCTCCAAAGGCTGAAATATTCACTAAGAGCACATCGAACCTAATGAAGTGAAGTGGTAAGGTGCTTGGACTGTCCCACTAGGTGTGCAGAGCTGTTAGTGTGAAATCACAAGACCCCCAAATGAGTTCTAAAAATATACTTTTCTAAGGCAGAATCATCTAGTGTGATTGCATAACATTGAACTTCCCCAAGGTGTGGGACCTTACGAATGGGAAAGATCTCAAGAGAAGGTTGGTTCCTCTTCCTAAACTACCTACCACAAACTATTCCAGTGTAGGAAAGATAATCTAATCCTAATATAACTATTCTAAGGAAACAAGGACAAAAAGAAAGCGAGTAAAAATTGAGGTTACACTAAAATGGTGATACACAAGAGAAGGGAGAGAGATATTCTGTTAAGGGAGAAAGTAACAGAGAAAATGGAGATGAAGGAGGTTAGTAAAAAGTGACACAACCCAGATCTTCAAATTCACCATAAACTCCATGAAAAACAACATCCTGCACCTATAAACATGAAATACATGCACAAAAAAACAAATTAGAAGGGAGAATCATGGAGAAACAACAAAACGATGCAAATGGTTGAAGAACACCACAAAAACATGTTTTTATTGCTTTAGAAGGTGCACAAATAATTAAATTTCTGGAATAGAGGCACAAATACATTTTCCAGGCATGGGAGAATGTTCTCTTCTCAAAATTAGAGTTGAGAAACAAATTGAAGAGTTTATCTATGCCCAAAATGTCTCTCCTTCTCAAACGAGAAGTGTTATAGTATATATAGAAAGAAAAGAGAGAGAAGAGGGAAAATTTGAATCCTATTTCAACCACCCCGGGATATGCATCGAATCCCACTTTGAAAGTTCAACCACTGAATATCAATGCCTTCTACAAATCCACCCACAATATGTCACTTATGGTTCTCCAACGGATCGAATCAAATCAGATTTGGTAGTTGAAGAGATTGGATTCTGCATTAATGGTTTAGAATACTCTTGTTCATTTTTTACCTACTAGGGCCTGAAAAATTATTTTTAATCCTTTCATGGTGTAGAGTACATCGAGACGCTTCCAACGGTGTCAAATTTGCAATATTTTGAGCCCTGAGTTGAAAGATATGCCCCTTCAAATTTTTTATCAGGTCCGTACAGGAGGGCGGGAAAACAACTTGAAAAATGGGTCCCCTTTGATATGGGACACGTGGAAACAGTTTAGAGCAAAAATTGGGTTTGCGGGTCCGTAATTTACCTTTTCCCCTTTTTATGAAATGTAAAACTTAGAAAACCCCCGTGGCCACGAAGATCCGCCTTTTGACTCTACTTGACCATCTCGCTTGCCTCCGTTTCATCCTGAAACACGTGAGATGTGGTGCTTGTTTGAGCTTGTTTGTTTGGATTCATCTTTGGAAAAGCACCGCAAGGACACGTGGGTCTCTCTGCTAGCACTTCTCCTTCATTTCCGAGCCTACTTGTAACTTGTTTTCATCCTAGAATGTGAGCTCGGAGAGTGCAGTCGTTTCCTTCATAATTTCCTTATGTGCGGGAGAATATTTTTGACCAAATGTTGGGGCGAATTTTGGATATCAAGTCTATTTATCATTTTCCATCTTCCAAGTGTGGAAATTCATTCCAATCCTAGTCTAATACATTTAGTTGATTTAATCAACCATTTAATAGCTAAAATGTAAATTCTGATTTCCAATCTTAACATATTTCAAAGGAGAATGGAGCATTATATTTTCTTCACACGCATTTCTTCTTTTGAAGAGATATTTCAAAACACAATAGATGATCAAATTCAATACAACAATACAGATTGAAAAATTTAATGCAATCCTTTATCGATTTCAAAATACAACTTTACAACTTTTATTTCATTCCTCAAATAAATTTATTTCACATTCCTTCTAGGAAAAAATAGAGTTTATTCTCTTTTACATTTCACTTTACAACTTTCATAAACAATACAACATTTTTCCATTACTAAACATTTACAAGTTCATCCACTTCTAGTGGGAAGGGTGGGAAAATTACTTGAAAAATGGTTCCCTTTTGAGATGGGACACATGGCAGCTAGATTAGAGCAAAAATCAGGTTTGTGGGTCTATAATTAACCTTTTCCCCTTTTCATGAAATGCAAAACTCAGAAAACCCTTGAAGCCCCGAAGCTCTGGCTTTTCACTCTACTTGACTATTTTCCCCTACCTCTATTTCATCTTGAGACACATGGAGATGCGGCACTTGTTTGATCTTCTCTTTTTGGATTCATCTTTGGAGAAGCACCACTAAGACACATGGCTCTCTTTACTGGCTCTTCTCCTTCATTTCTAAGCCCACATGTAACGTGTTTTTCATCCTAGAATGTGAGCTCGTGGGTTTGAGTCATTTCCTTCATAATTTCCTTATGTGCAGGAGTTGTCTTGACCAAATTTTCTAAGGGGCGAATTTGGGATAATAGGTCTATTTATCATTTTCCATCTTCTAAGTGTGGAAATTCATTCCAATCTGAGTCTAATACATTTAGTTGATTCAATTAATCACTTAATAGCCAAAATGCAAAGTTTGATTTCCAATCTTAACGTATTTCAAAGGAGAATGGAGCATTTAATTTTCTTCACACGCATTTCTTCTTTCAACAGATATTTCAAAACATAATAGATGATCAAATTCAATACAACAATACATATTGAAAAAGGCAATGCAATCCTTTATAGATTCCAAAATACAACTTTACAACTTTTCTTTCATACCTTGAATACAATTTCTTTCACATTCCTTCAAGGCAAAAACAAAGTTTATTCTCTTTTACATTTCAATTTGATCACAACAAGAGTAGGGAAAGGCAGCACTTGTCCACCCAACCGAGACATCCAATGAAGAGGAGAATTCATCCTTCTTCATTGGCCCCGGATCCCCAACAATAATGCAATAGAAGATGTGATTCAACTCATGGTAACAATGGGCTTCCACAAACACACATGTAGATTTTACATATAAAAACACGGTCCAAAAAAAAATTAGTTTGCAACTACATTAGAGACACCACAAACAAAATTAAGGCTTCAAGTAAGCCAAAGGATCAAGAAACTATAGGGGCTGTTACGTATGCCTCCCAATGGGGAAATGGGTATCACCACCTAAATTTCAAATCACCAAAATATAGTATATCAAAACACATACATTACTTATGCCTCCCCCAAGTACCCCTTATTCCTGACATTTCTTACGCCTCCCCAACATCTTATGGCACCCCATAAAAGTAAGTAAATGCAAGCTATTTCTTTGCAACGTATAACCAAAATCCCAACTCCCTCCACACTTATACCTCCCAAAACACACTTGTGCATCCCACAAAAAAACCCCATAGTCTTTTCTTACACAATTCCAATGCCATGTACCCAAACAGCCCACGACATGCCAAAACATTCATAACCAAACAAAATTTACATTCATAAAATAAGAGCATTTACAGAGCCATGTTCTTACCTCTCCATGATGGAGTTGTTCCAAGTTCTAAAACAACAAGCTCTACCCCTATGCAAGAAATCCAAATCAGCAAAGCACTAGCATGCAACAATCTTCAAAACTTCTCCAAAGCAAGAGCTCTCAAACAAAAAAACAAATTTGTGCCAAAGGAAGCATCCCAAAAGTTCAACAACCCAACACAAGGCAAGTAATTCAAATTTTATAGAAGAGGGAAGAGAAGAGGATGAGGTGGATCCATGTGGGATGCCACATCACACATCCTCAACTAAAACACCAAATTCAAATTCATTATCCAATGCATAATAAAGAGGAGGGTGAATAATATGACAGTTTACTTACACACTCCAAATCAAGCCCACACCTCGAAGGACTGAAATTAATAAAATTTAAGAAGGTGCAATTAAAACATTCAACCCTTCTTCTCAAAATTCATAATGAAGGATAATTTTAACACTCCAACCATAGGAATGGTTAGTAAATAAATTTAAGAGGTATGGGAAAAGTTTAACTTGTCCCACAATCCTCCATAAATAGCCTCTAAGGAAAACTCAAATTTCCAAGAAAGTGAAGTGTTTCACACTCTAAAATCAACTTACACATCACTTAGACATCTCTTACAACACTAAAACAAAGACCAAAACTCTATTAATTACAATCTCGATATGTTTTAATTAATCAACTTAGCAACATGATTACTCGCAATACTAAAACCACATTAAATAATTAAAGAAAGGGTTAAGTGGATCACAAAATAAACACATGTAAACACTAATGAAAGGAACCACATTAATAAATACACATAACCCCTTGGTCACATTCAAAGGTAATTCCCTACATGGGAATACCTAAGAAAAATACAAGCACACACAAATAATACATGTTGCCATGGTGACCTTGTTGAATTCATCTATAATTCTAATGTGGTTGGTCTCCAATCCCCCGATGTTTGTTGTGATAGTTTAACCTAAAAAACACTAATACCTCCTTCGGCCTCATAGTCATATTAGAACATCCAACATGATATAAATATAATCTCAAAATCATCTATACATATGAATCACAAAAACATCAAGGCAATATAAAAATATCATTTACAATTTACATCAACAACTATATCATCATCAAATAATGTCCATTTTCTAGATCTACTCACAATATCCAAACATCACATGTCCAAACAACATCCATAGTATATACATGTCAAATAGTATATCATCATCCACATATGAAATGTCTCTAATAATAATCATGCATCATAACTAAATCAAGCTTGACAGTTATCCATGGTCTAACATCTCACATCATACTAATTCAAAACCATAATAATGTCCATAATATAATTAGCAGTATTAATATCAGTATAAAAAATCTATCAAAGGGAAGTGGGCACTACATTATGTATTAGCATGCATGTCAATAGAGACCTAAATTAAAACCTGGTTTATAAATATATAGGTCCTATTAAGTAAAATATATGAGAAATAAAAAAAAAAAATGAAACATAAATAAAGCTTACAATTATATGGAGTGTTATATTTCAATAGCATTTTTATACTCAAAATAGAATTCAAACATTTATAGAAAATAATCTAATAGTTCTACTACTTTTGCATCATTTGAAGGAATTAAAATGGTTGGCATACTTGCACTACAATAGACATCCTATTGAACAACATTATACTTATGCTCTCATTTCCAAATTATTCAACTATCTATGAGTGTGTCAAAATAGAAGAATCTCTCTATTTTCTTTAGGTGCACATAACCCAACAAATTTTTTTCCCTAATTGATATATAGAATTAGTTTTTCTATTAAGTTTTGGAAGAAAGAGATAAATCATTTCATAGTTACTTCTAAGGAATTTAAAAAATACAACAAGATTTTTAGAGCCCAAGAGTGTATGAAATTGGTCACAAATCAGTTTTTCAAATGATCCCAATTGTATTGCCACTAGATTTTGTTATGCTACTAAAGGAGTGTCATTTTCTAGCTCAAATGATATGTCTTCTTTAATTTTTTGGATTCATTTTGCCTTACTATTTGGACGTGTTATGCACTATTCAGTCCAAACAATTGTTTCCATATCTATGACAAAAAAATTATCCCCCAAAATCCTAATTCTCAAGAATTTTTGGAGCATTTAAATTATTCTCATTTTCCTTTGTTTGTAGAATAAAAGTCATTCTAAAATTAATTATGATTTTTAAGTTAAATTTATTTAAATGTAATGGTGTAAATTTTGTATTGTGAAACAGATTTCCCATTTACACAAACGCCAACAAATACTAACTGTGGTGGAGTCCAAATCTGCTGATGGTGGTAGAATCCATTTGTTTCCATTTTATTATTAGAAAATAGCCACAACAATCAACGATTTAAGAAACAGAAAGATCCCAATCACTAGTACAAATAATTATATACAAAATACCTTTATTAATATGTGTATTAATAAAATTTACAAGAAGGTGGAGTGCTTCACACTCTAAAATCAACTTACACATCACATACACATCACTTACAACACTAAAACCAAGACCAACAACTCTATTAATTACATTCTCATGATATATTTTAATTAATCAACTTAACAATATGCTTACTCACAATATTAACACCACATTAAATAATGAAAAAAATGGGTAAGTGCATCACAAAATAAACACATGAAAACACTAATGAAAGGAACCACGTTAATAAATACACATGACCCCTGGTCACATTTAAAGGTAATTCCCCCCCATGGGAATCCCTAACAAAAATACAAACACACACAAACAATACATGTTGCCATGGTGACCATGTTAATTCATCTATAATTCCAATGTGGTTGATCTCCAATCCTCTGATGTTTGTTGTGATAGTTTAACCTGCAAAACAAAAATACCTCATTTGGCCCCGTGGCCTTATCATAACATCCAACATGATATAAATATAATCTCTAAATCATCTATACATATGAATCACAACAACATCAAGGCAATCCAACAATATCATTTACAATTTACATCAAAAACTATATCATCATCAAATAACGTTTATTTTCTAGATCTACTCATAATATCCAAACATCACATGTTCAAACAACATCCATAATATATCCATGTCAAATAGTATACCATCATGCACATATGAAATGTCTATAATAATCATCTTTCATCATAACTAAATCAAGCTCGACAATAATCCATGGTCAAACATCTCACATCATACTATATCAAAACCATAATAATGTCCATAATATAGTCATCAATATTAAGATCAATATCAAAAATGTGTTAAAGGGAAGTGGGCACAACATCCCCCTCCCCTTAGACTCGACTTCCTCCTCAAATTCACTAGAACAAATGTGGAAACTAAACTCATAGTAATGTAGCATCCTCCCATGTAGCCACAGTCTCATCATATTTGTCCCACTACACCCAGACTTGGTCAATATCTCTACCTCGAAGGCCTAGGGTCCTACAATCTATAATGCAAACGGGCTCCACCATCACCTTCCCCGATATTGCACCTCCAATGATGTCCAATCTATCACATGAGAAGGATCTGCAACATATCTAGTAAGAACTAAAACATGAACCACTTCATGTACATGAAACAAGCTAGGTGGCAATGCTAGATGATAGGCCAAAGGGCCGATAAACTCAAAGATCTGAAAAGGATCCACGAATCTAGGAGCTAACTTAGAACCTTTTCCATAATGGATAGGGCTCTTATATGGCCTGACATGAAAGAACACCATCATTCCCACATCAAAACTACACTCAGTCCTATGTTGATCTGCGTACTTATTCTTCCTATCTTGTGCCTCCTATAATCTTTGTCTGATCAAAACCACCTATTGTTCCATGTCCTACAACAAAGCTAGTCCAAGAGAAACCCCTGTCTCTAGCCTGTTCCAGTTAAGAGGTGTCCTGATCTCTCTACCATACAAATCCTAAAAGGGAGCCATGCCTATAGAACTTTGAAAACTATTATTGTAGGAAAACTCCACCAATTATAGGTACTCCTCCCATCTAGACTGGTGATCCATCACAAACATCATGAGCATGTCCTCCAAAATCTAATTCACCCTCTCAGTCTGTCCATCTATCTCGGGGTGATATGTTGTGCTGAAGTTGATTCTCGTCCTAAGGGCGTGCTACATGGTAGTCTACAAATGGGAAGTATACAAGGTATCGCGCTCACAAATAATCTTCCGTGAAATTCCGTGTAACCTGACAATCCCATCCAAATATACCTGTGCCACTGTACTAGTTGTATATGTGGTCTTCACCGGAGAAATGTGAGCTAATTTTGTCAATTTATCAATCGTGACCATGATGGCATCGTGGTGATATCTCAACATCAGCAGCCCAACAATGAATTCCATGGAAATGGTGTCCCATTTCCACTCCGATATATCATGAGGAAAGAGAAGGCTAGATGGATGTTGATGCTCGGCCTTTACTTTTAGAACTCAAAATATCGTGACATGAACTGATCCATGTCTCTTCAAAGTCCTCTCTAATGATACAACTGTCTCAAGGTGGTGTGCATCTTCTTCACCCTAGGATGGGTTGAATAGGGTGCATGATGTGCATCTTCCAAGATGTCCTGCCTCAATCCTCCATCTCTAGGAACATAAATCTAGCCTCTAAATAAAAACCATCAAACTTCCCCTCGAGGGGCCTTTGAGACTCGATCTCTTCTCGAAGCTAACTGCAATGTAGAAGTTGTCAAGAGGAAGCTGCTGAAGAATCCTGCTCTGCAAATTTGTGTTCACTGAGGTGTCCATAGCCACATATCTCCATCTACTGAGAGCATCTGCCATAACATTCTCCTTCCATTTCACATTCTCTATCTCCATATAATACTCACAAATCAACTCCATCCAAGCCACTGATGAGAATTGAGATTGGGCTACGTGAAGAGGTAGTGAAGACACAGGGGATCTATCCTGAGTGTGAATCTCCAACCAAGAAGAAAGTGCCTCCATCACACCAAAGCATGCACAACTACCACAAGTTCAAGATCATGAGTTGGATAATTAAGCTCATAATCTTTGAGTTTGCAAGACTCAAAATCCACAACACTTCCCTTCTGCATCAACACTCCTCCAATCCATGCTAAAGAAGCATCCATGCAAACAAAAAAATTCCTATGGGTCTGGCACTGTGAGAATAGGTGTTGTAGTGAGACATCCCTTTAGTGTACTAAAGTCCTACTTGCACTGTCTGACCAAATAAATTTTTCCCTTCCTCACGAAGGGAAGTGATGGTGTGTGAAATTGAAAGAAGTACCAAATAAATCTCATGTAGTAACCTGTTAATCCCATGAAGATGCTCACCTCAGTCATAGTAGTGGGTGCTGGCCAATACATGATATCTCTAATCTTGGAAGGATCGATGGTGATGCCTTCCCTAGATATGATATGCCCCAAATAATTTACCTCTATTTGAAAGAATGCACACTTCTCTAGGTTCCCTGTAAATTTGCTACTCTTGAAGACACTGAACAACCTAGCGGAGGGGCCCCTCATGCTCCTCACATGTATGTGAGTAAATCAAAATGTCATCAAGGAAGATGAGCACAAAGTGATCTAAGAAATTCCTAAATACCCCATTCATCAAACTCATTAATACTGCAGGGGCATTAGTCAAACTAAAAGGTACCATAGTGAACTCATAGTGGCTATACCTCATACGAAAGGTGGTCTTATGAATTTCCACCTCCAAAATCCTCGATTGGTGATAGCGTGAATTAAGTTCTATCTTAGATAAAGTTTTGTCTCCCTTCATCTAATCAAATAACTCATCCCAATGCGCGGAAGGGGATAATGATTCTGGATTGTTACTTTGTTGAGCTGGCGATAATCAATACACAATGGCAAGCATCCATTCTTCTTATTTACAAAGATCACCAGTGCTCCCCAAGGAGATAAAGTAGGAAAACTTAGGCCCTTCTCTAGAATTCCCTCAAGCTACAACTTATGCTTAAAGAGATTAGGGGTAGTCATCTGATAAGGTGCTTGTGAGATAGGCTCTTCTCCCAGAACAAAGTCTATATGAAAATCTATCTCACATGGGGGCAGAAACCCTTGTAGCTCCCCTAGAAAGACATCAAAAAAATCTCTCAACATGGGATGGTCATCTAGCAATGGTCCATTAGACCCATCTTTTGATCGGTCACTAACTCGACAGCAACCATCGACAACCTCATCACACACACCACTTAAGCTTCATAGAAGAGATGGTGCGAATAGAAATGGGTCTCCTAACCCGTAAAATCATTGACTCAACTCCTCAATCATCTACACAAGATAAAATCTTGTGGTAACAATCCATCCTGGCCCTGTGTGCAGATAACCAATCCATACCCAATATGACTCCATATAAGCCCAAAGGAAGGATACGAAGATCCGAGGTAGTGGTGAAAGGTGCCAAATCAACTACACGCTCCTTGACTAAGGAGTCTATAGAGATCTTGGCTCCTGAAGCCATCTTGATGTCCCAACTAAGACCCTTCCTAACTTCCACTAGCTTGTATCACTCTAGTAGGGATGGTGCAATGAAAGAATCAAAATAACTAGAATCAAACAAAATGGAGGTAGGAATGCCACCAATGCTACCTGTAGTCTCAATAACTATGCTCTAGTGCTCGGCCCGGTGGTTCTCAACCACTACATAAATCATGTGGTTGCACCCCATGTCACCGATAGTAGGCTTTTAGATATGTGTCTTACCCTTATTATTAGGGTTCTGTGGGTAGTCTCTCCAAAAATGTCTAGAAACACCACAACCAAAACAACCACTTGATCCCCTCCCCTATGTAGCAGGTCTGGCCGGTACTCTAGAGGTATATGGTGTGGATCCTGAAGATCTGGCTATGGTCTACTAAGGCCTCTGCTAGCGAGATCCTGCTGAGTGAGCTCTCTTGGCATCCTATGTCCTGATGGGATCCCTAGGAGGAGACCCCATACTCCAACCTCTATGTGCATCAAACATCTTTGGAGTTCTATAAGGTGGGAAAGATCACTATTTGCTGTGGTCTAAAATATTACTGTGTTGAACCATATCCACCATGAGGAAGAGGTACTAACCCCTTTGATATATTGTCCTACATCTACTGTATGCGGCTCCGGACTCGGTCTCTAGCCTGCTAGGTCTTTCCCGAGTATCCTCTACTATATAGGCCTTCTCGACGGCCTCAGCTAATGTCTACGGACAATGGATCTAAACTGCACCTCCAATGTCTAGATTCAGGCCCCAAATGAACCTATGGATCCACACCTACTCATCCTAAATGTAATCAACATACTGAAGTAGATCAAGAAATCTACTCTCTTACTCAACCACTGTAAGAGATTTTGTCGGTGGTCATGAAACTCATCTATCCATTGTTGTATGAACCTCCGTGACAAATATCTTCTCTGGAATCACTCCTCAAAGAGATCCTAGGTAAATGTCTCAGAATCAACATTGAGTTTCTACTCCTCTGTTCACCACCAGACACCAGCTCCATCCTTAAGTAGATGGATCGCAACACAAGCTTTCATATTGCTAGAACAAGGACAAAGCTTGAAGCATCCGCTCAAGCTCACCAACAAGGCCTCTATCTAAAATCCACCTATGTCACAAGAATAATGTGATGGTCAAAGCTTCAGGATCTCCCTGATGTGATCTATGGTTTGACGGCCTCTAGGCCTCTTTGCATGCTCCTCCCTAGGCGTATGGCCCTGAGACCTATCTCTGTGTCTTGAAACCTAGTCTCCTATCCCCTCTACGGTGACTCTTCTCTAACTGACTCCTCATATGATTTCTCTCCTCTATTCTCCTCACTTTTCTTAGGATATGAATGAGCCTCAATGGATGCCACCCTATTATGCCCGACTTAAGGTGCCCCAATGGTACCTCCAGAGAGCGGCATTAACATCTTGAAGAGTCTACAAAATCTATGGTATGATGGTTGTTATAGCATGATCTGGTGGTGGTAAGTCTAGGTCTATGTGAAAATACCCCTCATCCCATCTACACCTCCTACATAGGCTAGGGCGAGAATTAGTTCATCATTCTAAGTTTTATTCAGTTTCCATATTTACTAAAATATGTAATTTCTAAACTAATTTGTTTTCTAGATTTAAAAGTGTGCTAGGTTTAAGGTTCATGTCTCAAGTTTTCTATTGTGCCCAATGGCCCAATATTTTGAACTAATGCTCTAATACCAAGTGTAACGCCTGAAAAAACAACCTACTTGAGACCCAAGAACAACCTAGGATTAGTTAGGAAAATTATGGAATAATTTGTTTTTTGTTTAAAAGGGTCTACAACCAGGTTACAAGACAACAGTTGTCACAAACAAGTTTTAAGGCCAAATACTATTAATAGCTTATAGTTTTATTAATATGACAATTATAAAGGATCACAAGGTCCAAACTTAGGGTTAGAATGTTCAAAAGGTTAAGAGGGTAATTTCTCACCATACCCACTCACTAACTGGCCTAAAAGGTTAACCTGATTTTTCTTTAAATTAATGCATTAAAAACTTCCCTAAATCATTCCGATTAGATAGGAAATTTCTTCACCTTTCCAATTATAAAAATCCTTCTAACTCCTCATAAAACTCAAGTTATGGGCCAGCAGGCCTTGGGGTGAAAATTTTCCCAAGAGCAGGCCTAGGGGAGAAAATTTTCCCATAGGGGCAAGTCTACGGGCCGCGGGGAGAAATTTTTGCCCAGCGGTGGGTCTGTGGGCCATGGGGAGAAATTTTTCCTGGAGGAAGAGTCAGGTCAGCGGAACCACAGGAGACATTTTAGAAATTTTCCCACTTGGGTGAAAAGCTAGCTTTACACCCGCGCTCCCGCAAGTCCCCCAGGGACACGTGATGCCTCAAAAGAAAACACGGGGAAAGCAGGATGGTGGGGATAGAATAATTTTAATGCCCAAAAGGGAAAAAAGGGTTAAATTCACCCGCACCTCCTCCGATGCCACATGGTAAATCCTAATTGGTGGCATGCTAGAGAGGCAATGGAGGAAACTAGAAAAGTTTCCAAATTTTAATTTCGCAAGCGCCAAGGTTAAAAATGGATTCCGCCCTCTAGTAGAACCTTGTTAATCCATGTGGCAGCTCCTGATTGGCTGCGGGCCTACGGGGATGTAGGGGAAACTTAGAAATATTTCCCAAAAAATTTCTGAAGTGTTATACAAAAAAATGGATCCGCTCCTCCATCGATGCCTTATGAGGCCATGTGGTGCTTCTGATTGGTTGCGGGTTAGTGGAGCGGTGGGGAAAATTTGGAAAATTTTCCCAAATAAATTTAAATGTTACGTTTGATTTTGTGGGCTTGTGAAAGAAGACAAAGGGAAAAACCAGGGCGGCGGGTCCATAGGGGAAATTTTTACAAAATTTCTTTTTGACGATTAGAATAATTTTTTGAAGCCAAAATTAAGTAAAACTTCAAAAGGCCATAACTTTTGATAGAAAGCTCAATTTTGGGAAAACAAGGACTTTCTTGAAATCTCTCAAAGTTCTCTTGCACAAGAATCATTAATTTTAGATTTTGATAAAGTTTAAGGGGTAAATTCATGAAAACATTATGCAGGCTCTTACATAGTGCAAACTGGTAAATTTTAACTTATAAAATTTGTTCAATTTGATCTTCTTCCTCTCTCAAAATGTCAAATAGAAATGGAGCAATGTTCTTAGATGGAATTAGGATAGGTTTGAAAGGTAAAACTATTTGATTGAGTTCCAATTCGATATTTTACAATTTTAACAACAAACAAATGTGAAACGTTTTGAACTCAATGTTGCATAGTTTTGAAAGATTTCCTTTAAGTGTTTTTATATAATTGAACTCATTTATATCCTAGTATTCAATTTTAATTTTTGTTGTTATTTATTGATTGTAGGTTCGAACTGTGCATTTTAGAGAAAGTATTTGCTAGTTTGAAATACAAAATTGAGATCAAATTTGAAAAGGTCTATTTATAATTTTCCATCTTCCAAGTGTGGAAATTCATTCCAATCCTAGTCTAATACATTTAGTTGATTCAATAAACCATTTAATAGCCAAAATGCAAAGTCTGATTTCCAATCTTAACGTATTTCAAAGGAGAACAAAGCATTATATTTTCTTCACATGCATTTATTCTTTTCAACAGAGATTTCAAAACACAATAGATGATCAAATTCAATACAACAATACATATTGAAAAAGGTAATGCAATCCTTTATTGATTCCAAAATACAACTTTACAACTTTTCTTTCATTCCTCAAATACAATTTCTTTCACATTCCTTCAAGGAAAAAACAAAGTTTATTCTCTTTTACATTTCACTTCACAACTTTCATAAACAATACAACAATTTTCCATTACAAAACATTTAGAAGTTCATCCACTTCTAGTGGGAAGGGTTACAATAAACTTTATCTCAACAAGGGACTATCAAACTATCTCTTTTCTTTGTTCCAAAGCCTAGCAACATGCAATTTTTCTCATTCTTCTAATTTGATCACAAGAAAAGTAGGGGAAAGGCAATGCTCTCCACCAAACCAAGACATCCAATGAAGAGGAGAAACCATCCTTCTTCATTGGCCCTTGATCCCCAACCATAATGCAATAGAAGATGTGATTCAACTCATGGCAAAAATGGGCTTCCACAAACACACATGCATATTTTACATATAAAAACAAAGTCCAAAACAAAATGTAGTTTGCATCTATATTAGATACATCACAAACAAAACTAAGGCTTCATCAAAGCAAGACAAAGGAGTAATAAACTATGGGGGATGCTCTTATGCCTCGCAATGGGGAAATGGGTATCACCACCTGAATTTTAAACCACCAAAATATAATATATCAAAACCCTGACATTTCCTTATGCCTCCCCCAATTACCCCTTATTCCTCACATTTCTTATGCCTCCCAACCTCTTATAGACACCCCATAACGATTAAATAAATGCAAATTTATTTCTTTTCAAGGTGGAACCCAAATCCCAACTCCCTCCACACATATACCTCCCCAAAACACACTTGTGCCTCCCACAAAATAACCCCATAGTCTTCTCCTACACACATTCCTAGGCCATCTACCCAAACAACCCACAACATGCCAAAACATTCACAACCAAACAACATTTACATTCATAAAAGAAGAGCATTTCCAAAGCCATGCTCTTACCTCTCCATGATGGAGTTGTTCCAAGTTCCAAAACAACAAGCTCTACCCTAATGCAAGTAATCCAAATCAGCCAAGAACTAGCATGAAACAATCTTCAAAATTTCTCCAAAGAAAGAGCTCTCAAACAACCAAAAAAATTCACCCCAAAGGAAGCATCCCAAAATTTCAACAACCCAACACAAGGCAAGAAATTTGAATTTTATAGAAGAGGGAAGAGAAAAGGATGAGGTGGATCCATGTAGGATACCACATCACACATCTTCAAATCCAACACCAAAGTCAACTTCATTCTCCAATGCATAATAAAGAGGTGGGTGAATAATATGACATTTTCCTTACACACTCCAAAACAAGCCCACACCTCACAAGGAATGAAATTAATAAAATGTAAGAAGGTGCAATTAAAACATACAACTTGTCTTCTCAAAATGCATAATGAAGGCTAATTTTAACTCTCCAACCATAGGTATGGTTGGTAAATAAATTTAAGAGGTATGGGACAAGTTTAACTTGTCCCAAAGCCTCCATAAATAGCCTCCAAGGACAAATTCGAATTTCCAAGAAAGTGGAGTATTTCACACTCTAAAATCAACTTACACATCACTTACACATCTCTTACAACACTCAAACCAAGACCAAAAACTCTATTAATTACATTCTCATGATATCATTTAATTAATCAACTTAACAACATGATTACTCACAATATTAACACCACATTAAATAATTAAAGAAAGGGGTAAGTGCATCACAAAATAAACACAAGAAAACACTAATGAAAGGAACCACATTAATAAATACATATAACCCCTTAGTCACATTCAAAGGTAATTCTCCCCATGGAATCCCTAAGAAAAATACAAGAACACACAAACAATACATGTTGTCATGGTGACCTTGTTGAATTCATCTAGAATTCCAATGTGGTTGGTCTCCAATCCCCCGATGTTTGTTGTGATAGTTTAACCTACAAAACATAAATACCTCCTTCGGCCTTGTGGCAATATTAGAACATCCAAGATGATATAAATATAATCTCAATATCATCTATAAATATGAATCACAAAAACATCAAGGAAATCCAACAATATCATTTACAATTTACATCAACAACTATAACATCATCAAATAATGTCCATTTTCTAGATCTACTCACAATATAAAAACATCACATGTCCGAACAACATCCATAGTATATACATGTCAAATAGTATATCATCACCCACATATGAAATGTCTCTAATAATCATTATGCATCATAACTGAATCAAGCTTGACAGTAATCCATGGTCTAGCATCTCACATCATACTAAATCAAAACCATAATAATGTCCATAGTTACTTATAATAATCATGTTTAATTTTATATTTTTGTATTAAGATCAAGTATCAAAAAGGTTTCAAAGGGAAGTGGGAACTACATTATGTATTAGCATGCATGTCAATAGAGACCTAACTTAAAACTGGTTTAGAAATATATAGGTTCAATTGAGTACAATATATGCGAAAAAATTAAAAATGAAAACATAAATCAAGCTTAAAATTATTAGGAGTGTTATATTTCAAAAGCATTCCTATGCTCAAAATAGAAATCAAACATTTATAGAAAAGAATCTAATAGTTCTACTACTTTTGCATCATTTGAAGGAATTACAATGGTTGGCATACTTGCACTACAATAGACATCCTATTAAACAACATTATACTTATGCTCACATTTCCAAATTATTCAACTATCTACGAGTGTGTCAAAATAGAAGAATCTACTCTATTCTCTCTAGGTGCACATAACCCAACAAAAACAAATTCCTTAGTTACTATATAGAATTAGTTTTTCTGTTAAGTTTTGGAAGAAAGAGAGTTGTTTCATAGTTACTTATAAGGAATTTCAAAAACATAACAAGATTTTTAGAGCCCAAGAGTATATGAAATTTCATCAATTCAAATTTTCAAATGATTTTTTGGTATTCAGTTTTTGTTCTACTATTAATAAAGGAGTGTCATGTTCTAGCTCAAATCATATGTTTTGTTTAATTTTTTTTATTAATTAATTTCCATATCGTTGATAAAAATCTTACCGCTCAAAAACCCTAATTCTCAAGCATTTTTGGAGCATTTCAATTATTCTCATTATCCTTTGTTTCTAGAATACAAATAATTATATAATTAATCATCATTTTTAAGTTATATTTATTTAAACGTATTGTGTAAATTTTGTATTATGAAACAACTTTTCCCATTTATATAAATGCCAACTAAAAGTGATTGTGGTGGAGTCCAAATCTACGGATGATGGTAGAATTCATTTATTTCCAGTTTATGATTAAAGAATAGCCACAACAATCAATGACTTTAATAAATAGAAAAGATCCCAATCAATAGTACAAATAATTACATGCAAATTACCTTTATTAATCAGTGTAACAATCCGTTAAGAAACATTGTTGAGAAATTCCTCACTTCAATTCAAACTATTATCTCTTAATGCATAGATCTTTTAAAGCCAATTAATTTAAGACAACCTAAAACCACATTAATGGAAAATACAAATAGAAATAACATCAATAATCGAGATCGAAAGTCAAAGGATAACTTCAATATAATTTTTATCATATTATAGAATATTAAGAGCAATTAAAATTTAGAAACCCTTAAAATCTAGAACACATTTTTAATCATTTTTGAATACCGCTGAAATCCTAAACCTAAAATCTAGCTAGAGCTATAATTTTTCTCATCCAATGCCGATGCCATTTGATCTTTGGAAGGCCTAGAGTTAGGCATAGGTCCTTTGGGCACTAGTGTACGTTTATATGCTCTGAATCTTAATTTATCTAGGTGGGATGATATTTGATCCAATATTAATTTTATCTTTTTGACTTCACTATTAGGATTCCGATCACAAATGAAACCTACAATAATAGATAATTAATCGTATATATCGACAAAACACACCAAATCTAATAAAAAATATTCATAATGGGGAGTCAGACTAACCCCAATGGTCACCCAAAGAGTGAACTTAGTACCAAGCGTTGCACTACATTTCAGACTCCATGTAGTTATTTATGTTTGTGTGTGTAATATGATGTATGTATCCCTTGTGTAAGTTGTAAAATGATTGCAGGCTAGATCTAGATTTCTCCAACTATGCAAATGTTTGTGATGGAATAAAATGAACTTGCCCTCCTATATTGTTTATGCAAAGTGATGCATACCTTACCCCTTGTATGAGTGTGCTAGTTAAATTTCTTTGAGATGTTCTTGTTCCTTGATGTAATTTTAGGTGATTGTAGATAATGCTTATAATGTTTGGCCCCTTATTTGGGAGCAATAACTAAGTATATATTTGATTTCCTTGTTTGAACTTCATAATTATAATTGAGAGCACAACCCAAAGTTTTAAAAGGTGACTAAGAGGTAAAAATACCCAAAAGATTAATAAAATGATAGAGATGGTTAGGACCGCCCATGAAGGACAAGAGCGCCATGGGCATTTCTATCCTTAATGGGTGTTAGTATCTGAGGCCATAAAAGATAAATCATTCAAGTATCACCAAGAGGTAAAAAATACCCAAAAGATTAATAAAAGATAGAGATGTATGAAGGACAATGCTTGGGAAGTAATAATCCGAGGCCATAAAAGATCGCGCAAAATGCCAAAAGGCGTTCTCAACCGCTAGTCTTCTTGCTTAGGAATCCTATATACATTACCATATTTTAAGACTTCAAATTGTGCCCAAGTGCATAGATTTTGTGTCTATAGATCTATAGATATTATCTTCATAAAAAGGAGCTATTACATTTATGACTATACCATTCCCACATAGGGTTTGATTTTCCTATTGTGAGTATTAACTATTTAAGAGTCACATAAAACATGTGAAAGTTACACTTACGTAAATCATATCAATGGAAATACTTTGAACATATAAATGTTTTTCCTCAATAAACTATATATTAGGCCTACATCTTTCTATTTTCACAACATTTCATTATTTTCCTTTAATACACATGGTCCATATAATCCCTTATATTTGAGATATATAATTCCAAAGTTCTTCATGCAATTCAAAATATTCTCATATAATATTTCTCTTAATGTTATTTTTAATCCTCCAATACACTCACTTTTCCCTTGTATGAAAGAACCATATTATGGATATCTTTAAGAACATACCATTTTGTACTTATTTTAACCATAAGATATACACATAAATACAAATGTAGAAAAGACACCGAGATATGGATCTCAAAGGGAATCTTCACGGTTTTACAACATATCAAGTCTAGTTCAATTTATTTATTTTTATTCTAGATTTGAATACTTGATTGATTATGTAGATATTCATGTCAACTACACACGTTTTATATATGTTCTATGGGAAAAATATTTCAAATCCTATACAATAGAAGAGTTATGATGTGGTGAGGAAACTACAACATATTTTAATCTACAAAAATAATTTTACATTGCTATGTATGGACATGCATGTGAAATAAAGTAGGGAATTTTGTAAACACCATTTTTTTGGTATAGGATAAGTCAATCTTTATAGTTCTAGATCATTTGTGTGTTTATTGACTATTGTTATTGGCTCTTTTGGCATTTGGTCATTTTGTTTCGATCAAGTTTTGAGAAGTTTGTTGTGTTTTGTGTGACTTTCAACATTTTCAATTGTCTATTATTCCTTGAAATTTTTATTTCTTTTATGGCTTTGTTTATTTTATATTCATTTATTTGTGCTTCCCCTTCTTGTTGTTTTCTCTCTCTTACTTAGATTTCTCTTTTCTCATATACTATTTCTATTGTTATGGTATTTTTTTCTAGAACCCCATAATTACAATTTTACTCAATTAGAACCCTACTATTAATGTATGGTTTTTCTTATCATGTTGGTTTCTCCTTCAAACTTTTGTTTCAGGTTATGTTAGGGTTTTTCTTCCTCTTTTTGAGATTTAATTGTATGTTATATATTAGCATGCATGTCAATAGAAACCCAACTTAAAACTGGTTTATAAATATATAGGTCCTATTGAGGACTATATATGAAAAAAATAAAATGAAAACATAAATCAAGCTAACAATTATTAGCCGGAGTGTTATATTTCAATAGCATTCCTATGCTCAAAATAAAATTTGAACATTTATAAAAAAGAATCTAATAAATCTACTACTTTTGCATCATTTGAAGGAATTACAATGATTGGCATACTTGCACTACAATAGACATCCTATTGAACAACATTATACTTATGCTCACATTTCCAAATTATTCAACTATCTACGAGTGTGTCAAAATAGAAGAATCTACTCTATTCTCTCTAGGTGCGCATAACCCAAAAAAAAAAATTCCTTAGTTGCTATATAGAATTATTTTCTGTTAAGTTTTGGAAGAAAGAGAGTTATTTCATAATTATTTGTAAGGAATTTCAAAAACAGAACAAGATTTTTAGAGCCCAAGAGTATATAAAATTGGTCATCAATTCAGTTTTTCAAATGATTCCAACTGTATTGCCACTATGCTACTAAAGGAGTGTCATTGTTCTATGATATGTTTTGTTTAATTTTTTGGATTCGTTTTGCCTCATTATTTGCACGTGTTATGCACTATTCATTCCGGACAATTATTTCCATATCTGTGGCAAAAATCTTACCGCTCAAAAACCCTAATTCTCAAGCATTTTTGGAGCATTTCAATTATTCTCATTATCCTTTGTTTCTAGAATACAAATAATTCTATAATTAATTATCATTTTTTAAGTTATATTTATTTAAACGTAATTGTGTAAATTTTGTATTGTGAAACAGCTTTCCCCATTTACAGAAACGCCAACAAAAAGTGACTGGTGGTGGAGTCCAAATCTGCGGATGATGGTAGAATCCATTTGTTTCCAGTTTACGATTAAAAAATAGCCACAACAATCAACGACTTTAATAAACAGAAAAGATCCCAATCACTAGTACAAATAATTACATACAAATTACCTTTATTAATCTCTGTAACAATCCGTTAAGAAACATTGTTGAGAAATTCCTCGCTTCAATTCGAACTGTTATCTCTGAATGCACAGATCTTTTGAAGCCAATTAATTTCAAGACAACCTAAAACCACATTAACGGAAAATACAAACAGAAATAACATCAATAACTGAGATCGGCCCAGTTCCAGACAGCTTCAATACAATTTATATCATATTATAGAATATTAAGAGCAATTAAAATTCGGAAACCCTTAAAATCTAGAACTCCTTTTTAATCATGAATACCACCGAAACCCTAAACCTAAAATCCAGCTGGAGCTATAATTTTTCTGGTCCCAATGCCGTTGTGATCTTTGGAAGGCCCAGAGTAAGGCACAGGTCCTTTGGGCAATACAGAGAATACCGGCTTCGAGTGTTTCTCCACGTCAACAAATGGCAATGTTCTCTGCACATTTCCTCTTTCCTCATGGTGCCCAGCTTCGCCAGCTTTAATATAGTGAGCTGAATTTTGTGAGATACACATAAAACTAATAGTCAGCAATGATAGCACTAACGCTGCTGATTTTGATATGTTTGCCATGCTGCCTCAAATGGGATCTGTGGGAGGTAAAAGTATTTACAGGGTGTTTTTTCCTGCTTGGAAAAGTAGTATGGGTGTGGTAGAACTCCACAAGGGAATCATTATATATTATAATTGAGCACAGTCTCTCCAGTCTCATTCAACAAAACATACGTTTCATATTGCCTCCGCTTCAGCTGGTGCCTAGGTTTCATATGGCCTTCCAATTTTATCTCCAATAGTACCTTTGTAATACTAAATTTTTAGGTAAATGTTCCCGTTTAACCTGTATGAAGATTATTCCACCAAACAGGCCTTCCCACGTATGATAAACCAATGTTTTAAACCAATGATATATTGACATTTAACATGCTGGATAAGGCTGGCGTATATCTTTCAATGGAACTCTATCACGTAAGCCACATTGGACTAACTTCGGTAACTTACATCCACCACATTTTAAGTTACAAAACATAATAGAATTAAGTGCCTTACCTGTCATCTCTTCTCCAGCGTTGGTGAGATCGATCAAACTTATTTTAAGTAAGTTCAAAACTTATATTTTGTAGGATAAACATAAATCTTAAATTTCAAGATTTCAACTTTATTATAAAATTATGATTTAATGATTCTAGAAGTTAGGTATAAGTTATTGTATTAGAATAAATCTTAAATTTCAAGATCTCTTAACACTTTCAATTGAATTTTGAATATCTAAGAAAAAAAAAAACTTTATTATATTTACATAATAAATTATAATATACTTCATTTTTAAGTATGACTAATGATTCCTAGAAGTTAGGTATAAGTTAATGTATTAGGTCTTAATATGGGAGCTTTGTAAATCTCACATGGTAAAGCATCTTAAAAAAAGTTCATTCCATTTTTTCTTCATAATGTATTTTTACAAATTATCTAATCTAATTTAAATAATATTGTTTCATTAATCACATCTTATCACAAAGGATTTGTTGCATTTATATGGACAAACTCTATCTACCATAAATTGTAAAGTTACATAACACTATAAGATAACTTTATATCAACAATATTAACCAATCAACCACACCACATAGGCTATATCGAACTTGAGATAACCACTATCAATTACATTAGAGTTACATAAAGTAATATATTTAAGTCTTGAGCACCTAATACCACTTTAAATGTTTCTATGGACATTTAAAATGACAAAGTCTCCTTGATTTGAAAACAAAAAGGTATATTAATTGGTAAATAAAAATTTCCACTTACACAATAAATATTAGAAATAAAATATATCTCTACCTCTTAATAAATATTGTTTTATCAATTTAACATTTTGTTTAAATTAGAAATGTGTGTGTGGTGTGCATGTGTGGATTTGGTGACCTATCTTCTTGTATTCATGAAATCGTTCACTTTCCATTTACGTCATGGTTTTAAGTATGTTATTATATGTATGATTCTTAACTCATAAAACTAAACACTAACAACACTTTTTTTTAGATAGGTTAAAAGGGTTTGGTTTTAAAGGGGACCAAAAACCCCGAGTACAAATTGAGAAAAGATAAATCATTGAAAAAAAAATGGAGAAGCCTCTACTAGTAGCCCACAACAACTACAAACCAAAGCATTAAGAGCCATGGCTAGAGTCGATACGAGATTGACTCCGCAAGACACGATCAAACCAAACATTACAAGACTTTTTGGGTAGAACCTTCGTCCAACCCACTTTGATGTCCAAAGGCCTTAATGGGCCAGCAAAACATTATGGGGCCCTCCTCAACCCCACCAAGATGTACTTCAAAATTCTTAATCGGGGTTAAACAACTTGCACCCAAAGGGTGGTTAATCCTGTGATCCATGTGATGCTCAAGAGTTTCCACGGAGGCAGTTGCTAGAAAAGGTGATGAGGAAAATTTAAAATTTGAATTTTAAAACCGTTCACTAGTCCCGTCTGGTTCCATCTAATAGTTCAAGTGGTCAATAACAGACCGTTCGCCTCCCTACACTGGCGTTGCCAAAACATTCAACTCAATGGGCTCGAGAACTTCAATCTCCAAGGTTAATTCCAATGCTACAGGGTGAGACACGACTTCACCACCCTCAGTCTTGCAAGAAGTGATACTCCCAGACCCACCAATCACTTTTTGAAAACCCAAAACCTCCCTACCCACGAGGAGAAAGACATAGTGATCCAACATCTTCTAAGGCATCATCCTATCGTCTTCATCCACGAGTAAGGAATTAAGATCTGAATACATTGAGGGATTGGGGCAAGAAATGTATCATCGTCAACAATCTCTTGGGCCGTTGAGTACCGAAAGCCATAGGAAAAGGCATTGAAATCCAATTTCTTGCATTTCTCATAGATGATCCTAGATTTTTCTACTTCCTTGGCCTATTCATGGTTTCCCTCCACTAAATCTAGAAAAATCCTCTCATGCACTTTGGCTACCACTAGACCATTAATGTAAAATCTGGCATAAATCAATCTTGATCGAACCCTCGTAGACAAGTCCACACCAACTAGCTCCCCTGAAGTTCTTACAATACCGAAAAAGACCTCTGTTCAAAAAAATCTAGGGAAGGGCACTGAGTCGAATCCAGATTGGGAGTTTAGGTAAAGAACTAGACAAACCTGGTTGTCATTGTATGATACTAAGATCGATTTTCCCAAAGAACCAGGGTGCTCCTAGAAGCACATATAATAAATTATATTCTTTCGTAATGTAGAAGAGGAAATCATCCTTATCCATAGCCACGACCTCCACCTAGCATTCCCACTTCCTTTTTCACCATTATCGCACATGGAGTCTATGTTTGGTAAGCATCCCCCAAAACTACCCACAATAGAAAATTTGAAATGGTTTTTGGCCCTTTCTACAATGGTCTTAGGAATCTCTAGGTGTGGGGAAACAACATCCCACGAGGGCACAAGTTTATTAGGTTCCTGAAGGGGCACCTCAAACAACCTCTGAAACGATGAACACATGCCTCTGGTTGTCTTATTCGGATCCCCCTTCATCTCTCTTCCCGTAGCTCCCCCAATGTTTTATTCCTTCATTGTTTTCTCATTCTTAGAATCCATCATTGTTACTTGTAACAAGAGATATTGTAACAACATTTTAAAAATTTACATTGTTTTATCCCTTTTGATACTCCTGACATTTACTTTTCTTAAATGGTCACTTAAATTTTGGACATACAAAAAAATATGGCCCTGCTTTGTATCGTTTGATATATCCTCACGTATTTTGTACACTACCTAGGATACTAGTGCCCAGTTCAGCCACAAGCTCCTAGGAAGTCTTGTCCTCATTTGGATGGACTCGTCTCGAAGAGGTTCCATATTTTAGTCTCTTAGACATAAAATACACAATTAAAATTTAGCCTTCTCTGCTTGTATTCCAACCCATAATAAATCCAGATTTGTAAAAACAAGTTAAGTCTGTAGTGCCCACTTCCCTTCGACACCTTTTGATATTGATCCTGATACTACTGACTATATTATGGGCATTATTATAGTTTTAATTTAGTATGATGTTAGATGTTAGAGCATAGATTATTGTTGACTTGATTCTTATATGATGCATGATGATTATTAGAGACATTTTATATATTGATGTTGATATACTGTTTGACCTGGTTATATTATAGATGTTGTTCGGACATGTGATATTTGGATATTTTGAGTAGACCTATAAAATGAAAATTATTTGATGATGATATAGTTGTTGATAGAATTATAAATGATATTGTTGTTTGTATGATGTTGTTGTGATTTATATATATAGATGATTTTAGAATTATATTTATATTCATTTTGGATGTTTGATGTGGCCACGAGGCCGAAGGAGGTATTTGTATTTTGCAAGTTAAAAATATCACAACAAATATCGGGGATTGGAGACCAACCACTTTGGAATTCTAGATGAATTCAACAAGGTCATCATGGCAGCTTGTATTTGTTTGTGTGTGTTTGATTGTGTTAGGGATTCCCATGGGGGATCACCTTTAAATGTGACCAAGGGACTTGTGTATTTATTTTATTTGGTTCCTTTGTTTAAGTTAGTATGTGTTTTAAAAGTGATGTGTTCCCCTTTCTATTTAATTAAATAAATTGTGGTAAAGTATTGTGAGTAATCATATTGTTAAAATTAAGTAATCAAATTGGGTCATAAGAAAGTAATTATTAGGGTTGTTGGCTCTTGTTTTAAATGTTGTAGTAATGTGTAAGTAATGTGTAAGAGATATGTAAGTTGATTTTGGAGTATGAAACACTCCACCTTCTTGGAAATTTGAATTTTTCCTTGGAGGATGATTTTGGAGGCTTGTGGGACAAGTTAAACTTGCCCCACACCTCTTAAATTTATATACCAACCTTACCTATGGTTGGAGAGTTAAATTTAGACTTTCATTATGCATTTTTGTAAGTCAAGTTGTATGTTTTAATTACACTTTCTTCATGTTTTAAATTTCAGTCCTTATGGGGTGTGGGCTTGATTTGAGTGTGTAAGTAAAACTGTCATATTATTCACCTAGTTATTTATTGTGCCTTGGAGATTGAAGTTGACTTATGAGGTGGAGTTGAGGATGTGTGAAGTGGCATCCTACATGGATCCACCTCATCCTCTTATCTTCTCTCTCCTATAAATTTGAATTCCTTAGCTTTTTTCTAGGTTACTACAACTTACATTGCTCATTTTGAGGAGACTTCTCTTGGTTTTCAGAGCTCTTGCTTTTGGAGAAAATTGGAGATTGTTGCATACTTGTAGATTGTTGATCTCTTGGACTATTTTGCATTGGAAAGCTTGTTGTTTTGAAACCTTAGAACAAACTCCATCATGGAGAGGTAAGAGCTTCACTCTTGGAAATGCTGTTTTCTTTTATACATATGTGAATGGTTGAATGTTTGAATGTAATGTTCTACTTGTTGGCTGGTCAAGTAGATGGCCTAGGAATGGTGTAGGAGAAGACTATGGGGTATTCTTGTGGGAGGCATAAGTTTTTTTGGGAGGCATAAGTGTGGGAGTTATTTTGGTTCCACCTTGTAAAAAGAAATAGCTTGAATTTATTTACTCATTGTGGGGTGCCATAAGAGGTTGGGGAGGCATAATAAATTGTTGAGGAATAAGGGGTATTTGGGGGAGGCATAAGGGTATGTCAGGGACTTGAAATAATATATTTTGGTGGTTTGTTCTCATGTGGTTATACCCATTTCCCCTTTAGGAGGCATAAACAACATCCCCCATAGTTTCTTGTTCCTTTGGCTTTCTTGATGAATCCTGAGTATTGTTTGTGTTTTTATCTTGTCAAATTTGTTCTCCTTTTCAGTCCGAGTAGCACCATAGATGTGTCATGGTGCTAAAAATAGATTAGACCATGTTGTATGTCATTAGTATCCTAGGGATATTGTTTAGCCTGACACTCAAGTTTGTTGAGAAATGGATAACACTCCAATAGGACTTAATCTTGTCCTAGCTATTTTAGGTTGTGCCTTGCTGACCAAGGTAAGAGGACCTATTTTGTAACCTTGTAATGGTGGAGGTGATGAATATTCCTTCTCTTTTCTTGAAATTCTATGATGGAGACCTTGATGAAAACATGATCAACACCCTAGATCTGAACTCACAAGTTGTCACTTCTCAAAACATGGGTATGTTCTCAAAACAAGGCAAAGGTTACTAGAGACAATGGAAATCCTGATCTGTTATGCATACTTTTGCAAATGGATTTTGATATTTTGTGCATATACAAATGCAAATTAGGGATAGTACATGATAGGATCTTTGTTATTTAGATGATTTTTGGTAGGGAATTGATAAGAAAAATTGAGATAGATCAGATCTTTGAAAATCTCTACAATACTTGAAAATTTATTAGATGAAATGCCTCAACTAATTAGGATGTTCTTTCAACCGAGAAGAGGCACAAATGGAAGCCTAGTTGCACTCTTCACACAATCTTTGAGAACTTACCACAAAGGCTTGAAGTAAAGAACTCAATTAAACACAAAAATCCTTGATCAAACCATGCCTAAGGTACCCCCAAAGGCTTATAAGAAATCTCTATAATCAAGGAAGGTAAAGTGATTTTAAATTTGTTTATCTCTTATCGATGAAGGCTCTTTGAATATGAGATTGCAAATGCCACTAAACTATCAACCAAAAATGGAAATCCTATGTGATTTCTAAAGAATTTCAATGTAGTATTGCAACAAGAACAATAACAAATATTTTCAGGCATTTAAAAAATGATAACAGACAACATATTGCCCAAAGAAAACATAGATTTAATTCAAAAATTGTTAGATTCAAAAATAGGGGAGAGTTACATGAACAATCTCAGAGCTGTGTGATGGCTATACACTTGTAACCAACTCACATACATGAATTTCCAACACATGAGACATTATCTTGGTTCTTTGGTGGATTTCTCAGAAAAATTGAGCTTTCTCTCATAATTTGCTCGTGATTTTCAACTCCCAACACTTTACAATTTCTCTAAAATGCATTATATACCTCATGCCACATTGGAGACTTCTTTCCAAAAAAATAATATGCCATGGGATCAAGTTTGTTACAAAAATTCTTCATGATTCAATGAAAATGACATCAAACAGAAAAACACTCGCATGTTGCCAAATGTGCCAAAAAGATTAAATCATTACAAATATTTGGATCATTATCCATCCTGGAGGCACTGTTTTTCATCATTGAGGCATGCAAACACCTTTCCTCTCATCATTTCACCTTTTAAAACTACCTTTGCAATTTTTGATTTTGTCATTTCACGTGTTTGTTTTCTTGGGCTGGGGCAAAACTTATTTCAAAAACACCTCAAATCAAAGAATTAAGCCATGAAAGTGATGCCAATGATCCTGGAAGGCCAAGATGACATAAAATCACTATAAATTTGAAGGATTTTGATGTAAAATTTGTGATTCCAAGCTTTCTGGAGGAAAAATGGTGGCCAAAAATGAAAATGCACAGTTGCCCTTGATTTGCTACGTGTCAAACTATGATTGGGAACAAATTTGGCTTATTTTTGACTTTTTGACATCTTTGAAAAAATGGAATATTTTTGACTTTTTCCCCCTCCCCTCTGCCTTTGAATTTTAGAGCTGACACGTGGCACATGGTGGGTCCCATTGAAATCGTGCTTCAATTCTGTTCATTTTGACCTTTTTTGGAAATTGTGAAAATTTTCACTTTTTTTGCCGCGCGGCCCGCACCTCCAATTTTTCCCTTGCCACGTGTCTCCTTGTGATTTGATAGTAGGCCAGCGCATCAAATTTTGATTTTGAGCATTTTTGGCAAAAGGGAAAAATTTCCTTCCTACCTCTGCTGGCCCGCCGACCCGCCTTGCCCTCTGCCATGCATCCATCTCTCATTTGTTGAGGACCCATGGGCTTAATCTTCATTTTATTCCCTTTAAGCCAAGGGAAAATTTTTCCACTTTATCCCCACGTGCCCGCGCCTCCGAAACTATGCCCGCCACTTGTCGCTCTTGTATGAATTCGCTGTAGATCCAAGTCTTCCTTTCTTCCTTCAAACCTCCCTTACAAATTTTTGGAAATTCACAAACTTCAACGTTGACCCATGCCCCCTTTTCACACTTAAAATGTTACACATGTCCATTCATTATTGGCCATGGGATTTCGAGCCAAAAATTTTACTTTAACCTTTTTGTGAAAAAGGGAAAAAATCCCCTTTTCCCTCCGTCGGCCCGCTAACCCGCTCTAATTGCCACGTGTCCTCCTCTGATTGGAGTGGGGGAAAATTGGTTTTGAAACTTTATAAAATTAGAGCCAAAAAAATCTAAGTCCCCCGCCACCCGCATCCCCTCGGCCAATGAAAACATGTTGTTGTATATATCTCCCTCCCGGGTAAATATAGACAAACAAAAGAATATGGAAATCAAAGAAACTCAAAGCCCGATATTTACTACGTACCAATAGCAAAGTCACACATGGCGTAGGTTGGAGGTGCAGAGAATAATATTTCGACATGGAAAAAGTCACGCCTGGCATAGGTTGGAGGCGCAGAGCAGAAGATGTCGACATGGAAAAAGTCACGCCCTGGCGCAGGTTGGAGGCGCAGAGCAGAAGATGTCGACATGGAAAATTCGTACCTTGGTGTAGGTTGGAGGCACAGATCATAAGATTTCGACATGGAAAAATTCACACGGCATAGGTTGGAGTGCAGAGAAGAAGATATCGACATGGAAAAAGTCAGCAGCTGCCGCAGCGCGATTTGGGGTACACAGAGAAAGATGTCAACATGAAAAAGTCGCGCAATGGCGCAGGTTTGAGCATAGAAAGAAGATGTTGACATGAAATTTTTAGCGCCTATGGTGCACATAAGAGTATGTTGACATGAGGATGGATGCGCCGAGGTGCATCTCTTAGGAGGTGCAAGATTTTGAGCTAGACACCCGAGGAAGCAAACCCCACCCGAGATATTCAAATGGCCATAAATTTTCACAGGAGCTCAAATTCATGCAAGGTTGGACTTTTTGGAAAGCTTACAATGTCCTCTATCAAGACTTGATATATTTAAATTAGAAAATTTTCTTAAAAAAAATATAGTTTCTTTTTTTGGGTTTACTAGGGTTCTCAACTACCACCATAATGAGATGAATTAAATAGAATCTGAGGTGGTTGGGGTAGATTTGGAATTCATCACTCTTCCTTCTCTCATTATTCCTATAAATTTTAAGGAGGGGCTTCTTTCTAAAGGTTGGACATTCTTGTTTTGCCCCTCCCTTCTTCTCTTTGGCAGGTGAATTTATGAAGTTCGAACCTCCCATCTAAAACTATAATGCAACTTTCCCTCTTGGAATTTTGTAGTGTATTGTATCAATATTTGGAGAAAATAATGCATGTCTGTGGATGATTCTCAACCCTCTTGTTGTTCATTTTCATCCTCCTAATCTTTCACTGCAAATTTGGTTATCTCGTGCGTGATCTTGCATTGCATTTTTATGGTTTGTGTTTATTGGCAAAAAGTGTTCTTCATTCCTCGGTGCATCACCTTTGTTAGTTTAGGTTTATTTTTATGCATCTTCTTACCCTATGTCCTTGGAAATTTAGATTAGGTTTTGAGTAAACCCTCTACATTTTTATGTGTGCATCGAATAGAGGAATAGAACCGACCTTCATCAGAGAGATTTTTTGATTTCGTGAGGTCCCACACTTGGGAAAATCTCCATGTTATAATAATCACAATATTCTTGAGAGTCTCAACCCATTGAGTTGCAAACACGAGGGGGCTGTGATTCACCATCAACACACATGCCATGTAGGCAATTTGGAAAAAATGGGACCTCGGGCCCGAAAATGCCCCATTTGCTTGAACAGGCGAAAAATGAAAAGTTAGAGCACCTCCCTACCTTTCCCAGCCAATGCAAACCTGCCACTTTGCCAATACCTTTTAAGGATGAATTTGATGGAAAAATGACGCCCACCTGACCATCAAAACATAAAAAAATCTAGGGGTACCCTAGAATTCAATTTTTTCACCAAGGATGGTAGATTTTTTGATTTTGAATCAACTAAAGCATGATTTTATAACATTTTCGACCTTGGGATTGGATTTTCAATTACAAAAAAGTATGATTTGATTAATTTCAATTTTTCCATGACCGGCAAAGGGAAAAAACACAACCCACAAATTTGGAAGAACTAGGGCACAAAAAGGGAAAACTTGGAATATTCCTTCAAATTTGGCAAAACAACAAGTTTGTGAGCATTTTTAAAGCATCAAACTAGAGGGGAAGAATTTCAGACCATCAATTCAAAGGGTAAAACATTTTTGAGCAAATATAGACTTGGAAAATTAGGGCAACATGGTGTTAGCTCAAAAATGGCACCAACATCGGCTCTTGCTTGGGGATGGGAACTCCCAGTGAGTGCCACAAGGACAAAACATAGACAAAGTGCCAAAATATCCATTGGGAAAAGGAGTCACAAGCCAAAATCACCAAAAACCAGCTGAGAATCTAATAAAAATGGCTGCCACACAGCAAGGCAAACCAAAACCAAAAACACCAAAAACAATGCAAAAACCAAACACTATACATTGTACAAGTGTGCATACCTCAAATTTTGGGGATTAATCCAAAAATGTTTCAAATGTCTACCATTAATGGCAGCTCCAGCAATTCCCCATCTAAGTCCTTGAGAAAGAAAGTATGTTCACCAATTTTGATATCAATGGCATAAGGGCCCATCCATATTGCATCAAACTTGCCATGCTTTGCCCTTGTCTTCATGCCTACTATCCCACAACAAGACTATATCTCCACCATTAAAGGCTCTAGGAGTGACCTTCTTGTAAAACAATCTCTTCAATTTTTCCCTAAATATGACATACCTTTGATGGGATGCTCTTCTCTCCTCATGAAGCTCAATAATCATATTGATCCTTGATTCATATGGGCCAATCTCTTGATCTTCCATTTTTCCGTTGGGAAAACTGAAATGAAGATAATTGCAGGTGCAAGGAATAAAATCCTGAGTTCCATACACCAATTCAAATGGGCTTTTACCAAAGTGGCTCTTTTAGGATTTATCCTATCTACCCAAACTACAAATTTCAATTATTCACCCCATTTCTTCTGTTTTTCCCAAGGTTCTTCTAATGATCTTCAACAAATTCTTATTCATTGGACTCATCTTGTCCATTCCCTTGGGGTTATAGTTTGAAGAATAAGTCAGATTGATTATATATTCATTGCACATTTCCATTAAGGGTTTGGCTTTAAAGAACATGGCATTATCAGCTATAATCTTGACTGGGACTCCAAATCAGCATATGATTTGATTCAACAAGAAGTCCATAACTATTTGGTGTGTTGCTTTCTTGGTGGGGATTGCCTCTACCCACTTTGTAAAATAATCAGTGGCTACAAGGACCCACTTATGGCTAGCACTAGAAGGATCTGAAATCTCACCAATGAATTCCATCCCCCATTGCTTGAAAGGAGCTTCAATTGATATAGGATGCAAAGGAAGGGAGCCTGAAGATTTTAGTCTTCTAAAGAAATGTTGGAAACTATCACATTTTCTAACCAGTTGGGTTGCATCTCAGAAGAGAGTAGGCCACCAATAACAAGCTCTCAAAATCTTATGTGTTGTTACTCTTCCAAGAAAGTGTCCTCCACAAAATCCCCCATAGAAATCAACAACTATCTTGGGAGCTTCATCTTTAGTTATGCATTTCAAGAGGACACCTTCAGGGTTCTTCCAAGCTAGCCCAAGGCCTGTGATGATATATTTTTGAGAAGCCATCTTGAGGGATCTTTTCTAATTTTTATTTAAGTGACTAGGGCAGCACATGTGTTTGAGGTAGAAGATCACATCTTTGTACCACTCATAACTTACCAACTTTGCAAGAACATCTACCCTTTCTTCCTCTAGCTGATTCACTTCCACATTCTACAAGTTGCTCTCAGCCATGAGCTTAGTAAGACCCAAACCTCTTACCAACTTTGTGGTTTGGATGTCCATATCATACTTTGTAGTTTGTTCACCCATCTACATCTTTTTCTTGACCCCTCCATCTCGATAAGAATTCTTTCACCATGGTGTGGGGAACATAAGCAACAACTTTTGAACTCAATATATAAGGCCTAATTTTTTGATGCTTTCACCAAGGCAAATGCTTGTTTTCCCATGATTGTATGCTTCAAATTAGTTTCTTGTAAAGCCTTACTAAAGAAGGCAATAGGCCTCTTAGCCCCATTTTCATCCTTTTTCATAAAAATAGAAGCAATGGTATACTTAGAGACAAAGGAAAAGATTTGGAAAGGCCTCTTATAGTTTGGGCTAAAACAAATGTTTAGTGGATCCTTAATTCCTTCAAAATATTTAATGGAAGCCTCCTCCCATTTGGTAATTGGTCCTTCTTTAGCATGCTTATGATTGGAAGAGTCAACTCAACAAAGTTGGAAACAAACCTTCTAATAAAATTAATCTAACCAAAGAAAGATTGGATGCCTTTCTTGGTTCTTGGGATAGGTACTTTTTGATTGCTTCCACTCTATCGAGGTCTATCATAACACCATATTTTGACACAATGTGACCACGAAACTTGGCCTTTTACATGCCAAAATGACACTTATTTGGATTAAGAGAAATGCCATACTCCCTACATCTAATCAGCATCTTCTCCAAGTGTTGTAAATGATCACCTCTTTGCCTTGAAAACACATAGTCACATCATCTTGGTAAACTGCAATGAACTCATTGATGTAACCAGCAAAAGCAACATCTATTGCTCTTTGAAAAGTGGCACTAGCATTCATCAAAAAAAAAAGGGCATCCTAACAAACACATATGTTCCCCAAGGAGTAGTGAATGTTGTCTTAAGTATTTTTGATTCCTTGACAACCACTTTATTGTATCCGAAGAAACCATCCAATGTAGAAAGCATCTCAAACCCTATCACAAGCTGCAACATATTCTCCATATTTGGCAAGGGATAGTTTTCCTTCATGGATGCTTTGTTCAGATTTTGAAGTCTACACAAAGTCTGATATCTCCATTCTTCTTTCTAACTGGCACAAGGTTTACAACCCAAGATGAATATCTAGTGGGCTGAATAATACCTCCATCTCTCAACTTCTTTAACTCCTCTTGCATTTTCATGGAGAGAAGTGGATTAATTTGCCTTTTCCTCTATCTAAATGGCTTAGTCTTGGCCTTAAGAGGGATCTCATGTTGAAACAAGTCTTCTCTATATGCTTTTAGCTCGAATATGACCAAGCAAGGTAGTCTTGATATTTTTTCAAGATTTGGGCATAGGACTATTTTTCTTCTTTACTTAAATTTCTGCCCAACCAAACCTTTCCTTGGTTTTCCTTTGTTCCCAAGTCATGCTCTTCCACATCCCTTGAGGAAAACATGTTTCTAATTATGATGCAATCAATATTGTTAAAATTTGACTCAAGTGCAAGAAGACCTCTAGGAATGGTGTTTGTTTTCAATTGGATGATTTCTTTTCCAAAAAAGTATCTCTTCCTTCAGTCATACACACCATTGGTTCCAAATCAATATTTTGATTTTTAAACTCACCTTGGTTTTGCAAGAACCTTAGCACTTGAGAATCATTATCAAACACTTGCCAATGTTTGATGTTGTCAGGGAAAGCTGGCCTAGTTAGCACTTTAATGTTGTATTCACAATAAGGTGAAAAGGTGCAATTTCCAAATCTAGAACCTAGCACTACCAACTTGTCAGCAACAACATTCAAACTTCTATCATGGTGCATAATATTGAAGGAATCAAACATCTCAATTAAATCCCAAACTGCATGCTTGTACTATTTCATATGCTGATTTTTTTAGCATACAATTTTCTTATTTGTTTGACAACTAGCTCTGAATCTCCCTTTGTAATGATGTCCTTGACACCATACTTCCATGCAATTCTAGACCCAACAACAAGGCTTCATACTCAGCAATGTTGTTAGTACATTCAAAATTAAGCTTGAAGGAAAAAACAAATTCTTCCAAGCTAGGAGAAATCAGAATTACACCAGCACCATTTCCAAATTTGGAGCAAGCTCCATCAAATAGCAAGGTCCAAGGAGAACATACCTTATCAAGGCACTTAGACTGATCCATTTTATTTTCTTTTCCATCAGCAAAACCAATGAAATTCTCAACATCTACATCAGCAAACAACACTTCATAGGAAGCATTGTTGGGATCTTCAATTAGGTGCAACATCTTCTTCTCACCATAAAGTTTAACCAGGATTCCCTCAATTGGAATGGTGGAAAAATACATGTCCATCTGAACACTTCCACCAACACTTGCAGCCCATTTTCTTGACAAAATCATACCCCATTTGGTATGGAAATCAACAATCACAACATCCAATTTTAAATTCCTCCCGGGATAAGATGCAAGCTTCACAACCAAACCTTTTACACAACCAACTACCAGCACTTCTCTTGAGTCCATAGAAGTACAATTTACATATGTTGTTGTCACTTTGATATACAACTCATTCATGACTTCTAAAGTCATGACATTACATGATGCACCGGAATCAAACATAAAATTGTGAAGTAGCCTATCCTTTATAATCAAAGTTGTGAAAAATGGATCAACATTCAATTGGGAATCAACCAAAAATGTCCCCAAATATACCTCAGTTGTCTCTCCAAGCTATTCTACTGCTGGTGGTGTTTCAAGGTCAGCAATGATTTGAGGAGGAGTCTCAACAACATTTACATTTCTTCCTGGAGTGATCTTCTCTTCCTTCAACCCCAAGTACTCAAATTCTCTCTTCTTATGCTCAGGAATTCTAAGCAACTCAATGATTGGAACACTCACTTTAATTTGGCTCAATACTTGGGCTATGTCATAGGGGACATTCTTTGGAAAAACAACATTGGAAGGGAGACAAGAAGATTCATTAGATGGTAGTGGATTCTTGGTAGCTTGGGCATGAGGAGGACTGTAATTTTTGTTTGGGACAACAAAAATTTTGACAGGTGCTTCTCTCCTAGGAGCTTCTTTTGGAATGCTTATGAGAAATGGTATTTTAGGTTTAGATTGAGGCCCAACTCCCTTAACAACTTTTATTCTAGTGTTATAGTCTTTCTCTTGAGCTACAACAACATTCATCAACAATTGTCTATCTTCCTCCGAAGGATACCACCATCATACTTCTTAATCATCAAAGCTCTTAAGTATTCAAAGTCATTGTTAGGAATTTCAAAATCCTGCACTACATCAACTTCAAGAGCATGAGGGGGGAGAAAGACTTGTACCCATTTGATGCAATCCCAAAAGGTAGTAGCAGTCCTAGCACTTATTACTTCAGTAGATGTTGCTCCTCCTTGTGAGCTTGAAGAATAGCCCATCATGCAAATATCATCATCAGTTCCATCCTCATTATCAGCTTCATCAACTTGTTGGTCCACTTCACATGGAGGATGAGGAAGAAAACATCTATCACACCAATCTATATCAGCAACTTCATCAACAACAACAACCCTGATAGTTAGAGGGTCAGGAACCAATCTACTTTCACGTGCTTGGGGTTGTCTATTTCCCCCTCCCATAGGTCCTTTACCTCTATCATCTTGTCTTTGATCACCCCTAGGATGATTTCCAAATCTATCTTGTGCTTGCTGCCTAGGATGACCTTGTGAAGTCTGCCCAATTCCCTTCTCAGCTCTTGCTAACTTGTATGATATTTCTTTGACAACCCCTGCCAAAGTTTTCACAACCTCTTCTAAATCAGCACCTTTGCTAGCATTAGTTTTTTTAGGGTTTATCAATTTTACACCATCTCTCTTGAGAGGTTTCCCAACAGCCTTGATATTGTTTTCAATTTGAAGTGCCATGGTGAAAGCTTGTCTTAGATTGGTTGGGTTCTTGTCTCTTAGGTAATAGGCTACCTTCTTATCAAATGCATCTGCATATTTGATTAAACAAGATTCATCACAAGGCCTCAAACCAACATGCATCCTTCTCAAAGTTTTGTTAAACCTTGTGTTGAAGTCATGGAATGATTCATTAGGGTTCTTCTTGATATTCTCAAACTTAGATAAAAGAAATCTAGGATCAGTCTTGTCACCATATTGCAACCTAAATACATTTTTCATTTCAGTCCATGAATCAATAGAATTATCAGGTAGATCCTTGTACCAATCCCTAGCATCCTCTTCTAGTGTATGAATAAAAATTTGACATACACATCCTCAAACTCTATCTCAAAATATTCCATCATATTATCAAAAATTTTGAGATGTTGATCACCAATAATAGCATTGTTACCCTAGAATTTTGGCAACCTATTTCTGACATCTTGTGGGACAGCATTTGGGTAACCATCCATTCCTCTAAAATTTATAGGACCAAAGGTGTTAACAAAAATGGAGGTCTAGGCTGAGCCATATTGTTTGGTGGGGGTGATCTTGGAGGTGAAACAAGCTGATGAGGAGTGAGAGGTCTTTGGGGAATGGGAATGAAAACTTCAAGATAGATCTCTCTTAAGGGCTCTCCTTCTTGATGATCTCTAGAAAATTTAGAAAATACAGGAGTAGATTTAGGAGCAAGCCTTTCAAATGCACAAGAAGGTCCCTCACCTAATGGGGAATTCAAATCAGCAATAGGATTGTTTGAATTAGATCCACTTGAAGAAGAATTGCAGTCCTCAATAATAGGATGCTCACTTTCAAACTCAACAATAGGGATCTCCTTTCTTGCAGTCCTATCTCCAACAACCTTCCACACATTTCTTCCCTCTAGCTTTGAGTTTCTTGAATCTACAAAAACATATTAGCAGAGTCCTTGATGAAGAGAGATGTTCTTCCTTCTAGTTTTGCAGGGATTAGCCACACAAAAGTAAATGGCAAGAAAGGTAAGACCACTAGTATTTTCAAGATCAAATCAGGATGGAGTCGCCACTAAGGAATTTCACCTTAGTTGTGCAAGAAAGCACTAAAATAATTTGTCAAATGTTTGCTAGCACTAAAAACTCTACAAAGCCTTATAAATAAATCAATCACAATGCAACCAAAGTGTATAAAATGTTGGGAAATGAAAAAGGGCAGACAGAACTTGAAAATTTTGCTTAAAACTTGCAGATATGAAGCATAGAATGATATTTTAACAATGTATCAGCTCAAATACTTGAATACACAAATTCTCAAACTCTTCAAACACTCCACAAACACAAGAAATTCCAAGAAGTCCCCAGCAATGGCACCACTCGTGTTGGTATCCAAATTTGTTCTCCTTTTCAGTCTGAGCAACACCATAGATGTGTCATGGAGCTTAAATATATATTAGACCATGTTGTATGTCATTGGTAGTTGGGGATATGGTTTAGCTGGCACTCAAGTTTGTGGAGAAATGGATAACACTCCAATAGGACTTGATCTTGTCCTAGCTATTTTAGGTTTTGCCTTGCAACCAAGGTAAGAGGACCTATTTTGTAACCTTGTAATGGTGGAGGAGATGAAGATGTCCTTCTCTTTGCTTGAAATTCTATGATGGAGACCTTGATGAAAACATGATCAACACCCTAGATTTGAACTCTCACAAGTTTTCACTTCTCAAAACATGGGTATGTTCTCAAAACAAGGCAAAGGTTACTAGAGACATTTAAATCCCTGATCTGTTATGCATACTTTTGCAAATTGATTTTGATGTTTGTGGGTATATAAATGTAAAATGGGATAGTACATGATAGGATATTTGTTATTTAGATGATTTTTTGTGGGGATTGACAAGAAACTGGGATAGATCGGATCTTTGACAATCTCTACAATACTTGAACAACTATCAGATGAAATGCCTCAACTAATCAGGATGTTCTTTCAACCAGAAGAGGCACAAATGGAAGCCCAAGTTACACTCTTCACACAATATTTGAGAACTTACCACAAAGGCTTGAAGTAAAGAACTCAATTAAACACAAAAATACTTGATCAAACCACGCCTAAGGTACCCCCAAAGGCTTACAAGAAATCTCTGCAGTCAAGGAAGGTAAAGTGATTTTAAATTTGTTTATCTCCTTATCAGATGAAGGCTCTTCTGAATATGAGATTACAAATGCCACTAAACTATCAACCAAAAATGGAGATCTTGTGTGATTTCTAAATACTTTCAATGCAAGATTGCAACAAGAACAATAAAAACTATTTGCATGCATTTAAAAATGATAACAAACATCATATTGCCCAAAGAAAACACAGATTTAATTCAAAACTTGTCAGATTCAACAAGTAGGGGAGAGTTACATGAACAATCTCAGAGTTGTGTGATGGCTATACACTTGTAACCAACTCACATACATGAATTTCCAACACATGAGACATTAACCTGGTTCTTTGGTGGATTTCTTAGAAAAATTGAGCTTTCTCTAATTTCTCGTGATTTTCAACTCCCAACACTTTAAAATTTCTCCAAAATGCATTATATACCTCATGCCACATTGGAGCCTTCTTTCCAAGCAAAGAATATGCCATGGGATCAAGTTTTTACAACAATTCTTCATGATTCAATGAAAATGACATCAAACAGAAAAACACTCGCATGTTGCCAGGTGTGCCAAAAAGATTAAATCATTACAAATATCTAGATCATTATCCATCTTGGAGGCACGTTTTTCATCATTGAGGCATGCAAACACCCTTCCTCTCATCATTTCACCTTTTAAAACTACCTCTGTAATTTTTGATTTTGTCATTTCATGTGTTTGCTCGGGCTGGGGCAAAAATTATTTCAAAAACACCTCAAATCAAAGAATTAAGCCATGAAAGTGATGCCAATGATCCTAGAAGGCCAAGACGACACAAAATCACTATAAATTTGATGAATTTTGATGCAAAATTTGTGATTCCAAGCTTCTATGGAGGAAAAATGGTGGCCAAAAATGAAAATGCATAGTTGCCCTTGATCTGCTACATGTCAAACTATGATTGGGAACAAATTCGGGCTTATTTTTGACTTTTTGACATCTTTGAAAAAATGGAAAAATTTGATTTTTTCCCCACCCTCCGCCTTTGAATTTTGGAGCTGACACGTGGCACATGGTGGGTCCTATTGAAATCGCACTTCAATTCTGCGCATTTTGACCTTTTTGGAAATTGGGAAAATTTTCACTTTTTGCCCCGTGGGCCCGCACCTCTGATTTTTCCCTCGCCACATGTCTCCTTGTGATTTGCTAGTGGGCCAGAGCATCAAATTTTTATTTTAAGTATTTTTGGCAAAAGGAAAAATTTCCTTCCTTCCTCCATCGACCCACCTTACCCTCTCGCCGCACATGTCCATCTCTTATTTGCACGAGAGGAACCATGGGCTTATTCTTCATTTTATTCCCTTTAAGCCAAGGGAAAATTTTCCACTTTGTCTCCACGGGCCCGCGCCTCCGAAACTATCCCCGCCACGTGGCGCTCTTCTATTTGTGGATCCAAGTCTTCCTTTCTTCCTTCAAACCTCCCTTACAAATTTTTTGAAATTCACAAACTTCAACATTGACCCGTGCCCCCTTTGACCCTTAAAATGTTACACGTGTCCATTCGTTATTGGCCATGGGATTTCATGCCAAAATTTTACTTTAACCTTTTTGTGAAAAAGGAAAAAATCCCCTTTTCCCTTCACCGGACCGCCGACCTACTCTGCATGCACTTTGCCTTTGCCACGTGTCCTCCTCTTATTCGAGCACGGGGAAAATTTTTGTTTTGAAACTTTATAAAATTAGAGCCAAAAAACTCTAAGTCCCCCCACCACCCACATCCCCTTGGCCAATGAAAACATGCCACGTAGGCAATTTGGAAAAAATGGGGCCTCGGGCCCGAAAATGCCCCATTTGCTTGAAAAGGTGAAAAATGAAAAGTTAGAGCACCTCCCCACCTTTCCTCAGCCAATGCAAACCCGCCACATTGCCAATACCTTTTGAGGATGAATTTGATGGGAAAATGACGCCCGTCTGACCATCAAAACGTAAAAAATTCCAGGGATGCCCTAGAATTCAATTTTTCACCAAGGATGGCAGATTTTTCGATTTTGAATCAACTGAAGCATGATTTTACAACATTTTCGACCTTGGGATGGGATTTTCAATTACAAACAAGTATGATTTGATTAATTTCAATTTTTCCATGATCTGGAAAAGGGAAAAAGACACAGCCCACAAATTTGGAAGAACTAGGGCACAAAAAAGGGAAAACTTGGAATATTCCTTCTAAAATTTGGGAAAAACAACAAGTTTGTGAGCATTTTTAAAGCATCAAACTAAAGGGGAAGAATTTCAAACCATCAATTCAAAGGGTAAATTTTTTTTGAGAAAATATAGACTTGGAAAATTAGGGAAACATGGTGTTAGCTACAAAATGGCCCTACAGTTTGATTGTCTTTTTAAAAAATGAAAATTACATGTAAAAGATTTCCTTTGTTTTGTTGAAGCTTGTTGTTGCCATGAGTTGAGTCACATTTCTTATTTCAATGTTGTTTGGGCTCGGGGGCCAATGAAGAAGGATGGATTCTCCTTTTCATTGGATGTCTTGGTTGGGTGGAGAGCGTTGCCTTTTCCCCTGTTCTGTTGTGATCAAATGGGAGAATGATGGAAATTCATACTGCTATTTTGGAGCTGAGAAAGAAGACAAGTTTTGGCATTCCCTTGTGAGATTCCCATTTAAAACCCACTTCAAGTGGATGACAATGTAATATGTTTTGTGTTGAAGAGTTACTATGTTTTGGAAGTGAAATCCCATTTGAATGTGGAAGGACATACTCTATAATTTTGTTCTATGGAAGGAAAAGAAAGACTTGTATTCTATCTTTTAAATGAAATTGGAAAGAAAGTCATGAAAGAATCATCCAAGTCAATAGAATTGTTTTATTCACCAAAAATGATATTGTTTTTTGGGAATCTATGTTTTGTATGAAAATTGGAAAGGAAATATGTGTGAAGAGAATATATTACTCTTTTCCTTTGGAATGTATGATTTGAAAATTAGAACTGCATTCTGGATTTTTGTACAACTTGATTTGAAAAAACTTAACATTTTAGATTTGAGTTGGAAATGAATGCATATATTAAAGTTTGGTAAATAAAAATGGATCTGTTTGTGTTCAAGTATAGATTCTATTTTGTTTCACTATAAAATCTACAAATTTTTAGCAAAAATTTGAGATCGACCTCGCGACTTGGGAAAATGAAATGTTATATTAAATTGGACATAGTATGGATAAAATGATCCCAAATAGATTGTAACTCTTAAGGAATTTTTATAAAACTTTGCAAATTGGGCATAGCCAAAATCTCAGTCGATTTGCTGTCAAAATTGGGAATTTTGAAATGATAATCAATCAAATAGCTTAACCCTTGCAATCCATCCTAAATTCTTCCAAGTGAAATCCTCCATGTCTATTTGGCATGTTGAGAAAGAATTAATGGTGGATTTGAACAAAATTGTGTAAGTTAAAAATACCAGTTCACCTAGTTAGTGATGAAAAATTTTTTTCACAAAATAGAACTTTAAAACTTTATTCAAATTAAAATTTTAATATTTACGTACAAAGGGGACATCTATAACTTTCCATAAAGACCTCGTTTGCCAAAATATGAGCTCCTATCGAAATTTATGGCCTCTAGAAGTTTTTACTTCATTTGGCTTCAAAAATAATCTACGTTCAAAAAGAAAAAGTTTCTTCCCGCGCCCCTCTTCCGCGCCGAGGATAAAATTTTCTTCTTACGCCCCTCTTTTATTCCAGAGAGAAAATTTTTATTCCCATGCCCTTCCTCCATGCCGGGAGAAAAATTTCTTCCACGTCCCTCTTCTACGCCCGGGAGAAAATTTTCTTCCCACACCCCTCTTTGTTCTGGGAGAAAAGCTAGAACTAGAAAAACATGTTGTAGCACCTATCCTACAATGATTTTTATAGACACTCCGGAGATGTTAATGTTGCTCTCTTCGAGCCCTTCTTCCATGCCCGGGACAAAAATTTTATTCTTGTGCCCCTCTTCCGAGATCCCTAGGCTTAGAGATGAGCATGCGGGGAGGCCTATGGGGTCATCAGCTTACAACTTCAAACCACATCAAGGAGGTCTTAAAGCTATAGCCATCACATTACTCACGGTGACATAGGTGGATTTTAGGCAAAGGCCTAGTTGGTGAGCTTGAGTGGATGCTTCATGATTTTCCATTTTTCTAGCAACATGAAAGCTCATGTTGTGATCCACCACTCGAGAGATAGAGTAGGTGTCTTGTGGAGGATAGAGGAGCAGAAGATCCACATGGATTCTAAGACAGTTACTGGGAGCTATTTGAGGAGAATTTTAGGAGAAGATATTTGTCACGAGATGTTCATACACAGACGATAGATGAGTTTCATGACCTTAGATAGGCATCTCTTACAGTGGTTGAGTATGAGAGTAGATTTCTAGATCTACTCCAATATGTTGATTACATGCGAGAATGAGAAGATACAAATCCACAGATTCCTTGGGCACTGAATCTTAACATTGGAGGTGCAGGTTTCAATCCATTGTCCATAAACATTAGTTAAGGCCGTTTAGAATGCCCATATAGTAGAGGAGACTCAGAAAGACTCGGTAGGATAGAGACTAATTGCAGGAGCTACATCGAGTAAACGCAGGATAGTAGATTGAGGGGGTCAGTACCTCCTCCTTTTGGTGGAAAGGGTTCAACACATTCATCTTTTAGACCATAGAAACAACAGTAGCAGTAGTCCTGCCAACCTTATAGACCTCCATAGAGATTCGATGCATAGAGGGGTCAGAGTTTGGGGCCTCCTCCTAGGGCTTCCATAAGGACACAATGTGCCCGGAGGAAAAGTTAGTAGGAGCTTGCCACTAGAGACTTCAGTGGCCAGACCATAGCTCGATCATCAGGATCCACACCACAGAGCTCAGTACCGGTCATACCTACTACACATGGGAGAGGATCAAGTGGTTGTTTTGGTTGTGGCATTGCTGGACATTTTTGGAGAGACTTCCCTTAGAACCCTAATAACAAGGGTAAGACACAAATCTCAGAGCCTACCATTGGTGACATGGGGCATAGTCATTAGATCTATGCGGTGGTCAAGAACTACTAGGTTGAGCATTAGAGTACCATGATTGAGACCACAGGTAGCATTGGTGGTATTCCTACCTCCATTTTGTTTTATTCTGGTTCTTCAGATTCTTTTATTGCACCATCTTTAGTCGAGCGATGCAGGATGGTGGCAGTTAGGTAAGGTCTTAGTTGGGACGTTGAGATGGTTTCTGGAGCCAAGATCTTTGTAGACTCCTTAGTTAAAAAGTGTGTACTGGATTCGGGACCTTTTACCACTACCCGGATCTTCATATCCTTCCTTTGGGTTTGTATGGAGGCATATTGGGCATGGATAGGTTGTTTACACATAGGGCAGGATGGATTGTTACCATAAGACTATATCTTGTGTAGATTATCTAGGAGTTGACTCGGTTATTTCGGGGTTAGAAGACATGTTTCCATTCGCACCATCTCCGCTATCTTTGCTTAAGCGGTGTGTGCGACACAATTGTCGAGATGTATGTTATTTGGTAAGTGATAGATCGAGAGAATGGAACTAGTGGACCATCATTAGATGATCAACCCCTCTTGAGAGAGTTTTCGAGATGTTTTTCTAGGGGAGCTATCGAGGTTACCGCCCCCACATGAGATTGAATTTCATATATATATATATATATATATATATATATATATATATTATGTTGAGAGAAAAGCCTATCTAACAGAACACTTTATTGGATGACCACACCGAGCTCTGTGAGCTCAAGTTACTGACTTGAGGGCCTTTTGGAGAAAGGCCTAATCCATCCTAGTGTATCCCCTTGGGCTACACTAGGGAATTCTGTGAAGAAGAAGGATGTATCTTTGTGGTTGTGTATTGATTACCTTGATTGAACAAGGTAACAATCAAGAATCATTATTCCCTTCCGCACATAGATGATTTTTTGATCGGATGAAGGGAGCCATAGTTTTCTATAAGTTTGATCTTAATTCGGGCTATAATCGGTTGAGGATTATGGAGGCATAAATTTATAAGACAAATTTTCGTACAAGATATGGGCACTTTGTGAGTTAACGGTGGTGCCTTTTCGTTTGATGAATGCCCCGCAATATTTATGAGCTTGAAGAATGGGGTATTCAAGAATTTCTTATATTTCTTTGTACTCATCTTCCTAGATGACATTTTGATTTACTCACATATGTGAGAAGAGCATGAGGTCACCTTCACCAAGCTCTTTAGTGTCTTCATGAGTGACTTTACGAGAACTTGGAGAAGTGTGCATTCCTTTAGAAGCAGGTACAATATCACATCCAATCCTTCTAATATTAGAGCCATTATGGATTGGCCAACACCCACTACTATGAGAGAGGTGCATAGCTTCATGGTGTAGCAAGTTTTTATAAGAGGTTTGTTTAGGACTTCTATTGGATTGCGCACCCCATTACTTCCCTTCAATGGAAAGGGAAGAAGTTTGATTGGTCAGATAGATGTGAGTAGGCCTTGGGACTTCGAAGGAGTGCCTCACAAAAATAACCATTCTTGTAGTGTCGGATCCACATGGTGATTTTTTTTAAGCATGGATGCTTCTTTGGCAGGACTTGGAGGTGTATTGATGTAAAAGGGTAAAGCGGTGGCCTTTGAGTCTTGCAAACTCAAATATTATGAGCTCAATCATCTAACTCATGATCTTGAGCTTTCAGTAGTGGTTCACACCTTAGTTCAATGGATACATTTTCTTCTTGGTCAAAGATTCACACTCAAGACAGATCACTTGAGTCTTCACCACCTCTTCACACAGCCCAATCTCAATGCTCATCAATGGCATTGGATGAAGTTGCTTTGTGAGTATGACATGGAGATAGAGCATGTGAAGGGGAAGGAGAATGTGGTTCTGAGATGCTCTTAATAGAAGGAGACATGTGGTTATGGCCACTTCGGTGGGAAAAAATTTTGAGAGAAGGATTCTACAACAACTTCCTTTTGACATCTACATTATAGCTAGAGCGAGATATCGCATCCCAGATACCCCTTGAAGGGAATTTTGATGGTTTTTCATTAGAGCGAGATAGACTTCTCAAGCACGGAAGTTAGATTTATGTTCCCAGAGAGACAGAGACTTGAGGCATGACATCTCGTGGAGGCACACCATGCACCCTATTCAGATAATCTTGGGGTGAAATAGATTCACGCTACCTTGAGATAGTTGTATCTTTGGAGAGGAATTTAGAGATATGTGGCTCGGTTTGTGTCACATTGTTTAGAGTGCCAAAAGTGAAGTGAGCATCAACATCAAGTTGGCCTTCTATTTCCTCATGATATACTTTAGTGGAAGTGGGACACCATTTCCATGGACTTCATTGTTAGGATATGCGATGTCGAGATATCACCATGATGCCATCATGGTTACGGTGGATAAATTGACAAAAGTGGCATAGTTTTCTCGATTAAGACCACTTATACAAACTAGTGTAGTGGCACGGGTTTATCTAGATGAGATTGTTAGGTTGTATGGGATCCTATGGAATATCATTTGTATTTGTGATCCCTTGTATACTTCCCATTTTGGATTCAAGTTTTGGGGGTTTCACATTTCGATATTTTAGGGTTTTTAGGATTTCTAGGTTTCGTGGGTTTCGAGGTTTTGGTGATTCAATAATTTTAGGTTTTTTCATTAGCTTGACCCTACTACCAACTCGAACTCCCGAAAGCCCAAAGTTTAAATTTCAAACTTCATCTTTCATAATTTTCTCCCTCCTTCATTACATTATTCACCGTGAGGTCACAAGACACAAAAACCCCAAATTTTACCTTCCTTTTATGCATTGACCTACAAATTTCTGAGCTTTCCAGTCCCTGTCTCCATGTTTCACTATTTTTCACTTAGGCCTACCTCGAAAAATCACACCTCCAAAGTTTAAATTTCAGACTTCGGAGCTCCTTCATTTCCCAAACTCCTTTGCAATGTGCTTGGTTTGCCTAACTTGTTCAGCCAATCGTGAAGTGTGATCTGCTCTGGCCAAGTTGATCCCTCATTTTTTCTCAATGGGGTCATGTTTGTCAACAAAAATCCATGAATATTTAGAAGTACAAAAATATGTAGGAAAAAAACACTTTCAAGAGGACAGGAGTTCCCATTGCTAGTGTCGGATCTAGGCACTAGTGTACATTTAGATGCTCGATTCTAAATTTTTCTAGGTGGGATGGTATTTGATCCAATATTCATTTTATCTCTTTGAATTCACTATTAGGATTTCGATCACACGTGAAACCTACAAAATAGATGACTAACTGCATATGCCCACAAAACATACCAAATCTAATAACAAGTACTTAGAATGGGGAGTCGAGTAACCCCTGATGGTCACTTAGAAGAGTGAACTTATTACCAAGCGTTACACTACATTTTAGAATCTATGTAGTTATTTATGCTTTTGTGTGTAATATGATGTATGTCTGTTATCTAAATTTTCACCCCAACAAAATTGGATCATCCACGACCCGTGTAGGAAGAAATTCAAGAAAGCAGTTTTGTCATATGATCCCGTGCTTCAAATACAACAGACAAGTTACAGGAAGGCTCTACAATGGAGTAGTAGGGTCAGGGAAGGAGCAAACAAAAGGAAGAAAACTGGAGGCTTAAATGAAAAGAAATGAAGAAGGTTCAAAGTCATTGGGCTCTGCAAATGATTGAGCAAGAACCACAAACAACTAAGTATGGAGAAGCAGTGGAAGGGGAAGTGTCCAAAAGGCGCACCTCTAAAGTTTAATCCAAAATACGAATACTTAAACAGGTGCCAAGCCTCCACGTTACTAGAGTCCCAAAATTCACACTGGTTGTTGAAAAGTCTTCAACTCAATGGAATGTGCCAAGTGTCCAAATGGCGTTACGTCAAAGATAAATCCAAATAGAAGAGACCTAAATGAGCGCGCATTCTTGCCACATGAGTCCAAATAAAAAATGTGGGACAAGGAAGGCCCATAACTTGGCTATGTATAAGAGTGCGGGAGGAAAGCACCACGTGTCTTAATGACGCTCCTTCAAAGGTAAAATCCAAAGTGGGTTTTCAAATGAGCATGGGCCTTCCACGTGTCCTAGGTCCAAAAAAAAGGGATAGAGCTAGGGGTTGAATAGTCAAAGCAAATGTAGGATAGTGGAGGGATCCAACTATCGGCATGACACTATTTCAAAGGTAAAATTTGGGCGGAGTTTCCAAACAAGCGCCGAGGCCTCCATGTGTCACGGGTCGATTTTTGCCAAGTTAAGAAAAGAGATTTAGGAAACATACAAAGGAACCAAAGGATCTTGCGGAAGATACCACGTGTCAATATGGCACAAGGGTCAAAGCATACAATTTGTTTCCCACTTTGTGGCCATAAACATTTTAGAGCAATAAAATATGTTTCGTTATGCATCTGTCCATCCTTGGCTTATTTTGTTGTCTCTTATTACCTCTCATCATTGCGGGGTAAACTATGCATACTTTGATGTTTGTAGCAGGTTACTGGAAGCTATGCTTAATGTGTTTTTAAGTGGTGTTCCGTGTGGAATATATCTACGGTTTGTGATGTATTATGTCTACCATATCCTCTGCTAACCTCTCTCCACTTTAGGCTCTCGGATCTTTGATTCAACCACTTCCTTTTCTGGTGTATCATCGCTTAGTGTAGGCTCTTTCACCATCTCTTTCTTTCTCCTTATCCCCTTGGAATGGTGATTAGAATAGAATAGGTTCTTACTACACTCGAGTAGCTTGTGGCGAGGTAGATTAACAAGAAAGAACCGACTTTCTCGGAGGTCCATATCTCAAGTTTTCCAAGTCCACGGCTTGAGAGATGGTCCCATGTTGTGCAATCACACTAGATGCCCAACCTCATAATTGGGCCATTTGGGGGTGCTTTGCGATTCTGTACTAATAGTTTTGGCATGCTCGATGGCACACCGAGGTTATATTTTCCATCTTTCCAAAGTTGTATCATTACTGTTTGCAAATCGTAAGGCACCGTGTGACCCACAATAAAAATTTTGGCACGCCCAATAGGACATATCTGAATCACCTTACCACATCATCTTACCGAGGTTGGCGTGTTCTTGCTAAGGTTCAGCCTTTTGGGGCACATGCAAGCACATCTGGTGACTCCATCTATTCAATAACCCATCCTCTAAGATTCTGAGACCTTTTCCATCCATTTCTACTCATTTTCATTCATTTTCTTCTTCCATCTCTTTCATTTTCTCCCATTCCATGAGGTTGTGCAATCATGGCTTCATTTCCTTCTTGGAACTCACACTTGCGATAACAAAAGTGTAATCCACCTCAATGCATTTCCCAACTCCTCCGGATCAACATTATTATTAGACCCAATATAATCATGCTTACCCATATGAGCATTACCAAAACTAGTTTGTCTATGCAGATTATCAAGAACAAGGGTATGTATACAATGACAACAGTCAAATAGAAGAAGTTAATCTGCTAGAGAATATTCAAAAAATGGAGGCTAGCATGGTTCAGTTAAGGGCCATAACACACATGAAGGCATTCAAGATTGGTTGTAGGGAAGATTTTCTATGGGAAGCCCCTTTTCCAAGACATTACATCGCTCAAAAGAACCTTGACTTCATAGTTGAAGCGCTACCTAAATATACATAGTGGATTGAGGATATTGAGGCTTATGAGTTGGACCCAAGACAACCTTATCAATGGGTAAGTCCACCACCTCCTAGCTCTTCATTTTCTCTTTCTCAAACTTTATCATTTCAGCATGATCAAGAGTCAAGCCCCTCATCTATTGCCCCAAGTGTTAATTTATTTTCTCCATCTCTTGATCTCCCATCCCACCTCAGTTCCTCTACCCTTTTCCCTTCCAAACAGTCATCCCCTCCAAAAAAACAAGAAGTTCCACCTCCCTCCCCACCAAAAACAATTGCAAAGCTAGTTGAACCCCAACTTGCCACTCCTCTTACTTTCCCAAGTCCATGTTGGGAAGAGAGTCAAGAATCCATTCAAGGAGAAAAGCAAGAAGGGGAACCCAACAGAGAATAAATGAGAGACAACCTAAAGAGTTGGGCATTAAATTTGGGTTTACAAAGATTCCCTTGATGGTCAAGATAATAGAGGAGGTCAAGGTTTAATATCCAGTTGTGGCCAAGGATGAGTTTGCAGCAAAGAAGGAACAAAAACAAAAAGAATAAGATCAACATCCTATTTTCTTTGAATATAGTGTCCCTAATGTCACTCTTTCTGAAAAGAATGCTAATCTAATCCAAGATGCAAAACAAGTTAAAGAGGAGGAACAATCATCTCCAAGTCCTATTGAAGAGGAGTAGCTGGGAGAGATCAAATCGGTATTGAAGCCACTCCATGAAGAAAGCATCACTGAATATTCTTTGTTTTCATTTCAAGGGATAGATTTGACTGATGAACCCATGATGGAGGAGGACCATAAAGTTTTAGAGGCTCCAAGCATGGACTAGGATACAGAATAAACTTCATTTCTTCCTCCCACTTCATCCCCTTCAAACCCTAATGTTGAAGAAGAGTTTGAGATTTCAAACTTCATGTTTTAAGATGAGGGGAATCATGGTGAGCAAGTTTCAAATCGGGAGGAAACCATGGAAGAGGTTGGGCATATGCAATAGGACAAAAAGGAGGAATATTATCTGTCTAACTTGGAGGATTTCTTTGATGGACAAGAGCCTATGGAGATCACATCAATTTCTCCTCCATCATCCACTTTCCAAGCACACAAGTCTACTGCCATGAAGGATGAAATCCAAGAACAACAACCTATGTCTCACAACATCCTTCTAGAACCAAGGTTGGAAGATATGAGTCTTCCATGTTCTTCAAAAGAGAAGGAAGAAGAATAGAAAGCTCCAAGTCTAGTTGAAGAGCAGCATATGGAGGTGACCAAGATAGATTCATAGGCACTGAATCATGAGCTGGTTGCACAAGAAAATATAGACCCCTATCCCATTCAACCTCTCCAAAAGTCTTATTTTTTGTAAGATCTTGAACTCACGAGCTTCATGTTTGAAGATAAAGCTTCATATGGTGAACATAATGAAGATTTTAAGATCACCATGCAAGGGGAGAGACCTTGATATAGCAGGACAATAAATATTTTAATTTCCAATTATACTCAAAAGAATGTTTTGATGAAAAGAAGCCAGTTGAAATTGCAATATTTTCTCCCCCATCATTCATTCTTCAACCAAAAGAACTCCTGCCATCATGGAAGAGAACAGGCAAGCATAAACTGCAATTTGCAACCTGCCTTCGAATAAAAGTTGGAAGATTTTGATCTTCCAAAAGTCACACCTACTACAAAGGAAGAGAAAGAGTATGAGGCTCTCATCCCTCTCACACCATCCATCCAAGAAGGTCCACAAAAAGAATCCATTTTTGGAGTTAAATTTCAGAGTAAAGGGCACATTCAAAGGACCAGACCATGCCCAATCAGGTACTTGGCTTCATCGGATCCATGTGAGAAGCCAAAACAAGTCATTCCTACTTCAAGGCATGAGGGTGAGTATCAAAGTACTAAGGGTCATCATCAACAACTCCAAGGGTCCAATGCCAATCAGGTTGAGGATGTATTTTTGGTTAGTGTTGATACCTTGATGATTTGGGTGGAGGACCGATGTATTGTCAATTTTACACTCATACAAGTAGCAATAATTGGTGTCAAATCATTTTCATGGATGCCCCTTTTGAGAAAAGGAAGTTATTTCTTATGGCAGTCTTTGTTTAAGATTTTCTTTCTCTTTGGTTAGTTTAGGAGTAGGAGTAGACTTTGTTTTCAGTAGAAGAAGTTATTTTCACACTCTACATGTCTCATTTGAGGCATGTATGATTTTTTATTTGTACATAAGTTTTGTTTACATTGCTCTAGAGCTACCAAGGCCAGGCCCTTTAGTATTCATGGTAGAAGACCCATAGTTATCCTGTAACAATTGCTAATTTCAAAATAAAACATATGTAGAGCAACTAAAAACATTTTAGAGATAATCTATTTCTGGGAAAGGTTCAAGTTCACCAAGTGAAAATGGTCGGGCTCACAGATCAAAGGCGGGATCAGTATCACACTATCATTTTTGACTCGATGCCCAATGGAATCTTCTAGGCTACTAGTCTCTTCATCGAGCAGGAAGATGCCATTATGAGTCACCAATTGTTATCTCAATTTTTGCCCCCGACAAAATTAGATCATCCACGACCCCGTGTAGGAAGAAATTCAAGAAACAATTACATCATACAAGCCCATGCTTCAAATCCAACAAAAACTTACATGAAGGATCTACTGATGGAGTATTAAGGTAGGGGAAGGAGTAAGAGGCTCAAAGGAAAAGAAATCGAGAAGGTTTGAATTCTTCGAGCTCTGTAAACGATTAAGAATGAGCACAAAAAATGACTAAGTATGGAGGAGACAACGCAAACTACCAAGTTTCCAAATGGTGAACCTCAAAATATTAATCCAAACTCCAAATACTTAAATAAGCACTAAGCCTCTACACGTTGAGATCCCAAAAAGTTGCACCGGTCGTTGAAAAGTCTTGAATCAAGTAGAAGGTTCCAAGTGTCCAAATGGCGCTACTTCAAAGATAAATCCAAAGAGTGGAGACCCAAATGAGCATGGTCTCACCATGTAGTCCAAATTAAAAAGGTGGGACAGAGCGGGCCCAAACAATTTGTTAAGTATAAGAGTGTAAGTGGAATGTGCCACATGTCCTAACGACACTTCTTCAAACGTAAAATCTAAAGCGGGTTTTCAAATGAGCACGGGCCTTCCACGTGTCCCAAGTCAAAAAGGGACAGAGTCAAGGGTTGAATAGTCAAAGAAAAGGAATGCCAATGGATAGAGCTAAGTGTCAGCGCGGTCTTATTTCAAAGGTAAAATTTGGGCGAGTTTCCAAATAAACGTCGAGCCTCCACGTGTCAAGGTCGGACTTTTTGGCCTGCTAAGCAAATAGACTAAGGAAAATACAAAGGAACCTAAGGAGCTCATGGAAGCCACCACATGTCAATCTGGTGCAATTTCAGAAGTGAAAGGTAGGAGGAGAATCTCCAAGATGTACAAGGCTGCCACGTGGACCCGGTACAGAAAGACTCTTTAAAATATTACGCGCCCGTGACCCAAATATTCAAATGGCCATATATTTTGATTGGAAGTTAAGATTTTGGTGGGAGAAGAATTTTTAGAAACATATCAAGACTCTCTATGCCATGGAAACATAAAATATCATTCTTAATAGGATTTATTGGGTGAAAAATGGGAAAAACATTTTCCAGACCATTAATATAGAATCGCATTTCTTCAACTACCAGACTAGATTTAATTTGATCCACGAGGGAACCGAAATAGAAATATTGTAGGAAGATTTGAGAGTGGAATTGATTGATAGTGGTTGAGATTTAAAAGAAGGATTCAATGTATATCTCGAGGTGGTTGAAGCAGGATTCAAATTTTTCCCTCCTATCTCTCTTATTCTTCCTATATATTATAAAGGAAGGACATATTCAAACAATTTTTCATCCTTTCTCAGCTTGCTCCCCTCTCTCTTTCTTCCTTAAGGTAGAATCTAGAGTCTAACCCTCCTTTTAGGGCTCTATAATGGCATTTCATTGCCTCTTGCCCCTTGATGATGATGTACCGTGTAACATTTTGGAGCAATAAAATCTATTTCGTGATGCACTGTCCATCCTTGGATTATTTTGTTATCTCTTCTTTCCTCTCAATATTGCAAGGTATAGTATGAATAATCTGATGTTTGTTTTAGGTTATGGGAGTTGTGCTTAATCAGTTTTGAAGTGATTTCTATGTCAAATCTATCTCTTGTCCATGGTGCATTCTATCCACCCTCTTCTCTGCTCACTCTCCACTTCAGGGTAGTCGGATCTGTGATTCAACCACTTCCTTTTTTGGTGTATCACCGCTTAGTGTAGGACCTTTCATCCTCTCTCTCTTTCTCTCTGTCCCCTTGGAATGGTTAGATTAAGATATAATAGGTTATGCCTGCACTAGAGTAGCTTGTGGAAGGTAGATTAGGAAGTAAGAATCAACTTTTCTGGAGGTCCATCTCAAATTTTAAAACCCCATAGCTTGAGAGATGGTCCCATGTTGTGTAATCACATTGGATGCCCCACCTCATAATCAAGACATTTGGGGGTGTTGTGATTCGCACTAACATATCCCTTGTGCAAGTTGCAAAATGATATCATACTAGATCTAGATTTCTCCAACTATGCAAATGTTTGTGATGGAATAAAATAAAATTTCCCACCTATGTTGTATATGTAGAGTGTTGCATACCTTTCCCCTTATGAGTGTGCTAGATAAATTTATTTTAGACGTTCTTTTTCCTTGATGCAATTTTAGGTGATGGTAGATAATGCTTATAATGTTTGGCCCCTTATTTGGGAGCAATAACTAAGTATATATTTGATTCCCTTGTTTGAAATTCATAATTTATAATTGAAAGGAAAACCTAAAGTTGTAAAAGGTGATGAAGAGGTAAAAGAAACCCAAAAGAGTAATAAAATGATAGCGATGGTCAAGAGCACCCATGAGGACAAGAGCGCACTGGGCATTTTTGTCTGAATGGGAACTAATGTATGAGGCCATAAAAGATAAATCATTCAAGTATCACCAAGGTTGTAAGATGTGTATGAATAATAAGAATGTAAAAGATAACGCAAAAGGCCAAAAGTAGTTACCAACCGTTAGTTTTCTTGCTCGGGAATCCTATATACATTACAATATTTTAAGACTTAAAATTGTTCCCAAGTGCGAGAGATTTTGTGTCTACATATCTACATATATTATCTTCATAAAATAGAGCTATTACATTTATGACTATATTGTTCCCACACGGGGTTTGATTTTCCTATTGTGTGTATTAACTATTTAAGAGTCACATAAAACATGTGAAAGTTACACTTACGTAATTCATATCATAGGAAACACTTTTAACATCGGACGTTTTCTTGAATACACTATATATTAGGCCTACAAACTACATATATTGATGAGGTTCACATCTTACTATGTTTACAACATTTCATTATTTTACTTTAATACACATGGTCCATGTAATCCCTTATATTTGATATATATAATTGCAAATTTCTTCATGCAATTCAAAATATTCTCATATAATATTTCTCTTGTGTTATGTTTAATCCTCCAATATACTCACTTTTTCCCTTGTATGAAAGAACCACATTATGGTTATGTTTAAGAACACACCATTTTATACTTATACTAAACATAAGATATACACATACATACAAATATAGAAAAGACACGAGAGATATGGATTTTAAAGGGAATCTTTGCGGTTTTTCAACATATCATGTCTAGTTCAATTTATTTATTTTTTCCATAGATTTCAATAGTTGATTGATTATGTAGATATTCATGTTAACTACACATGTTTCATGTATGTTGTAGGGGAAAATATTGCAAATCCTATCAATAAAAGTGTTTTGATGTGGTTAGGAAACTACAACATATTTTAATCTACAAAAATATTTTTACATTGCTATGTATGAACATGCATGTGAAACAAAGTAGGTAATATTGCAAACACCATTTTTGGCATAAGATAAGTCAATATTTATAGTTCTTGATTATTTGTGTGTTTATTGAAAATTGTTCTAAATTAGGCTCTTTTTGGCATTTGGTCATTTTGTTTTGATCGGGTTTTAAGAAGTTTGTTGTGTTTTGTTTAACTTTCAATAGTTTCAATTTTCTGTTATTCCTTACAATTTTTTTCTTTTATCAAATTTATTTATTTTATATTAATTTATTTTTTCTTCCCCTTCTTTTTTATCTCTCTCTTACTTATATTTCTCTTTTATGGTATTTGTTTTAGAACCCCATAATTACAATTTTACTCAATTAGAACCCTACTATTAATGTATGGTTTTTCTTATCATTTTGGTTTCTCGTTCAAGCTTTTGTTTCAAGTTATGTTAGGGTTTTTATTCCTATTTTCATATTTAATTTTATGTTATGTGTAACACCGAAAACACAACCCACTTGAGACCCAAGAACAACCTAGGATTAGTTAGAAAAATTATGGAATAATTTGTTTTTGTTTAAAAGGGTCTACAACAAGGTTACAAGAAAACATGGTTGTCGCAAAAAAGTTTTGAGGATAAATACTATTAATAGCTTATATTTTTATTAATACGATAATTATAAAGGATGACAAGGTCAAAAATTAGGGTTAGAATGTTCAAAAGGTTAAGAAGGTAATTTCTCACCATACCCTCCCACTAACTAGCCTAAAAGGTTCAACCTAAATTTTTTTAAATTCTCTATTTAAAAATCCTATAAATCATTCCCTTTAGATAGTAAATTTCTTCACCTTTCCAATGATATAAACAGAGTCCTTCTAACTCCTCATAAAACTCAAGTTATGGGCTAGCGGGCCTTGGGGTGAAAATTTTCCCCAAGAGCGGGCTTGCGGGCCTAATGGAGAAAATTTTCCCCAAGGGAAAATATGTGGGCCATGGGGAGAAATTTTTCCTAGAGGAGGAGTCAACTCAGCGGAGCTATGGGAGACATTTTGGAAATTTTTCGCAGGCGAAAAAATCCACCTCTGTTTTGTGATCCCACAAGTCTGCAAGTCCGTTAGGGACATGTGGCACCTCAAAAGCCAACGCGGGAAAAGTGGGACAAGGGGATAGAATAATTTTAACACCATGGAGGAAAAAAGGTTAAAATTCACCCTCCCCTCTCCGATTCCTCGCGATGCCACATGGAATATCTGATTGGTGGCGTGTTGGCGAGGCCGTGGAAGAAACTAGGAAAAGTTTTCAAATTTTAATTTTACAAGAACCAAGGTTAAAAAGGAATTCCGCTCTGCGAGAGCCTCGTTAAGTCATATGGCATATCATGATTGGCTTCAGGCCTATGGGGATGTGGGGGAAACTTAGAATTTTTCCCAAAAAAAATTTGAGGCACTAAACAAAAAAAGGGATCCGCTCCTCCGCCGACGCCTCGTGAGGCCACGTGGCAGCTACTAATTGGCTATGGGTCGACGGAGTGATAGCGAAAATTTGGAAAATTTTCCTAAAATATTAAGTTTTATTTTACAGGCCCACGAAAGAAGACAAAGGAAAAAAGTGGGGCGGCGGGTCCAGGGGAAATTTTTCCAAAATTTCTATTTGACAGTTAGAATAAATTTTTGAAGACAAAATGAAGTAAAACTTCAAAAGGCCATAACTTTTGATAGAAAGATAATTTTGTGGAAAAAGAGGACTTTCTGGAAATATCTCAAAGCCCTCTTTCAACAGGAATCATTAATTTTATATTTTGATAAATTTTAAGGGGTCAATTTTTTGAACACGTTTTGCAGGCTCTTAGAGTGCAAATTGGTAAATTTTAACTTATAAAATTTGTTCAATTTGATCTTCTTCCTATATGAAAATTTCAAATATACATGGATCGGTGTTATTAGGTTGAATTAGGATAGGTTTGAAAGGTAAAACTATTTAATTGAGTTCCAATTCGGTATTTTACAATTTTAACAACAAACGAATGTGAAACATTTTTAACTTGATGTTGCATAGTTTTTAAAGATTTCCTTTAACTGTTTTTGTCTAATTGAACTCATTTATATCCTAGTATTCAATTTTAATTTTTCGTTGTTATTTATTGATTCTAGGTTCGAACTATGCATTTTAGAGAAATTATTTTCCCGTTTGAAATACAAAACAGAGATCAAATTTGAAAAGGTCTTGTTAGTGTGAAACCACAACACCCCCAAATGAGTTCTAAAAATAAAATTTTCTAAGGAAAACTCATCTGGTGTGATTGCATAACATTGAACTTCCCCAAGGTGTGGGACCTTGCGAATGGGAAAGCTCTCCAGGAGAAGGTTGGTTCCTCTTTCTAAACTATTATCCACAAGCTATTCTAGTGAAGGCAAGCTAATCTAATCCTAATCTAACTATTCTAAGGAAACAAGGAGAGAAAGAAAGTGAGGAAAAAAATATCCTACACTAAAATGGTGATACACTAGAGAAGGAAGAGAGATATTTTATTGAGGGAGAAAGAAACAAAGAAAATGGAGATGAGGGAGGTCAGACAGAAGTGACACGGCCTAGATCTTCAAATTCACCATTAAAATCCATTAAACACAACATCTTGTACCTACAAATGTGAAATACATGCACGAGAAAAACAAATCTGGAAGGGAGAGGCATGGAGAAACAACAAAATGATGTAAAGGATTGAAGAACACCACAAAAACATGTTTTTATTGCTCTAGAAGGTGCACAAACCATTACATTTTTGAAATAGAGGCACAAATACATTTTTCGGGCATGGGAGGAAGGTTCGATGCTCAAAAATGGCATCAAGAAACAAATTTGATAGATTTTCTCTATTCCTAGAGTCTCTCTCCTTCTCAAACAAGAAGTGTTACAGTATATATAGAAATAAAAGAGAGAGAAGAGGGAAAAGTGGAATCCTATTTCAACCATCCCGGGATATGCATTGAATCCCACTTTGAAAGTTCAACCCTTTGACTATCAATGCGTTACGAAAATCCACCCATAATATGTCATTTCTAGTTCCCCAACCAATCAAATCAAATTGGATCTGGTAGTTGAAGATATTGGATTCTTCGTTAATGGCACGGAAGACTCTTCTTCAATTTTTACCTACCAAGGCATGAAAAATGATTTTTAATCCTTTCATGGCGTAGAGGACATTGAGACACTTCAATGTTGTCAGATTCACAATATTTTGAGCCATGAGTAGAAATATATGCCCCTTCAAAGTTTGTATCGGTCCGTACAGGTGTGTGGGAAAACAACTTGAAAAATGCGTCCCCTTTAATATGGGACACACGGCAGCAAGATTATAGAAAAAATTGGGTTTGTGGGTTCATAATTTACCTTTTCCCCTTTTCACGAAACATAAAACTCAAAAAAATCCCGTGGCCTCGAACCTCTGCCTTTTGACTCAACTTGACCATTTTCCCTACCTTTGTTTCATCCACGAGACACGTGGAGATGTGGCACTTGTTTGATCTTCTTTTTTGGATTCATCTTTGGAGAAGCACCGCTAGGACATGTGGCTCTCCTTGTTGGTTCTACTCCTTCATTTCGATCCCACCTGTAACCTCTTTTTCATCCTGGAATGTGATATTGCGGGTCTTAGTTATTTCCTTCATAATTTCCTTATGTGCAGGAGTTGTCTTGACCAAATTTTCGGGGGCAAGTTTGGGATAAAAAATTGGTGACTTACGGGGACATTTTCCTACTAGATGAAGAGACCAATGGCCTTGGATCATCCATTGGGCATGGAGTCAAGAATGATGTTCTGACACTGATCCTTCGTATAAAATGGACTCCCTGACTCTGTGTACTTTGTTGACCTCTGCCTGAATCTGAATCCACCTGCACATCAGCACTCTCAATTTTCATAAGAAAATCTTAGAATGAAGTTTCTAAGAGTATAAAATTGTATTGACCCAAGCTTTCACGTGTCCCTGAAATGGACTATTTCGAAATGGCTTAAGTTGCTCTTGATTTGTTCCCTTTTGGAGCTAGAAACTGTTATAGACTGCTATGAGTCTTCTTGTCATGAATATTGAAGAGCCTGGATTTATGCACCCTTGGAGAAAAATGGACAAAACTTATATACAAATACCAAATCATACATGCCTCAAATGAAACATGTAGAGTGTGCATAAGAACTTCTTCTGCTGAAAAAAAAATCGAATCCTACTCCTAAACTAACTAGAGGGAAAGAATGCTAAACAAAGCCTACAACAGGAAGGGTAAAGTATCTTCCCTTTCTCAAGAGGGGCAGCCATGCAAATGATTTGACACTAAATATAGCTCCCATTATGAGTGAAAAAATAGCTATTAGCCTGTCCTGCACCCAGATAATCAAGGTATCAACATTAATGGAAAATACCTCCTCAAGCTGACCTGCATTAGACTCCTTCAGGTATTGATGGTGATCCTTGGTACTTTGATGCTTATCCTCATGCCATGAAGTAGGCATGACTTGTTTTGGTTTATCTTTTGGCTCTAATGAAGACAAGTACCTAATTGGGCATGATCTAATCCTTTGGATGTGCCCATTTCTCTGAAATTCAACTCCAAAAATGGATTCTTCTTATGGTCATTCATGGGTGGATGGTGTGGGATAGGTGGGGTCTTCATTATTTCCTTCCTCCTTCCAAGAATAACATGGAAGATTAAGATCCTCCAACCTTGGTTTGAGAGCTGTTGTGAGATGTATTTTGTTTTCCTTATATGTTCTCCTCCTGGCAGCATACTCATCTTCTTGGAAGGCGGATGATGGACGATCAAATGATGTGATCTCCTCGGGATCCTCTCCATCTAGACAACCCTCCAAGTCAGATAGATAATTTACCTCCTCGTTGTCTTCTTTGTGTGTGTTTGACCTCCTCCATGGTGTCCTTTGAATATGTAATTTTCTCACCATGGTTCCCCTCATCTTCAAACATGAATTATGAAATCTCAAACTCTTCTTTGACATTAGAGTTTGAAGGGGATAAAGTAGGAGGAAGAACTGAAGGTTCTTCTATGGATTTTTCTACACTTTTGCCTCTAAAACCGAATGGTTCTCCTTGAGAACCAAGCCCTCACGGAGCTAAGCCCGATTTTCATCTAGAACAGGCACCCATATGATTTCCTCTTGAATCGGATTCGTGTAAGTCACACCATTCTTCAACTATCCTACGGTCGTCTAACATGATGATGTTTTATGGGAAGGCGCATTAGTAGGGGATGTTAATTTATGGTACAACTAGGCAGAGGGGACTTGGAATAAAATGGGAGGATGGACACAAAAGGGATGGAAGGTGCACTATATTTTTGAGCCTCCATTCGTTTCACCCACTCATGTCTGGGAAACATCTCAATGATGAGGTGAAACTTGTGTTGGGAGCTAAACCACCGTAGTAAAGGGCCGAATCATGGACAAGGGGCCTTGTAGCCAACTTCAGCTACCATTATGGAGCACTTGACTCTAAGCTACATCATGTCCATCATAATCTTTTGCATCTGCCTCTCAAAATCAGCTTCGGCTAAGGAGTTTCCACCATCATCTTCATAAACCTGTTCTTCATAAACATTTTTAGAAAAAGGTGATTGCATGCATTTTTGGGATAATGGGGTTTATAAAACTAATTTGGAGGAGGATTTTGAAACTGTGGGGATGGAGAGAAATAGTTCTATTACTACAATTGAGAATTCCATGGTGGGAAATAATTCATGATTGCAAAAATTCATGGGATTGTAGAAGATGATGGAGATGGAAGAATTAATGGGTGGAAATGGATGGAAAGAAGGTTTGCAACTCATAGTATGGGTTGTTGAACAAATGGAGTCACCAGATGTGCTTGAAAGTGCCTCCAAAGGCTGGAATATTCACTAAGAGCACATAGAACCTAATGAAGTGAAGTGGTAAGGTGCTTTAGACCTGTCCCACTGGGCATGCCAAAACTATTAGTGTGAAATCACAGCACCCCCAAATGAGTTCTAAAAATCTACTTTTCTAAGGTAGACTCATCTGGTGTGATTGCATAACATTGAACTTCCCCAAGGTGTGGTACCTTGCGAATGGGAAAGCTCTCTAGAGAAGGTTGGTTCCTCTTCCTAAAATACCTACCACAAACTATTCTAGTGTAGGCAAGATAATCTAATCCTAATATAACTATTCTAAGGAAACAAGGACAAAAGAAAGTGAGGAAAAATTGAGGTTACACTAAAACGGTGATACACAAGAGAAGGGGGTGAGATATTCATTAAGGGAGAAAGTAACAAAGAAAATGGAGATGAAGGAGGTCAGTCGGAAGTGACACGGCCCAGATCTTCAAATTCACCATAAAATCCATGAAAAACAACATCCTGCACCTGTAAACATGAAATACATGAACAAAAAAACAAATCTGGAAGGGAGATCACGGAGAAACAACAAAGCGATGCAAAGGGTTGAAGAACACCACAAAAACACATTTTTATTGCTTTAGAAGGTGCACAGACAATTACATTTCGGAATAGAGGCACAAACACATTTTCGGGCATGGAAGAAGGTTCTCTTCTCAAAATTGGAGTTGAGAAACAAATTTCAGAGTTTATCTATGCTCAAAATACCTCTCCTTCTCAAATGAGACGTGTTACAGTATATATAGAAATAAAGAGAAATAAGAGAGAAAATTTGAATCCTATTTCAACCACCACGGGATATGCATCGAATCCCTCTTTGAAATTTCAACCATCGAATACCAATGCCTTCGCAAATCCACCCACAATATCTCACTTGGTTTCCCAACGGATCGAATCGAATCGGATATGGTAGTTGAAGAGAATTGATTCGCATTAATGGTCTAGAAGACTCTTGTTCATTTTTTACCTACTAGGGCCTAAAAAATGATTTTTAATCCTTTCATGGTGTAGAGGACATCGAAACGCTTCCAACGGTGTCAAATTTACAATATTTTGAGCCCTGAGTTGAAAGATATGCCCCTTCAAAGTTTGTATCAGGTCCATACAGGAGGGTGGGAAAAAAACTTGAAAAATGGGTCCCCTTTGATATGGGACACGTGGAAGCTAGATTAGAGAAAAAAATAGGTTTGTGGGTCCGTAATTTACCTTTTCCCATTTTTATGAAACGTAAAAATCAAAAAACCCCCGCAGCCACGAAGATCTACCTTTTGACTCTACTTGACCATCTACCCCTACCTCTGTTTCATCCTGAGACACGTGGAGGTGCGGCGCTTGTTTGAGCTTATATTTTTGGATTCATCTTTGGAAAAGAACCATTAGGACATGTGGGTCTCTCCGCTGGCTCTGATCCTTCAATTTCAAGCCTACATGTAACCTGGTTTTCATCCTAGAATGTGAGCTTGCAGGTCCGAGTCATTTCCTTCATAATTTCCTTATGTGCGAGGAGTTGTCTTGACCAAATTTTTAGGGGGGGTGAATTTGGAATATCAGGTCTATTTATCATTTTCCATCTTACAAGTGTGGAAATTCATTCCAATCCTAGTTTAATACATTTAGTTGATTCAATCAACCATTTAATAGCTAAAATGTAAAGTCTGATTTCCAATCTTAACGTATTTCAAACGAGAATGGAGCATTATATTTTCTTCACACGCATTTATTCTTTTCAAGAGAGATTTCAAAACACAATAGATGATCAAATTCAATACAACAATATAGATTGAAAAAGTTAATGCAATCCTTTATCGATTCCAAAATACAACTTTACAACTTTTCTTTCATTCCTCAAATAAATTTCTTTCACATTCCTTCTAGGAAAAAGCAGTTTATTCTCTTTTACATTTCACTTTACAACTTTCATAAAAATACAAATTTTTTCCATTACTAATCATTTACAAGTTCATCCACATCTAGTGGGAAGGGTGGGTAAACAACTTGAAAAATGGGTCCCCTTTGAGATGGGACACGTGGCAGCTAGATTAGAGCAAAAATTGGGTTTGTGGGTCCGTAATTTACCTTTTCCCCTTTTCACGAAATGTAAAACTCAGAATACCCTCAAATCCCCAAAGCTCTAGCTTTTGACTACCTTGACCATTTTCCCTGCCTCCATTTCATCACGAGACACGTGGATATGCGACACTTTTTTTATCTTCTCTTTTTGGACTCATCTTTGGAGAAGCACCGCTAGGACACGTGGCTCTCTTTGTTGGCTCTGATCCTTCATTTCTAAGCCCACATGTAACCTATTTTTCATCCTAGAATGTGAGCTCGTGGGTTTGAGTCATTTCCTTCATAATTTCCTTATGTGCAGGAGTTGTCTTGACCAAATTTTCCGGGGGGAAAATTTGGGATAAAGATCTATTTATCATTTTGCATCTTCTAAGTGTGGAAATTCATTCCAATCCTAGTCTAATAAATTTAGTTGATTCAATTAACCATTTAATAGCCAAAATGCAAAGTTTGATTTCCGATCTTAACGTATTTCAATGGAGAATGGAGCATTTAATTTTCTTCACATGCATTTCTTCTTTTCAACAGAGATTTCAAAACATAATAGATGATCAAATTCAATACAACAATACAAATTGAAAAATCTAATGCAAAACTTTATCGATTCAAAATACAACTTTACTGACTTTTCTTTCATTCCTTGAATACAATTTCTTTCACATTCCTTCAAGGCAAAAACAAAGTTTATTCTCTTTTACATTTCAATTTGATCACAACAAGAGTAGGGGAAAGGCAACACTTTGTCGACCCAACCAAGACATCAATGAAGAGGAGAATCAATCCTTCTTCATTGGCCCCAGAGCCCCAACAATAATGCAATAGAAGATGTGATTCAACTCATGGCAACAATGGGCTTCCACAAACACACATGCAGATTTTACATATAAAAACACAGTCCAAAACAGAATTTAGTTTGCAACTACATTAGAGACATCACAAACAAAATTAAGGCTTCATCAAGTAAGCCAAAGGATCAAGAAACTATGGGAGCTGCTATGTATGCCTCCCATGGGGAAATGGGTATCACCACCTAAATTTCAAACCGCCAAAATATAGTATATCAAAACCCATATATTACTTATGCCTCCCCCAAGTACCCCTTATTTCTCACATTTCTTATGCCTCCCAACATCTTATGGCACCCCATAACAAGTAAATAAATGCAAGCTATTTCTTTGCAAAGGTGGAACCAAAATCCCAACTCCTCCACACTTATACCTCCTCAAAACACACTTGTGCCTCCACAAAAAAACCCCATAGTCTTTTCTTACACAATTCCAAGGCCATCTACCCAAACAGCCCACAACATGCCAAAACATTCATAACCAAACAACATTTACATTCATAAAATAAGAGCATTTACAGAGCCATGCTCTTACCTCTCCATGATGGAGTTATTCCAAGTTCTAAAACAACAAGCTCAACCCCAATGCAAGCAATCCAAATCAGCAAAGCACTAGCATGCATCAATCTTCAAAACTTCTCCAAAGCAAGAGCTCTCAAACAAACAAACAAATTTGCTTGCCAAAGGAAGCATCCCAAAAGTTCAACAACCCAACACAAAGAAAGTAATTCAAATTTTATAGAATACGGAAGAGAAGAGGATGAGGTGGATCCATGTAGGATGCCACATCACACATCCTCAATTCAAACACCAAATTGAAATTCATTATCTAATGCATAATAAAGAGGAGGGTGAATAATATGACATGAGTTTACTTACACACTCCAAAACAAGCCCACACCTCTGAGGACTGAAATTAATAAAATGTAAGAAGAGTGCAATTAAAACATACTGACTTGTGTTCTCAAAATTCATAATGAAGGATAATTTTAACACTTCAACCATAGGTATGGTTGGTAAATAAATTTAAGAGGTATGGGAAAAGTTTAACTTGTCCCACAAGCCTCCATAAACATCCTCTAAGGACAAATTCAAATTTCCAAGAATGTGAAGTGTTTCACACTCTAAAATCAACTTACACATCTCTTACTGACACTAAAACCAAGACCAACAACTCTATTAATTACATTCTCATGATATCATTTAATTAATCAACTTAGCAACATGATTACTACAATATTAAAACCACATTAAATAATTAAAGAAAGGGGTAAGTGCATCATAGAATAAAGACATGCAAACACTAATGAAAGGAACCACATTAATAAATACACATAACCCCTTGGTCACATTCAAAGGTAATTCCCCCATGGGAATACCTAAGAAAAATACAAGCAGAACACAAATAATACATGTTGCCATGGTGACCTTGTTGAATTCATCTAGAATTCTAATGTGGTTGGTCTCAATCCCCGATGTTTGTTTTGATAGTTTAACCTAAAAACATGAATACCTCCTTTGGCCTCATGGTCATATTAGAACATCCAACATGATATAAATATAATCTCACAATCATCTATAGATATGAATCACAACAACATCAAGGAAATCTTACTGATATCATTTACAATTTACATCAACAACTATATCATCATCAAATAATGTCCATTTTCTAGATCTACTCACAATATCCAAATATCACATGTCAAACAACATCCATAGTATATACTATCAAATAGTATATCATCATCCACATATGAAAAGTCTCTAATAATAATCATGCATCATAACTAAATCAAGCTACAGGTAATCCATGGTCTAACATCTCACATCATACTAATTAAAAACCATAATAATGTCCATAATATAATCAGTAGTATTAATATCGTATAAAAAAGGTGTTAAAGGGAAGTGGGCACTACATTATGTGTTAGCATGCATGTCAATAGAGACCTAACTTAAAACTAGTTTATAAATATATAGGTCCTATTGAGTAAAATATATTCGAAATAAAAAAAAATTGAAACATAAATAAAGCTTACAATTATATGGAGTGTTATATTTCAATAGCATTTTAATACTCAAAATAGAATTCAAACATTTATAGAAAATAATTTAATAGTTCCACTACTTTTGCATCATTTGAAGGAATTACAATGGTTGGCATACTTGCACTGCAATAGACATCCTATTGAACAACATTATACTTATGCTGTCATTTCAAAATTATTCAACCATCTATGAGTGTGTCAAAATAGAAGAATCTACTCTATTTTCTCTAGGTGCACATAACCCAACAAAAAAAATTCCCTAGTTGATATATAGAATTAGTTTTTGTTAAGTTTTGGAAGAAAGAGATCGGTTGTTTCATAGTTACTTGTAAGGAATTTCAAAAAAAGAACAAGATTTTAGAGCCCAAGAGTGTATGAAATTGGTCACCAATTCAGTTTTCAAATGATCCCAACTGTATTGCCACTAGTTTGTGTTATGCTTTACTAAAGGAGTGTCATTGTTCTAGCTCAAATGATATGTCTTCTTTAATTTTTTTGGATTCATTTTTCACTGACTATTTGGACGTGTTATGCACTATTAAGTCCATACAATTGTTTCCATATCATGAAAAAAATTATCCCCCAAAAATCCTAATTCTCAAGCATTTTTGGAGCATTTCAATTATTCTCATTTTCCTTTGTTTGTAGAATACAAGTCATTCTAAAATTAATTATGAGTTTTTAAGTTAAATTTATTTAAATGTAATTGTGTAAATTTTTATTATGAAACATGATTTCCCATTTACACAAACGCCAACAAATACTAGCTATGGTGGAGTCCAAATCTGCTTGATGGTGGTAGTCAATCCATTTGTTTCCATTTTATGATTAGAAAATAGCCACAACAATCAGCGACTTTAATAAACAAAAAGATCCCAATCACTAGTACAAATAATTATATACAAATTACCTTTATTAATGTGTATTAATTAAATTTACAAGAAGGTGGAGTGCTTCACACTTTAAAATCAATTTACACATCGCTTACAACACTCAAACCAAGACCAACAACTCTATTAATTACATTCTCATGATATCTTTTAATTAATCAATTTAACAATATGATTACTCAAAATATTAACACCACATTAAATAATTAAAGAAAGGGTAAGTGCATCACAAAATAAACACATACAAACACTAATGAAAGGAACCACGTTAATAAATACACATAACCCCTTGGTCACATTCAAAGGTAATTCCCCATGGGAATCCTAACATAAATACAAACACACACAAACAATACATGTTGCCATGGTGACTGGTTGAATTTATCTATAATTCAATGTGGTTGATCTCGATCCTCTAATGTTTGTTGTGATAGTTTAACTGCAAAACACAAATACCTCCTTTGGCCTGTGGCCTTATCGGAAAATCAACATGATATAAATATAATCTCTAAATCATCGATACATATGAATCACAACAACATCAAGGCAATCCAACAATATCATTTACAATTTACATCAAATAATGTCTATTTTCTAGATCTACTCATAATATCCAAACATCACATGTCCTAACAACATCCATAATATATCCATGTCAAATAGTATATCATCATGCACATATGAAATGTCTACGTAATACTCATCTTGCATCATAACTAAATCAATCTTGACATGATAATCCATGGTCGAACATCTCACATCATACTAAATCAAAACCTTAATAATGTCCATAATATAGTCATCAATATTAAGATCAATATCAAAAATGTGTCAAAGGGAAGTGGGCACAACATACCCCTCCCCTTAGACTCGAATTCCTCCTCAAAGTCACCTTTGGAACAAATGTAGAAACTAAACTCATAGTAATGTAGCATCCTCCCATGTAGCCGCAGTCTCATCATATTTGTCCCACTGCACCCAAACTTGGTCAATATCTCTACATCGAAGTCTCGTGGTCCTACTGATCTATAATGCCAATGGGCTCCACCATCACCTTCTTCCCGATACTACACCTACAATGATGTCCAATCTATCACATGAGAAGGATATACAACATATATCATTAACCACTTCATGTAAGCAAACAAAGCTAGGTGGAAATGCTAGATGGTAGACCAAAGGGCCGATACACTCTAAGATCTGAAAAGGATCCACGAATCTAGGAGCTAACTTAGAACCTTTTCCATAATGGATAGGGATCTTATGTGTCTGGCATGAAAGAACACCTTCATTCCCACATCAAAACTACACTCGAGTCTATGCTAATCTGCAGACACTTATTTTGCCTATCTTGTGCCTCCTGCAAAATTTATCTCATCAAAACCACTTGTTGTTCCATGTCCTACAACAAAGCTGGTCAAGAGAAACCCCATCGTCTAGCTGTTCCGGTTAAGAGGTGTCTCAGAACTCTATACCATCTGAATCCTAAAGGGAGCCATGCCCATAGAACTTTGAAAACTATTATTATAGGAAAACTCCACCAATTATAGGTACTCCTCCCATCTAGGCTGGTGATCCATCACAAACATCATGAGCATTTCCTCAAAATCTAATTCACACTCTCATTTTTTCCATCTATCTCGGGGTGATATGTTGTGTTGAAGTTGATTCTTGTCACTGAGGATGTGCTACGTGGTAGTCTAGAAATGGGAAGTATACTGAGGTATCACGCTCACAAATAATATTCAAAATTCCATGCAACCTAGAAATCCCATCCAAATATACCCGTGCCCTTGCTAACAACACTAGTTGTATAAGTGGTCTTCACCGGAGAAACGTGAGCCAATTTTTTTAATTTATCAATCATGACCATGATTGCGTCATGGTGATATCTCAACATCGGTAGCTAAACAATGAAGTCCATGGAAATGGTGTCCCATTTCCACTCCGATATAGAATGAGGAAGAGAAGGCTAGATGGATGTTGATGCTCGGCCTTTACTTACTTTAACTCAAAACATCGTGACATGAACTGAGCCATGTCTCTTCAAAGTCCTCTCTAATGATACAATCATCTCAAGGTGGTGTGCATCTTCTTCACCTAGGATGGGCTGAATAGGGTGCATGATGTGCATCTTCAAGATGTCTGCCTCAAGCCTCCATCTCTAGGAACATAAATCTAGCCTCTAAAGAAAAACCCTCAAACTTCCCCTCGAGGGGCCTCTGAGACTCGATCTCTTCTCGAATTGCAATGTAGAAGTTGTCAAGAGGAAGTTCTTGAATAATCCTGCTCGCAAATTTGTGTTCCAGCGAGGTGTCCATAGCCACATGTCTCCGTCTTTGAGAGAATCTACCATAACATTCTCCTTCCCTTTCACATTCTCTATCTCCATATCATACTCACAAAGCAACTCCATCCAATACCAGCGCGAGCGTTGAGATTGGGCTACATGAAGAGGTAGTGAAGACTCAGGGGATCACATCACGAGTGTGAATCTCAAACCAAGTAGAAAGTGCCTCCATCACACCAAAGCGTGCACAACTACCGCAAATTCAAGATCATGAGTTAGATAATTAAGCTCGTAATATTTGAGTTTGTAAGACTCAAAATCCACTACTCTTTCCTTTTGCATCAACACTCCTCCAAGCCCTGCTAAATAAGCATCGTACTGAAACAAAAAACTCACCCACGTGGGTTTGGCACTATGAGAATAGGTGTTGTAGTGAGACATCCCTTTAGTGTCTGAAGTCCTACTTGCACTGTCTCTGACCAAATAAATGTTTTCCCTTTCCTCAGAGGAAGTGATGGGGTACGCAATCTGAAAGAAGTCCCAAATAAATCTCATGTAGTAACCTACTAATCCCATGAAGATGCACACCTCAGTCATAGTAGTGGGTGCTGGCCAATCCATGATATCTCTAATCTTGAAAGGATTGATGGTGATGCATTCCCCAGAAATGATATGACCCAAATACTATACCTCTTTTTGAAAGAATGCACACTTCTCTAGGTTCCCGTAAAGCCGCTACTCTGAAGAAACCAACAACCTAGCGAATATTCCCCTCATGCTCCTCACATGTACGTGAGTAAATCAAAATGTCATCAAGGAAGATGAGCACAAATTGATCTAAGAAGTTCTGAAATACCCCATTCATCAAACTCATAAATACTGCGAGGGCATTTGTCAAACTAAAAGGTACCACATTGAACTCATAATGGACATACCTCATACGAAAGGTGGTCTTATGAATGTCCACCTCCAAAATCCTCAAATTGGTGATAGCCTAAATTAAGTTCTATCTTAGATAAAGTTGTGTCTCCCTTTCATCTAATCAAACAACTTATCAATGCGCGGAAGGGGATAATGATTCTAGATCGTTACTTTGTTGAGCTGGAGATAATCAATACACAATGATGGCAAGGATACATTTTTCTTCTTTACAAAGATCACCGGTGCACCCCAAGGGGATAAACTAGGAAAACTTAGGCCCTTCTCTAGAATTCCCTCAAGTTACAACTTACGCTCAAAGAGATCAGGTTAGTCATCTGATAAGGTGCTTGTGAGATAGGCTCTTCTCCCGGAACAAAATCTATATGAAAATCTATCTCACGTGGGGGCAGAAACCCTTGTAGCTCCCCTGGAAAGACATCAAAAAATTCTCTCAACATGGGATGGTCATCTAGCGATGGTCCATTAGACCCATCTTCGACCGAGTCACTAATTGTGATGCGTAACCATCGACAACCTCATCGCACACACCAATTAAGCTTCATAGCAGAGATGGTGTGAATAGAAATGGGTCTCTAACCCATAAAATCATTGACTCAACTCCTCAATCATCTGCCACAAGATAAAATCTTGTGGTAACAATCCATCACGGCCACGTGCAAACAACCAATCCATACCCAATATGACTCCATATAAGCCCAAAGGAAGGATACGAAGATACGAGGTAGTAGTGAAAAGTGCCAAATCAACTACACACTCTTGACTAAGGAGTCTAATAGAGATATTGGCTCCAAGCCATCGTGATGTCCCAACTAAGACCATTCCTAACTTCCACTAGCTTGTATCATTCTACTAGGGATGGTGTAATGAAAGAATCAAAATAACTAGAATAAAAAAATGAGGTAGGAATGCCACCAATGCTTGCACTCCTTAGTCTCAAAAACTATGCTCTAGCACTCATCACAGTGGTTCTAAAACACTACATAAATCCTATGGTTGTGCCCCATGTCACCCGATAGTAGGCTTTGAGATATGTTTCTTACCCTTGTTATTAGGGTTACGTAGGCGATCTCTCAAAAATGTCTAGAAACACCTGACCAAAATAACCACTTGATCCCTCCCACATGTAGCGAGTGCAGCCCAGAGTGCGGCTTTGGGAGTGCAGGTGTGGATCACTGATGATCTGGTTGTGGTATGCTAAGTATCTACTAGCGAGTGCCCTCTTGAGTGAGCTCTCTTGGAACCTGTGTCCCAATAGGATCAGGAGGGAGACCCCATACTCCCGGCCTGCTATGCGCCAGAGCCTCGGTGGAGAGTGCTATAAGGTGGGCGAGACT